>CM055070.1:25894070-25906570 GCA_029204045.2 Tillandsia leiboldiana
GGGGGGTGAATAGGTGTAAACCATAAACACTCAAAAATCGTTGCGCAGGGGGGTGAATAGGTGTAAACCATAAACACTCAAAAATCGTTGCGCAATAAAACCCAATGCGGAAATGAAAAAATAACACGCACGATTTTTACGTGGAAAAACTCCAAACCGGAGTAAAAAACCACGGGACCGATAACACGGTGAAATCCACTAGAATTAACACACGTACAAGGTGATATACCGTACTCACAGACGACTCAACCTTTTTCGTACGCTCCTAGTTGATCTTCTCCGCTCGCTCCGCAACGCTCCTCGAATCCACGAATAGCGTCCAACGCCGAACCCACGGCGTCCAACGTCGAATCCACGACGTCCAACCGAATCCACGGTCTTCACCCAGTAGCACGTATCGAATCCACGAACGTACCTCGCTCCGAATCCACGAGAGCGGTTGCACCTTGAATCCACAAGGCCACGTGAGTCCACGCGCCGATTTTGGGAAAATCGTTGTTTTTGGGTGGTGATAATCAGCCGAATACTTGGATTAGAAATAGATCGGAAATACCATCTAAGTATTCATTAATTTGATTCTACTCAAAATCTGAGTTTGAAACCCTAGAATCAAATCAATCAATATAGATGAAGAAACATAGAATTAAATCTATTGATTTCCTTTCTTCTCTATAGGTGGATTTTTCTTTTTATGACTGTATTTAGATTACCCTACAAAAATGAATCGTAGGGTCTATTTATAGGTTAGAAACTGTTGGAAGAGGATAAGAATCAAAAACTAACCTTTTCTGGAATTTTACAGGACGACGGTCCGGACTGGAATTATGGCGGTCCGGACTGTCGTAACGAAACAGACTAATTCCAGAAAAACAAACGTTCGGGGTCCGAACTGAAGTACCTGATCCAGACTGTTCATACATTTCAGCAAAAACCCATGTTCGGGGTCCGGATCAGAATTGGCTTGGATCCAGACTGGATTTGCGCATGAACAAACACCGTTCGGGGTCCGGACTGTCGTGCCTGATCCGGATCCTGAACATGTCCCATGTCCAGTTTTTGATTTTTATGCAATTAAAAATTCATCCAAGTGTTTCTACACTATAAGAAGTATTCGGATCACCAAAAATATTTAGTTAAACATACCTGATCCTTTTGAATTCTTCTTTCTTGAGATTGAGGCATATGATCCAAACTACTTTATCTTCAATCTTCAAGACTTAAATAATTTCACGAAATACGCCAACACAAATTCCTTAACAATCTCCCCCTTTGGCGGTTTCGTGACAAAACACAAATCCACTCAAGAAAATTCAAAAAAAGATATTTTTGTTGCTATCATCATACAACAAAAATTTACAATGGAGAACCAACATAGAATAAGATACATGAGATAAACTCCTAGAACAGACTCTAGACTTAGACATCTGTAATCTCTGCAAAAGAAAACATTCTTGACAAAAGAGATCGTTAGATACCTCAAGAATTTTTGCATATAAAACCAAACACAGAGATAGAGTTTATCATGACATTTATGAATTCAGATATGTAATAAGATCACAATCTAAATTAGACATATCTTCTAAGCATTAAAAACCAAATGTCATATGTATGTTAGTTAACAAACAACTTGTTAGAAATATTACATGCCCAAATAGTTAGTCGAATAGTTAGTAGAGGCATGCATGCAAAACCCAATTCAAAACCAAAAGTTGATGTCATACTTACCTTTCATAGTCTTACCTTTCACAATTTGTTCGATCATAGTATCATTGTTTATCTCTCTCTCTCCCCCTTTTTGTCACAAAATAAGCCAAAAATTACAAAACGGAGAGGTGAAAAGTACTAAAACAAGAAAAATCAGAGACATAAACAAAGAAAAACTGAAAACTAAACCTGCACAACAAAACGATATGTTAGAAAGAAGTTCAATTGTCAGACTCTGAGCCTTCTGAGCTACTGCAGTCCAGTTTGTGTAAAATCCCTTTAAGCATTTTTGATAATTTGGAGCAGTTCTTTTTCATCTTGTGAATGTCAGCCGACATTCTTTCTTGTGCTTCAGACATTCTCCTTTGTACTCGTTGCATAGACAGTATATCAGTTTTTGTGGTGATTCTCTTGGAGGTAGAAGGAGACTGTGCGGATGCTGAAGGTGTATTTTGACTTTTCATTCCATGAAGATTCTCTAGGCAGAGAGCGTGCTCTGGCGAGTGGTTCATTGATCTGAATTCCTCTGCCCCTCGAATTCTTGCTCCTTGTGGGATGTTTGGTTGTTGAGGAAGACTTTATCAGCTTCTTTTCCTTTAGATAGAACCTATCTTCGTCCTCCACCGCTTGTTGTGATTCTTTACAAAATATTTCCCAATCCTCTTCATCTTCTGATTCTGACTCATATTGAGGAACAATGTTTATCTTCTCCTGACTTGCTTCAGCTTGTTTCTTTTTGACAGATGCTCGAGTTCCCACTAATGCTACAATGAGCGCAATAATCCAAGCGAAAGCCATTTTGCTACTAGTGCTCAAGATAATAGAAAAGCCTGTGAGCAAAACTCAAGAACACGAGAAAAATTGTTTATTTTCAAAAATTTGAAAAATTGTACCTAAACAATCATTATCATGTAGAGAGACTTGGATTCAAACAAGTTTTGCAAAAAGAATTTTAAAAATAGATCAATCCCATGATTTTCAAAAATTCCTATTATATGCCCTAAAACCGAATTTTCAGAAATCAAAGCCTAAAAATTCGTTAATCAAGAGAATACCTAGCATATAATCAAACCTAATCTACCCAGAGTTCTTATTTCAAAAGAAATTTGACCAAAAACCAATCCCAAACGAAAAAGATACAAGATTTCCAATACGTTTTGAGCAAAAACATGAAAAACTGTGAAAAACCGAGATTTTGATCATAAGAACTCACTTGGAATCGAAGAAGATGGGTTGTGAAGGCTCCAAATCGATTGTTTTCTAGAGAGAGAAGGTCTGGAGACTTAGAAATAAAAGATTGAAGTAAAAAGAAATCAAAACCCTTTTGTTATATAAGAAACCCTAGTCGCGGTTCGGACTGGCTCAAGAATCCAGTCCGGATCAGTTTACCCGCAGGAATACCTGTGTTCGGGATCCGGATTGGATTGTCCAGTCCGGATCGGCTCCAACTTTTTCCTCAGAAAAATTCAGAAAATTTCCAGAAAATCCAGAAAAAGTATGTAAGCACTTTTGTGTATCAACTTTAAATGAAAATCATCGTTTCATATTAAAAGAAATAGATTATGCAAAATCTATCAATAATGTCCAAAAATTGAAACGAAAATTTATAAAAATTAAATCCCTTAAAGTTGAACAAGTTCAATTACATCTACCATGATCTTATGAGTAATGCCTTTATCAAATCATCAATTTGGTAAAGAAAATGAAATACCAAGATCAATAGATGTTTGAAATCCCAAATAAATCAGATAATATATCTAGTCAGATTATAGTAAGGAGTGGCTCTTTGAGCATCTTTCAATAAAAAATCCCACCTTATACCAACCTTGGAATTTGACAGAGTCAAGTATTCCAAAAAGCATTTTATCTAATCATCTTGAAAAAACCATGCTTGATATACATGTGGTAGCTGCACACAGTACTCGGACGACCGAGGTGGTAGCTCTTTCCTCCATTTGGTGGTAGTTTTCACACTCCTCATTGGGATGTAACTCTTTCCACATCTTTTGAGCATAACATTTTGCATTAACTCCCCCTCAATTGGCTATCAATTATATAATATATAAGGTATTCAACCAAAAATTGATCTCGATTTCATACTCGACTCAATTGTCAAATAAGATAAAAACTATACCAAGAGATCATTTGAGAGAGAAATTGACTTTGATCAAAACAAAGATGACTTAATTGACATAAATGATCATTGCATCAAATGAATTATTATGATATCCAAAGCATAATAAATTTCAAATTATAAAAGGATGCAGTTAAAGTCAATAATACTAGTGCTCAATTTATGTTCTATGTACAAACATAGATGATGAACAAAAACACAAAACAAAACCTAACCTAAGCAAAAGTTTCAAAAAGAAGTTATTTCAAGGAAATCATTCCAATTGCTTTACGCAAATGAATAAAACGTTTTTGATCCAAAGGTTTTGTTAAAAAGTCAGCTAATTGATCCTCCGTTGAAATGTAGGAAAGTTGAAGAATATTTGATTCAACTAGCTCTCTTAGAAAATGATATCTAAGTTCAATGTGTTTTGTTCTTGAGTGCAACACAGGGTTTTTGAAAATATTTATAGCACTTGTGTTGTCACAAAGAATGGTTACCGAAGTTGCTGAAATTCGGAAGTCGCTCAACATGCTTTTCATCCAAATGAGTTGAGTTGAACAACTACCCGCTGAGATATATTCCGCTTCGGCAGTCGAGAGTGCTATGCAATTTTGCTTTTTACTATGCCATGCAACAAGGCAGTGGCCAAGATAGAAGCATGCACCACTCGTACTCTTCCGATCATCCACAGATCCTGCCCAATCGGCATCTGAATATCCTATAATATCAAGCGTTGTTCCCATAGGATACCAAATTCCGAAATTCAATGTTCCTTTGATGTACCGGATGATCCTTTTCACCGCTTTCAGGTGAACCTTCTTTGGTGCTGACTGATATCTCGCGCAGATCCCAACACTAAAGGATATATTCGGGCGACTAGCCGTGAGATAGAGTAGACTTCCAATCATGTTGCGATAAAGCTTCTCGTCTACACTTTCACTAAGAGATTCACTTCCAAATCCCTTATTGCTAGTTCCCACAGGAGTCGGAAAATCTTTAGAGTCTTCTAATCCGAATTTCTTCACCAACTCCTTTGCATACTTGGATTGGCATAGATGAATGCCTTCTTCATTTTGTTTTACTTGCAATCCAAGAAAGTATGTCAGTTCGCCCATCATGGACATCTCAAATTCGCTTTCCATGGTTTCAGCGAATTTAGAAGCATCATTGTCTCTAGTTGCACCAATATAATGTCATCGACATAGATTTGTGCTACAATGAAATTATCCTGATAATGCTTCACAAAGAGAGTCCGGTCTGCTCCCCCTCGAGTGTAGCCCTTTTCCAATAGGTGCTTTGTTAGCCTTTCGTACCATGCTCGCGGTGCTTGTTTTAGACCGTAAAGAGCATTTTTCAAACGAAAAACATGGTTAGGTTGTTTATAGTCTACAAAACCTTTCGGTTGAGCCATATAAACTTCCTCGTTTAAATACCCATTTAAAAACACGCTCTTAACGTCCATTTGAAAGAGTTTTATTTTAAAGTGATAAGCAATTGCGAATAAGATACGAATTGACTCGAGTCGAGCAACTGGGGCGAACGTCTCATCAAAGTCTATTTCTTCAATTTGCGAGTAGCCCTGAGCAACTAATCGTGCTTTGTTCCTGATGATGGTACCATCCTTATTTTTCTTATTCTTGAAAATCCACTTAGTACCAATCACGTTGTGTTGCTTCGGTGGCTTCGTTAATTCCCAGACTTTGTTTCTTTCGAACTGATGGAGCTCTTCCTGCATTGCTTCAATCCAGTAGTCATCCTGAAGAGCTTCATCGACGTTCTTTGGTTCTACCAGGGAGACATAACATGCGACTCCACAAACCAACTGTCTCCGAGTTTTGACTCCTTCTTGTGGATCTCCAATAATGTTCGATTCCGGATGATCTTTGGAGATTCTTGACGTTTGCGGTAACGGAGTTCTCGGAGATGCTTGTGATGATTCCTGCACATCAGATAAACTAGAAGTGCCATTAGATTCATCATTATTATTGGAAGAATTATCATGAGAAGATGCATTTACAGGAGTATCATCATAAAGAGACATATCAGGGGTAGATTTATCAGATGTAAAGTGAAAAGCTTCATCTACTTTAACATTTATAGATTCTACCATTGTTTTAGATTCAAGGTTAAATACCCGATATGCTCTACTGTTTGTAGAATAACCCATGAAAATCCCTTCGTCAGTTCGAGAGTCGAATTTACCAAGATTTTCGCGATCTCACAAAATAAAACAGCGACTCCCAAAGATACGAAAATATTTGATATTTGGTTTTCTACAAAACCACAGCTCATATGGTGTATTTAATGTTCCCGGGCGCAAATACACTCGATTAATTACATAGACGGCGGTGTTCACGGCTTCAGCCCAAAAATGTAACGGGAGATTCCGGCTATGAAGCATCACACGCGCCATCTCCTGAACAACCCTGTTTTTGCGCTCAACAACACCATTCTGCTGAGGTGTATAGGGTGCTGAGAATTCATGTTTTATGCCATTGGAAGTGCAAAAATCAGTGAACTTAGAATTAATGAATTCTCCACCTCTATCACTTCGAACACGAACGATCTTTTCATTTCTTTCAATCATAATACGATGACAAACCTCATGAAAAGAGTCGAAAGTATCCGCTTTCTCTTTTAAAAAAGTTACCATGAATATCTAGAGAAATCATCAACCAAAAAAAAAAATACCATTTACCTCCCAAGGATGGTTGACGAGTTGGCCCCATTAAGTCCATATGCAGTAATTCTAAGGGCCGGTTAGTACCAATGTGGTTCAAGTTCTTGTGTGCAGCCCTTGATTGCTTTCCCTTTTGACAACCTCCACACACAATGTTATCTTTAAATGTAAGTTTAGGAACCCCCTTAACCACGTCTTTATTAGAAATCCTTGCTAGTTCTTTAAAATTTATGTGACCTAGCCTTTCATGCCAAAGAGTTTCATTATCTAAAGAAACTAGGTTACATTTTTCAGAAATTTTGTTTGAAACAACATAGCAATTATTTTCTAATCTAACCCCTTTCAAAAAGAATACATGGTCTTTATCAGTTACAATACATTCTATAGACGAAAAATTAACTGAAAAACCATTGTCACAAAGTTGACTTATACTGATGAGGTTAGTCTTAAGGCCTTCTACAAATAGAACATTATTCAAAACAGGGCCTTCTGGAATAGCGATTGTTTCCAACAATTTTAGAAGAACGACCGTCTCCGAAAACAACATGTCCTCCGGAGATTTTCTCTAGAGTTTGAAAACAGTTTTTGTCACCGGTCATGTGACGGGAACATCCACTATCCAGATACCAAGACGAGTTGTCATAAGCATGTAAAGAAGTATGAACAACAAGACAAGGGAAGATTTCACCTTTGCGCATCCAAACCTTTTTGGATTCCGTTGGCAATGTTCTTGAAGTTATTCTCCTTGGTGAAAGCGTCTTGTTTGATTCATTGCTTGACATCATCTTACGAGGTGAACTACCAAGGCTCTTTTCCTTTGATTTCCGGGGAATCACCTTTTTGGTAGTTGTTGCAAGAGGCGCTTGAGTTGAACGTTTCGCTCCCATCTTGCAATTTCTCCTTATGTGCCCTGCAAAACCACAACGAAAACATACCTTAGTGCTTGACGATCCCGAAGAGGGTGAAGTAGGCTTGTTGTCGTTGTTTGTCGTAAATTCCGGTGTCGGAGGAGGAGATACCGACTGGGGCACAAAGACTGTCCCAATCAAACTAAAATTGTCTTCAGTTCGATTGTATCCGAGGCCGAATCTGTTTGTTTGACCAAGACCAAGCATCTTATCCAATTTACTCCTTCCAGAAGAAAATTGCTTTAAATCATCCTTGAGTTGGAAAATGGTCTTCGTCATTTCCATTTTTTCCTGTCGAGCCTCGCTGTAGAGCTTCAAGAAGTAATTTGCTTTATTCACCATATCTACATAATTCTTCTCGAGATGCTCATTAGACTCTTGAAGGGAAACATTTACTTTGATCAGATTATCCCTTTCCACTTCAAGAGCGTTTGAGAGAGAAGTTGCCCTTTTTGCTTCTTCTTCGAGATCCTGCAAACTCCCTCTCAAACTCTTGTTTTGCTTTGCCAGTTTCTTTGAAACCTTCAAAAGTTTATGGTAGGGAAAAGCAAAATCTTCACCTTCAGAATTATCCGATTCATCGTCCGTTGCATTCTTTTCAACTTGGGAGGAGTTGGACAATGACTCAGATGTACTTGCCATAAAGCATATGAACGGTGAAGATGTGGACGTGTGGAATGCCATTGCGTTATTTTCTTCATCACTGGAAGATGACTCATTTGACGTTGAGGTGTCATCCCAAGTGACGGCTTGCATCGCTTTCTTCTTTGCCGGATTCTTATTGGGACACTCCGTTGAAATATGGCCGTACCCTCGGCACTTGAAGCATTGGACTTGTCCCTCTGAGCTTTTCTTATCATTTGAAAAACTTTCTTGCTTTCTTGACTTTTGGCTTGAATAACCTTTGCCTTTCTTCCACTTTCCGAAGGATGGAGTTTTACTTGAATTGCCCCTTCGAAAGTTTCAGCGAAATCTTCTTGTCAAGAGAGCAAGCTGCTTCTCAAAGTCCTCCATAGATAGGTTCTCGTCATCGTCTGAGGAGGATGAATCCGCGTCTTCTTCTTTTGTTGTTTTCAATGCAAAACCTGAAGACTTAGAAGTAGATGCTTTTCCAGAAGAATAGTTAGTAGGAAATGTCATTTCATATGTTTGTAATGAACCAACTAATTCTTCTACACGGATTTCGTCCGGGTGTTTAATAGTTTCAATGGCCGTAATCTTGGAACGAAATCTTTCAGGAAGAGTCCTTAAAATCTTTCTTACAATTTTAAATTCTGGAATTTTCTCTCCCAAGTTAGCACATGAATTCACGATGTCTTGCAATCGTGTATATAATCTGTGAACAATTCATCTTCTGCCATGAAAATGGAGTCAAACTTGCTCGTAAGCATTTGCAGTTTTTGAATCTTCACAAGGTTAGTTCCTTCATGTGTAACTTGAAGAACATCCCAGATTTCTTTCGCAGTCTCACATGCAGAGACGCGAGAGAACTCAGTTTGTGACAAAGCATTAAATAAAGCGTTAACACCTTTGCCATTGTAAGAAGATGCATCAACCTCTTCCTTGGTCCATTTCGACCTAGGTTTGATGGTGTGAACATCAACAATAATTTCAGTTGGATTAAACCATCCTAACTCAATTGATTGCCACACCCGTTCGTCGATGGAAATTAAAAAGGATTTCATCCGTACTTTCCAGTAGGCATAATTAGTTCCATCGAAGAACGGGGGTCTGTTGATGTTTCCACCTTCAACCATTGTTTACAACCCTATTCCCGCTCTGATACCACTTGTTGGGTTATGATAGAATATGGATCTAAATAGGGGAAAAAACACCTAGAGGGGGGTGAATAGGTGTAAACCATAAACACTCAAAAATCGTTGCGCAATAAAACCCAATGCGGAAATGAAAAAATAACACGCACGATTTTTACGTGGAAAAACTCCAAACCGGAGTAAAAAACCACGGGACCGATAACACGGCGAAATCCACTAGAATTAACACACGTACAAGGTGATATACCGTACTCACAGACGACTCAACCTTTTTCATACGCTCCTAGTAGATCTTCTCCGCTCGCTCCGCAACGCTCCTCGAATCCACGAATAGCGTCCAACGCCGAACCCACGGCGTCCAACGTCGAATCCACGACGTCCAACCGAATCCACGGTCTTCACCCAGTAGCACGTATCGAATCCACGAACGTACCTCGCTCCGAATCCACGAGAGCGGTTGCACCTTGAATCCACAAGGCCACGCGAGTCCACGCGCCGATTTTGGGAAAATCGTTGTTTTTGGGTGGTGATAATCCGCCGAATACTTAGATTAGAAATAGATCAGAAATACCATCTAAGTATTCATTAATTTGATTCTACTCAAAATCTGAGTTTGAAACCCTAGAATCAAATCAATCAATATAGATGAAGAAACATAGAATTAAATCTATTGATTTCCTTTCTTCTCTATAGGTGGATTTTTCTTTTTATGACCGTATTTGGATTACCCTAAAAAAAATGAATCGTAGGGTCTATTTATAGGTTAGAAACTGTTGGAAGAGGATAAGAATAAAAAACTAACCTTTTCTGGAATTTTACAGGACGACGGTCCGGACTGGAATTATGGCGGTCCGGATTGTCGTAACGAAACAGACTAATTCCAGAAAAACAAACGTTCGGGGTCCGGACTGAAGTGCCTGATCCGGACTGTTCATACATTTCAGCAAAAACCCATGTTCGGGGTCCGGATCAGAATTGGCTTGGATCCGGACTGGATTTGCGCATGAACAAACACCGTTCGGGGTCCGGATTGTCGTGCCTGATCCTGATCCTGAACATGTCCCATGTCCAGTTTTTGATTTTTATGCAATTAAAAATTCATCCAAGTGTTTTCTACACTATAAGAAGTATTCGGATCACCAAAAATATTTAGTTAAACATACCTGATCCTTTTGAATTCTTCTTTCTTGAGATTGAGGCATATGATCCAAACTTCTTTATCTTCAATCTTCAGGACTTAAATAATTTCACGAAATACGCCAACACAAATTCCTTAACATTACTTAAGTTGTTCATTATCTGCATTTCATTTCGGCAGTTATACTATCTTTTACCTCAGTTGACCTAGTGGTGTATTTCGCTTCTCTCGGCTGCTTACCCACTGGGAACTATTGACTAATAGTTCTCACCCCCATTGCTTGTTGTTTTTTTTCAGTGCCATCCACAGCGGGAGGGGCTTGGGATCGTGGCAAGAGATTAGCGCATAGCTAGCTTTGTCCCCGTCGTGCCACTCGAGGTGGTTACAGGACACCTTTTGTTTTGTTTTGTTGGAGAGGTGTTGATGTATTTTGTTGTAGAGACCACCAATGTAGTTTGGTAGGATGTACTTGAGAGGACTACTTTTGTATATTGAATTTATCTTCTTGTATGATAGTAGTTATTTACTCTTCTCTTTTATGCATAGTTTAGTTGTATTGTGCTCTAATTACTAGTAGTATGTGTATATCGCTTTCTTTCTGCCTTGCTGTTGTAGACACCTTGTGTGCACCGGGGGGCGCCTTGTGCACACTGTGGGTCTATGCACGTGCCAGGTAGGCTACCGTTGGGTTCTGGGGCGTGACACATACACCAGCTAGTGATTGGCTCCTGTTGTGGTGTTTTTACCGGTAGAGTGGTCTGATCGACCCGTGAGCCCTTTTGGCTGTACCTACGGGTATGGGATAGATGTCAGCTTTGGCTAGGTGCTTTAGCTATGGAATTAGCCTGAGGTCATATAGTGGCACGATTGGGTATTTTGAGTTTCAGTTCCTTGTCACATTTATACCTTAGCTATTTTCATTATTTCTTTATTGCTTACTGTCACTCTTGTTACTTGCTCATTATTGCTTATTGATCATTACTGAACCTTTATTCTAGCATTTATTTGCCAGATTACCCGTTATTATTACCGGCTGATTATAATGGCCCGAATAATAGTGAAAGCTCTCTCGGGAGCGCCAACAGCCCCATATTTACAAGACTTTCCTGCATATACGAAGCAGTCCTAACAGTAACCTATGCCGATGTAAACAATCCTAGGAGTCCACAACTAAAGTAATGATACTAGAAGGCTACAACTAAGCATTAAATATAGCTATCAGAGTAAAGAAACCAAACTGAAATACATCACTGTACAAAGAGTAGACTGCTCCAATAGCAATAAGTACACAGTGGTACTACTAATAATACAGCAAGGTCACTTCTAGCTCTGGTCCACTAGTAAGAGATGCTAAATAGCCCACGATCTCCTTACCTCACTCAGTTATCGGTGCTGAAGACTCTGAAATAAAAAGTCAATAAAGGAGGGCATGACAACTATATAAACAATTGTCCCCATTGGGTAACAGCCACCAACTACGACGACCAATACCACTGGGACAACTAGAGGCAAAATAGGAGAATCAAACTGTAAATAAACAATAATGGTGAGCTGTAAATAAACATGAAGGAAATCTACTACCATAATGTCTATACTAAGCTACTAAAAACTATAAATCATGCCCGTGCAACTCATACATCAATAGGATACCCGATATCCAAACAATCATAATGACTCAGTCATGTCGACCGACTCATAGGTCTGTGCCACTACGTGTTCGAAACCACACTAACCCGTGGCTCGGCCCTCACGTAGTAAAACTTGCATCTAAAACTGTGAAACTCGCCAAACTCTAAAGAGGCACTCGAGGGGAGTGACCCCACTGAGGATATACACATCACGGTAGAGCTCAATGTGGCACCTACAGGCTATAGTCATAGACGATGATCAACAAATCATATAAACCACCAACAAATCAAATCAAGACATAATATTGAGTGTCTTATGACGGACCAACCAACCCTCGGCAATAAATCAAAGACCCAGCTACGCTGCCCACTATCCCAACAGTAGTATCAACTCACATTTGACTCAACTAAAAACATGTATATCTCAAGTAAGTTCAGTAGCTATAACTATATATATATATATATATATATATAATTGAGCTCCAATGCTTTTAAAAGTACCAAGTCATTGGTGCTTGTAAGTTTTTAGTCCTTGGATGAAAAGATGTGTG
>CM055070.1:25911570-25955756 GCA_029204045.2 Tillandsia leiboldiana
TTGTTACCATAGGGTTTTTAACCCTTCTCTTCCCCCTCTTCTCCTCTCATTTGGAGAGTGCAAGAGATAGCTTAGAGGTGAGATTTTTCCACCTATTCTTGTATTTTCTTCTCCAACTCCTCTCTCACTTTGGTTTCTTCTTCCTCCTCTCCACCGTTGGAGCTTGCATCAAAGTTTTGGAGGGAAGCAAGAGCTTGAAGAAGGAGGAGGATTGGAGCCCTAGTTCCCTTTACTTGCTTCTTCAAGGTGAGATTTGAGCTTAAGAGAGGTTAGGAACCCTTCTTCTCCTTCTATTTTGGAATTTCTTGTTAGAAAACCTAGTTTTTGGAAATTTGGGTTTATTTTGGGCCTTTTTAATTTATGGCTTTTGGGGTGGAATTGATGGGTGTAGAACACTCTTGTACGTTGGTTTTGAACCTTTCCTTTGATTTCAAGATCTTGCAAGATTCCTTGACCTAAAGTATTTTTCATCCATTTTTCTTATGATTTTAAGGAATTTCGTAGTTAGTTTTTTGAGTTGTTTTGACCCTTCGGAAACTTCTCTTAGGGTTTGACCTCACCGAAATGGATGAACTCCCCCATGTCTTCCTTAGACATTTAGGGTTTAGTTATTATGTTAAACATGCATTGTTTGATTTATCATGATTTTTAATCTTGCATTTGAACCCCCTTGATAAGTAGAAAATTCCATATACTCTATGTAGTAGAGGGGTAAACATTGTATGTGCATGGGCACTATAAGAAGGGATTGAATAGTCATTATCGTAACTTTACGAGTTTGGATATGAGTAGAGAACATCTATACATGCTTTAGAAGGATTGGGACATGCTATGCATATGATCATGTACATTCGGACATTATGACATTAGTGCCATCTAGTGTAGTTGAGGCACAAGTAGAAAACTTCTAAACTTGTATAACCAAGAGGAAATTGTGAGTTTTCATGTTTGAGACATGGTGACAACTAGTGTATGATAAACTCTTCCATCTATCTAGTCTGGCTTTCTCACTAGCCTTAGAACCTCTGCTTTTCTTTGCCCTATAATCTAACTTCTTTTCTCACTCAAAAGGCACTGCAACATCCACAAGAAACTTTCTTGCTATGCAACAGGGGATGAGAATATAGCTACTTTGTACAAAACAGGAGATTCCCCTTTTTTTGCTATTGGGGAGAGGCTTATTGAATTGGACACTATCAAAAAAAGTTTGACTTGCCTTGCAAAAAATGCTTCTTCCGTGCACTTTAGAAGTAAGTTGAAAGAAAATAGCTTGAACACTTTCCTACCATTTGAGTACTAAGTGCTGGGAACAGAGAGCAAAGGACTCGCGCAGAAGAGAAGAAACTTCCCTTAGGGGATCTATGCCCTCAATGCGTTTTCATGCTTTCATGGGTAAAAAGAAAATGCTCTTATTACAGAAGAACTCAAACAGAAGAACTAAAGCGGATCAAGATGCAAAAACAGAATGAAAAAGTCTTTGATATCACCTGCGGTCAACCAAGCGTAGACCCTTTTGATCCAGCAAAAGTGGATAGGACTAAGGAATAGCAGCAAATCTCGAAGCTGGAACTCCTTCTTGTCTTATCCCTGATGGGGCTAAGGGCCCTGGTCTCTACTTAACGGTTCCTCTAGAAAGAGCTTGCCAGTAGTATGCTTTAGAGCTAGTTGATTAGACCTCCTTTTCCTACTCCTCCTGCTGGGGATGGAAAGGGTATTGACCTGGCTAGCACTAGCACTATAGCTTTGCAAGGTAAGGAACTTGGAGACTCGTCTGCTTGAAAT
This sequence comes from Tillandsia leiboldiana, assembly GCA_029204045.2. NCBI lineage: Eukaryota > Viridiplantae > Streptophyta > Magnoliopsida > Poales > Bromeliaceae > Tillandsia > Tillandsia leiboldiana. The sequence continues at coordinate 25,913,353 of CM055070.1, forward strand.
CGATAGAGTTGAGAAGCGTCTTCATGGTACTCTCTTTTTAGGTCAGTCTGATGTGCAAGTATCAAAGACTCTATAGATTTAAATCTCAGAGGATGGTGGACAACATATAGCCACTGCTTCCCTAAAAGTAGCTCATCAAAGGGCGGGGAGGTAGGAATGGAATGAGGGACCGTACTCGTCTTAGAGCTAGTTTCACTTAGTGTACAGGACAGTGGTATGCATGTAATAAAAGCCAAGACCTCATCTGATAGTTACCAAAGCTTCGTCCATAGCCTAAAGGAGGATAGGAAGCTTTGCTTTAGAAAGTGAGTCTTTTTACTTTTATCATAGCCAATAGCATCCCGAAATTCCTGCTCTTTCCTCTTGCGGTTCCTTATTTTGTTTTTTTATATAAAAGGAAAGAGACTGTTCTTGGTCTAAGGCCGTCCTTTGTCCTCTTTCGAGAAGACCATAGATGATATTGGTCCTGATCTTCTATTCAATCTGGGAATAGAGACAGGGTTGTTCAATAGAGTTGTTAAATAGACCCGTGGTAATCGTCTTTTTTAACTTTTATGACATTGCTTACATACTTGACATTGATATTATGAGATATTATTACCCCGACCTAAATTGTGAGTTTCCATATTTGAGACATGATGACAATTAGTGTATGATAAACTCTTTCATTAGACACGATGATCGGGACTTGCTTGCTTGTCATTTAAGCTCATTCACACATGCTGGTGTGAGGACTTGTATTCTTGTACAGCAGTTTATTACTGGATCATTTGCTCAACGACACCTTTTCAGTGTGTCGGAGTCCTCGGTGCTAAAAACGGACGTGAAAAATGGATCCAGCGCGAAAAACTGTGCGAAATACACTATTTTTGTGTATTTTTGGTGAATAGGGGAAAAAACGGGATTTTACTGTAGCGTGGACCGGGTCCACGGCGTCGGCAGCGCGGCCGATGCACGAAGCGTGCACCGGCAGGCACTGTGCACGCCAGCGCGTGCGCTGGGCCACACGGGCCGGGCCCCACACGCGCGCGCGCGTGAGGGGCCGGGTTTGCTCCCCCATGCTGTACCCGAAACCCTTTAAAGGTGGGGTTTTGGATAAGTTTGAGTGTATTTTGATCTTGGGGATCAATTTAGGCACTGTTTAAGGGCCTCAAATGGGAACCTATTGACTTGGAAAATCCCTTTGCTTATCTCCTTCCTCTTCGGCTGCAGAAGTGTGCCCTTGAGAGCTTCCATCACCTCCTTCTCCACCAAGGAAACCACCATTGATGAAGCTTGAAGCTCTCCACTCATGTTTGTCATGTCGTCACTTTTTCTTCCAGAGGACACCCTGGGCTGTAGGAGTGGAGTTTTAAAGTGATTTTTTGCGGGGAAATTTTCAGGACTTCGAGCTCTATATCTTTGCTATTTAGAGGGAAATCTAGTTTGGGCTTTAAACAAGGTAAATTTAGTGATCTTTGAGACTCTTTTTCCCAACCTGAGTTTTCGCATAGTGTTCAGTGTTTTGCTTACCTTGTGCTGTACAGAAGGAGTTAGGAGCTGGTCTTTGATGGTAAATTTTCAAGATTCGAAGGCCTACAACTTTGATATTTTGAAGAACATCCAATTTGGACTCTATGTCAGGTAATTTAAGCAATCTTTGGAACACTTGTGCATAGTTAGATATTTTGAATAGTACTCAGTGTTTTAGCTCTCCTGGACTGTAGGAATGAAATTTTGAGATGGTTTTTGTGGGAGATTCTTCAGGACTTGAAGCTGCCCAACTTTGATATTCTGAATAGAAGCCAATTCCTGCCATAAACCAGGTGAATTAATCTATCTTTTAGCCCCTGTTTGCAGAATTTAATTTGGACAGCTTGTAGTAACTTTGGGATATCTTTTTCTTCCCTTAATGAAATGGTGAACTTTAAGTTGGGTGATCTTCTAGACTTCAAGATGAACATTTTGACACCTTAAACTTGAAATTTGGATGAGAATTGGTATACCATCTTTAATCATCTTTTCAAACCATGTTAGCTGAAAAATCTGTATGAATGTGGAATACCTTTTATTGTTGATTGAGAGCTATATCCTATTTTATGGTTAAGAATGGCTTATGGTTGATGCATATGGTTGAATGCAATCTTAGATGCATGTTGGACACTTCCTCTTTTGATTTCAACTTGTCACTATACTCAAAATTTGGATGTTAGCAAAATAAATTTCAGCTTGGAATTCTATTAATGAAATGTTGGATAGCATTGATACCCCTTATTGAGAGTTGAATGAATGGATGTAATTTTATCTTTTTGGGAACCTCTTGATGTTAATAATTTAAATTGGAACTTAAGAATAATTTTTGGGTTGAAGTATTAAAGCCTAATGAGATATGAATAGTAGATTTCTATTTCGAGTTCTTTCGCCATTTATTTGAATTTCAAAAATTTCGCACACCCGGTGATATTTTTGCTATAACTTTGGATCCGGCAGGGACTTTGAGGCGATTTCAGGTTCGTGGGAAAGAGCGCGACCATAGGATTGCGGTCGCCAAGTTTCAAACCGATTAAATTGCGGAGTATAGAGCTAGCAGGTGGGTTATTGAGCACATAGAAACGTCGGCTTACGTGTTGACTTAACCAAGAAGTTAGCAACTATGCGGTTTTTATGCTTATTCCATATATTTGGCTTAAAGTAGGTTACAAGTGAGATTCATGTTGAGAACTTTATTTTATTGCTAGAACCATTCCATGTTTGTTGGACATTTAGCTAAGTCGCATTTCTTTTATATGCTAATCTATCATGTTGGACAAGAATTTAGGAGAAAACCTTTTATACTTTTCTCGTTTATTTATGTTGCTCGGGTTAGAGAGTACGATTGGGGACAGTTTAGTTGCAATATCGAGTCGGGTGGGATAGCACCAGATTGATGACTCGGGAGTCGTCGGCAACCACGAAATTTGGGTGGTTGGCCAAATAGTGTAATGCATTCATTGAGATAAGATTTTCATAAGTGATTCGAGTTTTTAACCTTAGTCAAAGAGATTACTTTTGCCCGTCATACATTCTATTGAGATTCTTTTACTCGAGTTGGGTCGCGCCCCTCGAGGGCCACTCCGGAGTAGGCCAGTCCGGATAGGGGTACCAGCTAGTTATTGGACTGGGTTGGTGTACCGGTAGTGAGTGATTGTGACATTGAGAGTAGGTAGAGCCGGGTTAATGGACCGGACAGTGAGTGAGTTATGTTATAGTAGTTCACTTTAGTGATGCATACATACATTTATATACTCTGGACTTCATACTTGGAGCATCGGACATAGTAGTATAGTTTTATTTCAACTCTCATTTTGTTTATGCTTTACTACTTCTTACTTTGCCCTTGATTGGTAGACTCAGTGAGTAGGTCAGAGGTTCAATGATTTACCCACTGAGAACTATGATTATAGTTCTCACACCCGTTGTTGCTCCCCAGAGACTCCTTCAGCGGCCGCAGCTCGGGCAGATCGTGGATAGGGCGTCGCAGATAGCTAGAGCTTCCCCCTGACTACTACTAGAGGTGGACCTATTGTACCTTTATTTTCTAGTTTTAGACTTTGAACTACTGTATATTCGGTCTGGCTGGAGCCAGCTTTATGTATTTATTCAGTTTGGGAGTTGTATATTTCGAGTTGGTTGAGGTGGTAGTAGGTTGTATTGTATTGTGGAGTTGTATTTTGATTATAGTAGCAGACTTATTGTAGTTGGACTTGTATTTTGGTGAGAGGTTGATGTTGGAGTTGTGTTGGTGGTGTACTTGTGATTTATTTTGGGGTTGGTTTATTTGAGAGCTGTCTTTGTGTCACCTTGGAGTTTTGTTGGAGTTTCCCTGTTAAATGGTTTTTGGTTGTGGGTTATTATGTCTCCTTTCAGTTTGTCTGTGTTTCACTTCTCGCTCTATACCACTTGTTGTGGTGGTACTCATTTTTGTAGACATCAACTTGTTGCTTGAATTGTTGTATCACTTCGTATACGTGGGAAATACTGCGTATACGGCGGATCTGTTGCCAAACTCAGGTTCTGGTTTACACCCGGGGTGTGACAGCTAGTAGGGTCGTTCCCTCCAAGCCGGCACTCCGGAGTTGGCCATCGCGACATCATGCTCGCCGTGCGAGATTGGGTGCCAATTGGGACGCCGTGGCATAGGCATAGCTCCATTGTGGGGTGTCACCACAGGACCATGAGGCGTGGTGTCACGCCCCGGGGGTAAACCAGAAACCGGGCCCGTCTACAGATCCGTCGTGCACACGAAATTTTCCGTATACACGAAGCGCTAAAAACCTTCTCAGATATAAGATGCATAATAAAAGAGCACAAGTATGGAGTTGAAACTAAAAACTATACCATCTCAAACTGAAACTTAAACTGAAAGTGCAGAAAAGCTGTAATAAATACAATAATACTTCCCAGCTCACCAAAATAAATACAACCAGCTGGCTAAAGCCAGACCCAAAAGAAATAAGTATATCAGTCTGAGTAATAAGGGTACAACAAAAGTCTAGCTAAACTCTTTCGTCCTGGCAGGAGATCTATCTACTCAGTGATCCCCTCACCTCGATCGGCCTCCGAAGGGCCAGCAGCTCCCGCAGAAGACACTGCAAAACAAAGGGAAGAAGGGGGGGAGCAACAACGGGTGTGAGAACTACTAGTAAAACCAGTAGCCCCTAGTGGGTAAATCCTCAAACTCCGACGTACCCATCAAGTCTACCAGAGGCAAGAAAGGAAGTAAAGTGGTAAGCTGAAATAGTCTTCTGATAAGGAAAACTACCACTACTATGCCTCTAATGCAGTACTGAATAAAAACGACTGTATGCATGCATCAATAAATGAGATCTGCCAATATAAACCCAATCGAATGGACTGGTGTAAAATCGGGTACTGTCGCTCTGCCGTCGAACTCGAGAACCCAGTAACTGATTGGCACACGGCTCGATCCCAATATAAACCAACTGACCGGCACACGGCTCGGCCCTAATATAACCAATTGACCGGCACACGGCTCGACTCTAACTCCTACTCCGGAGTGGCACTCGAGGGTAGCTACCCACATGAGTAAAGTAATTAGCCAAAAGTATCTCAATACAGCACGACTTAGTAGTCACGACCTTGCTCAAAGTGGGAAACTCCGTCCACTAATGAAACCCCAACCCCAACCTGATGCAAAATCAATATCCGGTCAACCGCCCAATATCCGCGGTAGCCGCGACACCCCACAAGTCCACAATCTGGCGCAATCCCGCCCTGACTCGATAATCTCGACTACACTATCCCAAACCCCGACTCGTAACTCGAGCAACATGAATCACATGTCTAAGTAAAAAGGAGAAAGAAAGAATAATCATGATTTCTCCTAAGTCAAGTCCCAATATGATAGTGTAGCGAAAAAAGGTGGCCTATCTAAATATCCATACAAACATGCATATGTTCTCATGTAGGATAATATGAATAGCATCAAGTAGTAACCTTATATATGATAGATCATATTGTAACTACAAGTAACCAACTACACATGAAAGGCTAAGTGTTAACGAGGCATGTTCAAATTGCATAACCATAGTATATCAGTTTCACATAGATAGGCTAAGAATTAACCGAAATAATTTATTCATGCATGATCTCCAATGGGGTGGCGAAACGACAAATAATAAGTCGGGGATCACTCTAATAGCCCTAGTGAGTAAGCCGTAGAAAGAGGTGCTTAACAACCCACCTGGGACCCGCAGATCCGGAATCCGATCGGGCTGAAATTTGGCACGCGCGTTCCCTCGGCTCCTATAGTTCCAACGAATCCAAGAACTCCCAAGAACTCTTCCCGAATCGGCGGCGGCAACCAAAACACTGAGGTGCTGTCCAACATCCGATACAAAATTTAGCGAGCGCATCAAGATGATGTAGAGCCAATCCGAACATAATTTTCAGCCGGGATCAAAAGAAAAGGTGCTCACCGTGATCATAACGAAAAGTTCCAACTTCCCCTTTCCACGAGAAATGCCGAACTGTCCACGAAAACTGTAACCGAACGCCGCAAAAGTCATAATCACAAAATCTGCATTTTACTGTTCTGCGCAACAGTCCCAAAGAACCGAAATGTTCACCTGCAAAGAGTCCTAAAAAAAATCCAAGAAAAATACGGCTGCCTTCCTAGCAAAGTGTAGATGCAAATCGATCCTCAAACTCCCAATTCCGCCAACCGTAGGCCGAGAAAATGCAAGATTACTCTTTCGCTGTCCAGAAAAATGCTGCTGAAAATGGGGTCTAAAGAAGCTCCAAAATACCCCATAAAAACCCAAAACGAAGAGGAACAGTAAATACAGAAATCGAAGACCTACCTCTCGTGAAAATGCCGCAGCAAAAATCGGCTGAAACCACCCACGGGTCAGCTCAGGGGAGCCCGCGGACTAAACATCGACGTGGAGGGCCACAATCAGAGAAGCGTCGAAGTGCACCGAGTTGGGGAAAAAGTCGATGCCGCGGCCTCCTAAAATGCCCCAAATCCTTGGAAATGTAGAGGACTTGATGTAGAAGGTCTCTGCCAAAGAGGAGCCCCAAGAACTTCTCCAAAAGAACCAAGAGGAAGGGTGAAATGGCCTATTTATAGGCAAAAACCAAAAAAAAGGGGCTTGCGGGTTTGAGGGACGATTTCGGGCGCCCAAAGCATTCGGGTGCCCAAAGCATTCGGGCGCCGAACATGGGACACCCCGCGCTGCGTTCGGATCACTCCGGGCGCGCCACGTGTCCCAACCCGCACGGCAGCGGGGCTCGGCTAATCGGGCCTCGCCACGTGGCCCGCCGGCTTGCGCGTGTGGTTGGCGCCTGCCAACTAGGCGGCTCCACGTGGCGGCGCCCTACCAGGCCCGCCTGCCCCCGCTGCCACGCCCGCCTGCCCCCGCTGCCACGCCCGCCTACCCTGCCTGCCCACCGCTGCCACGCCAACCACCAAACAGCACCCGCCCAATCCGCAGCTGCCACACGTCTCGCGCCCGGTAAACGCACCGTGGGCCGTGGACCGGGCCCACTTCCTGATTCAGCGCAATGAGCCCAAATAGCCGATTTTCATTTTTTTCCCCGCGATGAGTCCGTTTTTCGCGTCCGGATACGAAAAAATATATCCAAATAGCCAATTTTTATCATTTTTCCGTGCTGAATCCAAATTCGGTGTCCGTTTTGTGCGAAATTACTTCTATTGTTCAAATGTTGTATGGTTATAGTTGCTTCTACTTCTTTTATGCTTAGTTAGTTGTAATTGTGGTCTCATTACTAACTAGTTGGATGCGTTTTTGCCTTCCTTCCTCATTTGTTGTTCTAGACGCCTTGTGTGTACGGGGGGTGCCTTGTGCACACGGCGGATCTGAGCACGTGTCGTATACACTTCCGCTGGAGCCCGGGGCGTGATATATATATATATATATATATATATATATATATATATATATATATATATATATATAGAGAGAGAGAGAGAGAGAGAGAGAGAGAGAGAGAGAGAGAGAGAGAGAGAGAGAGAGAGTCCGGCTGGAATACTATCGATAGCACTAAGCAATTGGTGCTACCAAGTTTCCAGCCCTTGGATGAAAGGATGTACGGTTGGAATTATAGTGGTCTCCTAGGATTTTTACTATTCAACCAACCATCCACTAAACCCTAGGGGGCCACTATCATCCTAACCGCACAACCCTTAATCCAAGAGCTAAAAATTTGGTAGCACCAATGATTTGATGCTATCGATAGTATTCCAGCCTAGTTCTATATATATATATATATATATTCCGGCTACTATGCTATCGATAGTACCAAACATTTGGTGCTACCGAGTTTTTCACCGTTAGATGCCCCCTTGATCATTTCCAACCCTTAGATCATACTATTCAACCAACAATCCAATAAACTCTTGGGGACCACTATCATCCTAACCACATTTTTTTTCATCCAAGGGTTAAAAACTTAATAACACAAATGACTTGGTGCTATTAATAGCATAATAAGCTAGTTATATATATATATATATATATATATATATAGAGAGAGAGAGAGAGAGAGAGAGAGAGAGAGAGAGAGAGAGAGAGAGAGTAGAGCTTATATACTCTCAAAAGCACAAGCACAAATGTGCTTGTGAATTTTTTACCATTGAATTTGCATTGGGATTTGTGTTTTTGTATAGTCAACTAAAAAGAGAGAAAGAAAAAGTAAATAGCACAAATCCTAATGCAAATCTAATGGTAAAAAACTCACAAGCACATTTGTGCTTGTGCTTTTGAGAGTATACAAGCTCTACTATATATATATATATATATAGAGTCCGCCTGGAATACTATCGATAGCACCAAGCAATTGGTGCTGTCAAGTTTCCAACCCTTGGATAAAAAGTTGTGCGGTTGGGATTATAGTGGTCACCTAAGATTTTTACTATTCAACCAACCACCTAGTAAACCCTAGGGGACCACTATTATTACTGCACATTTTTTAATCCAATGGCTAAAAACTTGATAGTACCAATTGCTTTGTGCTATCGATAGTATTCCAACCTAATTATATATATATATATATATATATATGTGTGTGTGTGTGTGTGTGTGTGTGTGTGTGTGTGTTTCTAAAATGTATATATGCAGCCAACATGTATAGAAATCCAAGTCCTGATATAAGTTAATTTCAAGCTTCACTACTACTATAAGGTCAAATTAATTAAATAGAATTTAAGTACTGTTAAAAGCATTTCACACATATACGTGCGTAATATGTATAATATTCACAGTACTTAATCACAAGCACCTTTCAAACCTTCATGTAAACATGGTATCCATAACATGCTGTGTCCAATAGCTTTCATATATCATTACAAGCATAATTAAGGTGTTTGTAATAAAGTACTGTGAATATTATACGATGAATGTATGTATCTGAGATGCTTTTAGCAGTACTTAGATCCTATTTAATTAATTTGACATGCTTATATACGATGCATATGTATGTATGTGAGATCCTTTTAGCAGTACTTAGATCCTATTTAATTAATTTGGCATGCTTGTAGTACTGGATGTTGAAGCATGAAAGTAGTCTATAGCAGGACATAGACATCTATACATACTGCAGTAGTATAATTAATAGTTGATGAGCTATGTGTCAACATTGTATTCTTCATTACTACACCATTCTTAGTTAGTATTTTTCTCACCATACTTAATTGGTATTTTCCTCATAGTGATTATAACTTTTAGTGATATATATATATATATATATATATATATATATATATATATATATATATATATATATATATATATATATATATTTTGTTGGATTATGTAAAATCATGTTTCGAGTCGATATCACGATATTCAACTCCGTGACGGATTGAATATGTTGGATTTGATTCTAATTTAATATAATCTTGTTCCTAAAGATTATGGATGATTTAGGAATATTCTAAAGAGAATTCTTAAGAAAATATCGACGACGACTATAAGAGATTTGAAAACTCGAATGGACGGTGGAGATCGTTTCCTATTTGAATTAGGTTTTTGAGTTATATTAACTCTTGTGATTCATCTTTCATTTTTTAGAGCTTTATTGAAAAAAAAAATCCTAATTAAGAGGAAAAACGTGGAGAGCCTCCGTGAGAGAGTTTCTTGTAATCCAATTTTACTTATTGTACTTTTGTGTCGTGAATTAATCGAATAACGCATTGAAGTGGTCTTGCCCGTGGACGTAGGTTGACACATTGTTGGCTGAACCACGTAAATCTTGTGTCCTTGTATTCTCTTATTCGTTTTATTTGTTTAGTTATTCTCGTGCTTGTTTATACGATCGTTCTTATTTACTTTCATCTACGAAAGATCCTGTTTCCGCTGCGCTCGTGTGCTGTGTGGGTTGAGGTGTGCTCGGTAACCCCACGGTCGGTTCCCCCTTCAATTGGTATCGGAGCGTTTGGTTCTTCATAATTCGTTGACGGTGAAACGATGATAGGGAAAGTTTCAGTGACAAAGTATGAGATTTCTCGGTTTGATGGAGCGAACTTTGCGTTGTGGAAATTGAAGATGCAAGCAGTTTTAACTAAAGATGATTATGAGATTGCCCTGCAAGGAAAGAAGAATAAGCCGAAAGGAATGACGAATAAACAATTTGAAGAGAAGGACAAGATGGCTTTGGCAAACCTATATTTGGCACTTGATGATTCGGTGCTATTCAATGTGGAGACCGAGACTACCGCAAAAGTGATTTGGGATAAATTGAAAAATCTCTATGAAGGAAAGTCATTGGTGAACAAAATCTTCTTAAGACGACAATTGTACAATCTAAAGATGAAGGACGGGGCACTGGTACAAGAACATCTAAGTACATTCAACTCTATCGTGAGCAAGCTTGCTGCCCTAGACGTGAGAACCGATAAAGAAGAAAAGGCAAAGTATTTTACTTTGCTCGATGCCGGAAACTTGGGATAATTTGTGAGGACCCGAATCCCCGCGAAGGATTACTGTTGGTTTAGCAGCTTCTAGAGGCCTTTGTTGGGTGTTGGAGGTGTTTGTGCGCGTATCGGACTCGAGAAAGGGGCTCAGTGTGGAGAATGGATCACGAGTGTATTTGGATGCCCCCGTCAAATTTTAGAGGTGGTTTCACGTGAAACGGACATCGGATTTGGATTCAGCGCGGAAAAACGATGGAAATTAACTACTTGAACGTATATCTCTGAGTCCGGACGGCCGAAAGCGGACACCCGAAGTTTTCTGCGTTTTCGGGTGCTTGGAGGACCGGTGGACCGAGGGCTTTGCCACGTGGAGGCTTCCCATTGGTGCCGTACGCCACGTGGCGGAGCGGGAGGCGCGGCGCAGAGGGCTCAGCCCACGGGAGCAGCGCGGGCGGCACGCACAGCCGGGCAGGCGCGCGGGCAACCGCGGCGCAGCGGGGGTTGGTGTGCCAGGTGGCGGCTTCCCTTTGACGCGGTTTGGACAGAAGGCAGCAGCGGTGTGGCTGGCGCAGCAGGCGCGGTCCACGAAGGTGGCGAGGGGGTGCCTCGGGTTGCGTGCGTGGGCAGGTGTGGCTGGCGGCGCAGGCGCGGGCGCTCGAGGCGTTGACGCGCGGAAGAGGGCGCGTGGGCGCGCCACGCGTCGGAGCGTGGTTGGCGGGCGCCAACCACCCGCGCAGTGGGTGCGGGCCACGCGTCGCTGCCGGGTAGGCCGCTCCCGCTGTTGGCTGTTCGGGGGCGACGTGGCGCAACGGGAGCAATCCGGGTGCTGGATGGACGGCTGCGGATGGGGCATTTTCGGCGCCCGAATCGTGTGCCCGATTTCGGGTTAGGCTTCCCTTTTGTCTGGGCCTATAAATAGGTCCCCTCCTTCTCATTTTCTTGGTTTTTTTGAGCTATTTCTGTGGTGACCCCGATCCCCGTGTAGCTTCTCCCATGAACCGTGGTGTAGAACACCTAGTGTTGGTGTGTCTGGCCCATAGTGCATCAAAGGGATGCCACAGATGGACCCTGTGTGATATCCACAGCTGGATTGGCCTTCGGCTGCATTTGCCGAATTTTTGAAATGGTTTTCGGCCAAACAGAGGTTGGATTTGGATTCAGCGCGGAAAAACGCTTGAAAACGGCTATTTGCTTGTTTGTTTCTGAGTCCGGATGCCCAAAAACGGACTCCCGGAAGTTTTCGCTGAATTTCGGTGCATGGGAGGGGCCGTGGACCGCCGGCGTCCACGTGGCGGCTTGTTATTGGCCGGTCCGCAGCACTCGGTCCACAGGGCGGCGCGGCTGGGTGCACGGACCCGGCGCATGGACACGTGGCGCCGCCTGATTGGCGGGCTCGTGATGCGCGGTCTATAGAGTGGCGCGGCGGTGCATGGACCAAGGCGGGTGGACACATGGCAGTCCCCGGTTGGTTGGTGCACGCGGCACGGTCCACGGAACCCGAAGTAGGGTGCGTGGACCGGGTGCAGGGGACACGTGTCGGCGTGCTACTCGTGGGCTCACGAGGCGCGGCGCACGGGGTCGCGGGCGGGCGCCTCGGGGCGCGTGCGTGGCAGGCGGTCAAGCTGCGCCTGCCCGCACGTGTGACCGCGACACTGTGCAGGACAGGTGGCGCCCCGCCATTGGCGGGCGCCACCTACCCGTTTGACCGGGGAGGCGCCACGCGGCGGCACCACACGCGCCCCGGACAGCTGTTTGCTGTGCGGGACACGTGTCGGCCACCGGGAGGGCCACGTGGCCACTCCCGGCGCGCCCCGCACAGCTGTTTGCTGTGCGGGTGACGTGGCGGCACGGGAAATTTCCGGGCGGCTACAGTGTTTCTCCTCTGCGCCCGGATTCAGGCGCCCGAATCTTCGGGAGCACCCGAATCTTGGGACATGAATGGAATTTTTCCATTTGTTTGGTGCGGCAAATAAATAGCCCGAGCCGCCTTCTTTTGCATTCTTTTGGCACTTCCGAGCTTCAAACCGACGGGAAGTCTTCAGCAAAGTTGATCCCCACGCAGTGCTGCATCCATCTGTCGATTTCGGGGATTTTACGTGGCACGCTTATTGAGGTTCCCATTTTCTCGGCGCGGCGCGACGCTCGTCCATTTGTGATCTCCTTCGTCGCGTTTCGGTGCGCGAGCTCCCCCGGCCTACTCCGACCACCTTTTCGAGCGATTTCTTTGCCGTTGGTCCGCGACAGGTAAGGCTACGATCTTGGTATTTTCAGCATTTCCTCGTTTCGTGCTTTTCGAGGAGTTCTTCCATGCTTACTGGGACCCTGATTTTCTGTGAGGATTTCAAGGACAGCAGATTGATTTGAGGAGATCTCCACGCTCGAGCGTCGGATCAAAGTGAGCCTATACACTTTTTTCATCTACTCGACGCAAGGATTATCACAGTTTTTCTTGGATTTTTCTGAGGTTTTCTCGAAGGTATTTGTTTTCCCCCTTATCTGTGCTAGAGTTTACAGTTATGTGGTTGTGAGATTTTGCGCACCTGTACTGTGGAATTTGTAACTTGGTCTAAGTTGCTCGGAATTGGGCGTGCAGGTACCCGTTTCGAAGGTCTCGACGCGAGGATCGCTGTGGTATTTTTATTGGATTTTTCGGAGCCCTTTCAGCAGGTGAAATAATTGCATCTTCGGGACTGAATTTCAGACTGCGTGTATTTGGTTAATTGTTGGAATAAAGTGTAACTTTGGACTGTATGTTGTACCAGGAAGAGTTGTTCAGGGATTTTCGGACTGAGGATTATTTGGAGGTTGCTTTTCCTGGTGTTTTCAGCTGTGGGATTTTAGACAGTTAGCACCTTCAGGGGGGTGGCTTCGCTTTCAGGATCTATGGACTGTGCACTAATTCTATTGATATAGAATCATGCATGATAGTGATTGGACTTGGTAGCATGCTAGAATTTGAATGTTAATATTCTTTGTATTTATCTGATGATCGTATGATCTCTTCTGCTTCCTACCACCTGTTAAATATTTGTTATCTTGGAACCTGACCTAGCACCCCCGTCATAGGGCATGTGTAACCAGACCAGTAGAAAACTCTCACTTGGGCTAGGGTTATTTATGTTTAGACATCCACACATTATGTTTCATTCCTGGACTTAGTGTTATCCTTGCCCGGGTAGTGGGCCGAGCGGTCGGGACTTCTTTTAGTGTGGGATGCATTTACACTCGTGCTTGGGAGCAGAGTGGAGTCTGGTAGATGTAGTGGATCGCTTGACTATACCGGGAACCGTTTGGGGTAAACGGTGGACCCGGGAGGTCTTGTTTTCCCCTGTTTGGGTTGTCGCCACTGTGTTAATGGCAGTAGTTTACTAGTGTTAGCCGGACCTAGAACCCAGAACCCTTTTCGACATACATATGATTTTAGTCTACCAATGTTTCTTCCAAGCATCGAAGGGCCGCTGGAGTCTGTTCTTGTTTGATTGGACAAAGGCATCAGCCCTTCGGGGTTTGGGTAAAACACTTGTTTTTCTAACTGTTTTTCTAAAAAGAACTAAAAATTATTAAAAATGGATTTCTTCTCAAAACAAGATAGCTTTTCAAAAAGGGTACTACTTTTAATCCTCACCCTGTGTGGGTTGAGTGAAAATGGCTTTCAATAACAAATGTCACCTTTTTCCTGTAAATATCCCCACTCGAAAGGATTCGAGTGGTCTGGGTTCTAGGGGCCGTTCCTTTGTCGGGACGAAAGCCACGGGGGCCGAGCCTGGAACCTGTTCTTGTTTGATAGGGTTGTAGGTGTAGGTCTTCCGGGACTTTCGGGCCCTGTTGGTGTCTTCTGCGTGTAGTACCGAGATTGTTGTGTTCCCGAACTATAAGGGGGTCGGGAACTTCGATAGGCGGAGCCTAGAGTCTGTTCTTGTTTGATAGGGTTCTGAGCACCGGCCTATCGGGTTTCCGAACCCTTATGGTGTCAGTCTTTCCTGTGAGTTTAGTGTTCTGTTGTGGGAGCCGTCTGGTGGACGGTGGTCCTGGCTGTGGAGTATCTCCAGCCAGTGTGTTTGTGCTGTGAGCTGTTGGAGAGACTTGTGTCTCGTGTTTCGTTAGAGCTGATGAGCTGAGTCGTCGAGAGTGCTCCGACTGTTGTGCGAGATGTTTGAGGATTGAGTCCTTCCGTTCAGAGCGTGAGCGTGGATTTTGGACTATAGCCTGCAGTGCCACCTGAGCTCGACAGAGTGCGCGGATACCCTTGTCCTCGTTGGGGTCGCTCCCCTCGAGTGCCACGTCCGGGGTGGGTCTGCACTTTGGTATCGCGACTTGTCGACGCCGTCCCTCTGACTGGGCCAGTTTTGGCAGTTACGGACGCCGTCCCTCTGACTGGGCCAGTTTTGGTAGTTACGGACGCAGTCCCTCTGGCTGGGCCAGTTTTGGCAGCTATGGACGCCCTACGTAAGTCCGGTCCTCCGGGATGTAACGGCAGTAGGTAGGCGCAGGTTTGACTGGACCCTATGCGGCAGTCAGTGTAGATTGGGTGACTGTACTTTGGGAGTTAGTAGATGCATCATGTTTCCATCTGTTCCACTCCTTGAGCATCTAGATAGAGGCATAGTAGCTGTAGAGTTACTTTTCCAGCCCTTTCATTTCAGTTTTATATTGTTACTTTATGCCTCTAGTAGACTTAGTGGGCAGACCGTCGGGCTTGTTGGCGACACCCACTGAGAACTACTTGGGACGTAGTTCTCACACCCGTCGTGGTCTCTTTTCCCACAGGGACTTCTACTCCTGTTCCTGCTGCTCCAGTTGCTGATCCGGGTGATCGAGGTAAGGGAGTCGCGAGATAGATCCCTACCAGTCATCGTCGTCCGAGAGTAGATGTACCCCTTTACTTTTTGAGAGTTCTTGTTGAGAGACTTTTGTAGTGAGGTATAGAGTTGTACTTTTTATTTTACTGCTTGAGAGATTTATGTGTTTTGGGGAGGATTTTGAGTTGTATATATTTTCATTTTCAGCAGTTTACTTTCAGCTCTGATATCTGTATAGTATAGTTGATCTTTTGCAGGTTAGTCGCTTCGTCTATACGGGGCTTCCCTTATGGGCGGCGGATCTGTTGGCGAGCCCGGGTCGTAGTTTCGACGCCGGAGCGTGACAAATTAGGTGGTATCAAAGCCTAGGTTGTAGGTCATTGTGGACTTAGAAACCCTAGGCTTGTGGGTTGACATTAGGATGACTACGTGAGAGTCGTGACTTTTAGCGAGAGTCCTGATTGAGTTTTATACCTCTCCCAAGGGACGGGATGAGTGATTGGCATGTTTATTCTCCTAAGCGATTATGTTGGCTGCAGACAACATAATGCTAGGGAATGGATGACATGTCTTAGACTTTCGCTGGATTGGGTCGAGTGTTGTTTGGTACTATCCTGATATTTGCATGTGTGTTGCAGGTCGGCACGATGCCTCCCCGACGCAGGGTACAGACACGTTCTCAGCCTTCCCCCTCCGATGAGCCTGGGCAGGAGGAGCCAGCACAGGGTCAGCAGAGTGAGGTGCAGGAGCTTCGGGCTCAGATGGCCCAGTTGGCGGAGGCTGTTCGGCGCCAGGAGGAGGCTACACGACGCCAGGAGGAGGCCATGGGTCGGATGATGCTTATGTTGGAGCAGAGGGTACAGCCAGTTGTCGCACCCCCAGAGAGTTTCCCCACACCTTCGTCGCCAGCTGTGGCACCCCCAGTTGTACCAGCAGTGCAGGTAGCCCCTTTTGCACCAGATACCGGTAGACAGCCGTTCGGGACGGCAGGGCAGTTGACCCGGGCAGAGCAGCGAGAGGTGGTGGATTTGTTGTTGAGATTCTGTCAGTTTAACCCACCTCGTTTTTTGGGGCAGAGTTCGGAGCCGTGGGAGGCAGAGTCGTGGATCATGGCTATGGAGCGCCATTTCGAGAGCTTATTTATCGAGGAGCGGTTTCAGGTTCTATTGGCGACTCACTTTTTGGAGCGCAACGCCGATGCCTGGTAGAGGCGTGTTCGACCAGTTGGTCCACCTGGGACCCAGCTGCTTACTTGGGCGGAGTTCCGCAGTCTACTTCTTGGAGCCTTTTTCCCGGAGAGCGTCAGGCAGAGGTTGGAGGAGCAACTGAGGAATCTCCGACAGGGAGATCGGCCCGTGTATGAGTACATTGCAGAGTTCAACCAGTTGTTGGCTTGTGTACCGCACGCGGCTAGGGATGAGGCACACCGGATCTACATGTTTGAGCGAGGACTGCGCCGTGATATCTACCAGTTTGTCCGCTCGCAGTGATTGCAGACTCTGGATGCCTCTATGGAGCAGGCCCTCTATGTGGAGCACGGAGAGGCGGTTATGGTCGAGGTGGCCCCAGCTCCCACAGGGATTTCGGGGGCGAAGCGCCCAGCACCGGATGATGAGGGTCAGATCATCAGCCGGCAGGGACCTACGAGACCTCCACGATCTCATCCTGAGGGTCGTGGGTTTCGTAGGCGCCGGAGATCAGGTGGGCCCCCGCAGCAGCAGCAGTATCGGCAGCAGCGACATGAGCGGTGTGTCATCTGTGGCGGGCCTCATCCACCGTCGCAGTGTGATCAGAGACAGGGGCAGTGTTTCCTCTGTGGAGAGTTGGGACATTTCCGCGCAGCTTGCCCCCAGGCCATTTTGTCAGTGCGGCCGATTGCGATAGCACCCCCCTTGCCTATCTATGCAGCGGAAGCCCCTTCGGCACACCGTCAGGCAGAGTGGGCCATGACGTCGGGACAGACGGGACGACGATCTGCAGCACCGAGTGGACGGGTTTATGCAGCCCTGGTGGAGGACACCCCGGCAGCGGATCATGTCGCGGCAGGTATGATTTTATTTCTGTTAGCTGAGTTGGGCAATTCGATACTGCTGTATACTTCTGCATTATTACTAGAGCATCAGCATCAGCATCTTTGCATGGGTGTGGGTTAGGAATTTATGCTGCAGGTTTTAGCGATTGGATTCTTCCCAGTATCCTACGAGTAGAGGAGGATCGCGGTGTATGATCAGTGCAGTTGAGACTTGGGACTTCACCTGCTGATGTGGCGATTCAAGGACAGCTCCAGGACTTGGATTGAGCACACAGGTTGGACTGGTTGGTGCGGTGCCGTGCTACGACTGATAATGGAATGAGAGCAGTTACCCTTCTGCGAGTTGGACAGGAGGAGTTCATTTTTCTCGGGTTACCGGCGTATCCTTCCAGCAGCATGGACTTCAGCGACTGTGGACAGACGCCGCCTCGGGAGCAGTTGTGACGTTTAGGACTAGAGGTTGTGTCCTTAGGAGTCTCGGTTAGTGGTAGCTTTCGTTTTTGTAGCCACAGCAGGAATGACACCAACACTTCTCTCCCTTTTCTCGCCTTTGTGCTGAAATTTACGAACAGGACGAAAACTTCGAAAGATTGCTCTAGAAATGGAGACAGTGCCCGAACCTTTTCTTGTTTGATTGGGGCGAAGGCACTGATCTTTCAAAATTTTCGGACTTTTTGCTAATTTCAGCTGTTTTCTAAATCGAGGGTTGGAGTTGATGACTTTCCTGCTGGTGGAGCCGTACCTTTCTTGTTAGTTTAGTGTTTGAGTTCTTTGGGCTGATTTGATTGTTTTAGTTTTGTTGTTGTGGTGTGTTTTAGTTTCGGGGACGAAACTTTCTTTTAGTGGGGGAGGATGTGGTGACCCCGATCCCCGTGTAGCTTCTCCCATGAACCGTGGTGTAGAACACCTAGTGTTGGTGTGTCTGGCCCATAGTGCATCAAAGGGATGCCACAGATGGACCCTGTGTGATATCCACAGCTGGATTGGCCTTCGGTTGCATTTGCCGAATTTTTGAAATGGTTTTGGGCCAAACAGAGGTTGGATTTGGATTCAGCGCGGAAAAACGCTTGAAAACGGCTATTTGTTTATTTGTTTCTGAGTCCGGATGCCCAAAAACGGATAGCGGTGGAGTATTGTTGGGTTTTCTCGGCCTACGGGCATCGGAACGGGACGTTTAAGGACTCAATCGACATCTACGCTTCGAGAGGAACGAAACTATATTTTTATCGGAATTTTTGGAGGACTTTTCGAAGGTATGTTTAAGCTTCTTTGGGACTGATTTCCGCAGACTTATGTTCTTGAGGGAGTTTGGCTTACCGCGTTGTTTTGGGTGTTTCTTGGCCTACAGGTGTCGGAATGAGGGGTATAAATACTCGATTTGCATCTACTCGTCGCGAGGATCGCAGCCGTAATTTTTATGGATTTTTTCGGAGGACTGCACGTAGGTGAAAAATCCCCTTCTCTGTGCTGTTTTGGCAAAACAACAAGTGCTGTTTGGTGTGCTGTTGGGGTGTTGATTGTGTTGTTGGCTGTGATGTTGGTTTGAGCAGAGGCTTGTGCGACCGAGTACCGAGGGTGCAGTTTCGGCGGATTTTGATAGCGAGTGGCTACGCACTTCACCGACTTCGGCTTTGCCTGCGGAAAGTGATTCAGGTGGGTTGCTTCGTCTCTAGAACCGGTGTACGGTTCTCTAGTTCTATCTGTTAGAATGCATGCATGTTTAGGGTACAATGTATGTGATTGAGAGGTAAGCTTAGTAATGGTATTTGTTTGAGATTTTGCAAGAGTTCTATCCATGTTATGTCTTATGAGAATTGCAATAGTGGATATGCATGATTATGGTTAATGTAAGCTTACCTAAGGGAATGTTGCCCATTATGATTGATAGCATGCATGATTTAATTTACAACCAATTTGAGTGAGATGTAAGCATGGGAAATGGCCTAGATCATGTGGATTGATGCTTACTTGATTATTGTACATGTTTTTGGAGAATTTGAGATCTAGCATATTGTAGATGGCTATGTTCATTTTATACTAGATGAGATATATATCATGCTTGTTTAATCATTGGCCTATTTATGTGGGATTTGTTATACTCTTTCTTTTATCATCCTTGAGGACACTTGCATGCTTGGATGGACATCTAGATAGGCCATCTTTTACTGCTACACTATTGTGGTGACCCGGATCTCTGCAGGGCTTCTATAGTGTGACCAGCAGTTTCTGGAGGCATATGTGGCGTGTCGGCGGTGTTGGTGCACCAATTGGACATAAGTGATGGACTCTGGGTGTTAAATGGATTGCGTGGGTAATCGGTTGACCCTGTCGGATGTTTAGAAGTGTTTCGCGCGAAACGGATATTAAAATTGGACTCAGCGCAAAGTTTGGACAAAAGAACACCTTTCCGGATGCCTTCGGCAATTTTTAGAAATGGAATTTGGCAAAACGGACAGCGGATTTGGATTCAGCGCGCGAAAACGGTGAAAATGGATAATTCACTTGTATTTTACGGAGACCGGATGCTCTGGCACGGATTTCGAGGCATCCGGGTTACTGTTCCGGCCAGCCGGGCACCGCCGGCGGCGGTGGGCAGCGGCGGAGCGCGGCGGCGGGCAGGCGGCAGAGCAGGCGCGGGCAGACGCGCGGGCGCGGGCAGGCGCGGGCAGGCGCGCGGGCGCGGGCAGGCGCGGGCAGGCGCACGGGCAGCCACGCGCGGTGCAGCGGGTGTGCGTGCCACGTGGCGTTTCCTGGTTGGCTGAGGTTTGGACACGTGGCACAGAGTGATTGGCTGGTGCACTAGCGTGGTCCACGGAGCAGGGAGGCAGGTACCTCGGGCTGCGTGTGCGGCGGTGTCGGCGGCAGCGCGGGTGCGCGCACGTGGGCGCGCCGACTGAGGCGCCGACGCGGGCGGGAACTGCGCAGGGTGCGGCCACGTGTCAGCAGATGGTTGGGCGGTGTGGCTGTTGGCTGTTCGGGGGACACGTGGCGCGCTGAGCTTGATTCGGGCGCTGTGGTTTGGGGTACACTCCGGGTTCCTGTTGCAGCCCGGATTCTGGGGCGCCCGAATTTGGGGACATATTTGGTATTTTTGCAAATGTTCTTTGGAGACTATAAAAGCTTCCCTTTGGGCTGCGATTTCGGGCCCTTTCCCGAGCTCTTATTCGACAGAGACTTGAAGCAACATTTCTCCTCTCCCTGCGCTCCATCTTGTGAGGAACTTTCAGAATTTTTGGTGGCCTCGACATCCGCGCTTTCTGCGACGCGGCGCACTGCGACGTTTCTTGGATTTTGGCTTCTACCGTCGCATTTCAGTGCGCGAGACCCCCTGAGCTACCCCGATGGACTTTTGAGCTAATTTTTGCGGCAGCGCGTTCTCGAGAGGTACGTCTTCGATTTCTGTGTTGATTGATTTGCCTCATTTTGAGTTTTTGGCACGGTTCCCGAGGCAATCTTTGACCCCTTGTACTGCTGTGAGTTTTTGGACAGCGGTGGAGTATTCTTGGGATTTCTCAGTCTACGAGCATCGGAACGAGGTGTTTAAGGACTCGATTGATATCTACGCTTCGAGAGGAAAGCGTTCGTATTTTTATTGGAATTTTTGGAGAACTCTTCGAAGGTGATAATTATGCTTCTTGCGGACTGATTTCCTTCAGGATTTTGTTGTTGGATACTTGACATACCCGCGTTGTTGTTTTTATATCTTGGCCTACAGGCGTCGGAACGGGACGTATAAATACTCGATTTCTATCTACTCGTCGCGAGGATTGTAACCGTGATTTTTCTGGGATTTTTGGAGGACTGTACGCAGGTGAATTTCCCCCTCTTCTCTGCTGGTTGTGAAAACAGCATATGCTGTTTGGTTATTTTGGGGTATGATTAGTGAGTTGTGTTGTGATGTTGGTTGTTGTTGT
Organism: Tillandsia leiboldiana; assembly: GCA_029204045.2. Classification (NCBI taxonomy): domain Eukaryota; kingdom Viridiplantae; phylum Streptophyta; class Magnoliopsida; order Poales; family Bromeliaceae; genus Tillandsia; species Tillandsia leiboldiana. The sequence goes on from CM055070.1 coordinate 25,934,512, forward strand.
GTTGCATTGTGGGGTATTTGATTGTTGTATGTGGTTGCGAGGTTGGTTGGAGCAGAGATTTGTGCGACGGAGTACCGAGAGTGCAGTTTCAGCGGATTTTGAGTTAGCGTGTGACTACACACTTCACCGACTTCGGCCTTGCCTGCGGAAAGCACTTCAGGTGGGTTGCTTCATCTCTAGAACCGGTGGACGGTTCTCTAATTCCGTATGTTAGAACGCATGCATGTTTAGGGTACACTATTTGTGACTAAGGGGTAAGCTTAGGAATGATGATTGTATAAGGGAATTGCAAGTTTAATATTCATGTTAAATATTATCGGGGACTTGCGGGATTTGGATATTCATGAGGATGAATAGTAAAAGCTTACCTAAAGGGATTTACCCTATGTGATTGTTAGCATGCATGTTTAATTGTACTATATTTAGCATCGAGATGGAATGTCACGCCCCGGGGGTTCGAATCGCGCGGAAGAGGAGCCACCGATGCCCCTGATTCAGCCATATATTTTTTTTTGTAAAACAATACTCCCCGGCGCGTGTCCAGACCCGCCGCATACACAAATTCACTCTGCAAACGCGCAGAGTCTCCTTTGTACATGCACGGCGTCTCAACTACAAAGTGCCTCACAAGGCGTAGTACATACAAACTCTAACCACATCAGTTGGGGTCTCGTACACATACAACCAAACAATTCACATGACATTCTAGCATTCACTTAGAGCATAGAGGCCGGTGTTTTGAAAGGATAAATAGTCACAAGGTTTTGAAAGCGGCATCCACACGATGCCCTCGTTTGTGAAAACAGTTCGCAAACACATAAATCCCACAAGGTTTATAAAGCTCGGTGCCCACACGACACCCACGTTTTAAAAGTAGTTTTCGCAAACGGTTTTCTTTGTTTTTCATCGTTCAAAACGGCCAAGTAAGAGAGAACGTAGTATTCATTCAATTATTCAAAAAGGAAAAAGGGCAACATCCACTTCGACCCCACGGGGGTATCGCAAACCACAACTAACTACATGAGTAATAAAAGATAAAGGGAAAGAAGGGTCACTGTGTCTGAAGTTCGATCAAAGTCAGAACAGCACTCTTGCGGCCTCTCCGGTGCCCTAGCGCTCGACCCCGGACGGACTGGGTGAACCTGTCACGGAGTGGGGAGTCAGTGACCAGAAACAGTATTAAAAACAATACGGGCTAAAGAAAGGCAAACCACGATAAAAACCAGAGCAACCAACAATGAAGCACCATGTGCAAACCATACAATGCTGAACCCCGTGCAAACAATATAATGCAGAACCTCGTGCAAACCAAAACCGGGCACCTCCCCCGGCAACCACACCGAGCACCTGCCTCGGAGACCCCTACCGAGCACCTGCCTCGGCCGCCGAGCACCCACCTCGGCATCATCCACCATAACCACACCCTGTATCAAAACGACATCGGGCACCTTCCCCGATGCCCACCGCCGAGCACCTGCCTCGACATCACCGCTCACACCCCCCACCCATGGGGGCCCCCATTCCTAACGCCACCTTCGCGTGGGGTACACGGGTCAACGTACCACTTTTCCGGAAAAGCACACCCTTTGCGGTGGCCAAACCGCGGGTGTGCGTGTAGCAATCTCGAGCCTCATCCGAGCACCATCCTCGGCAACCCAGACCGAGCACCTGCCTCGGCAACCAAATATCCCCACAATAGCTTTAACAGGGTTAGCAAATGTAAACATGCAATTACTAAGATCTTTGTGCGTGTAGCAAAATCTCGAGCCTCATCCGAGCACCATCCTCGGCAACCCAGACCGAGCACCTGCCTCGGCAACCAAATATCCCCACAATGGCTTTAACAGGGTTAGCAAATGTAAACATGCAATTACTAAGATCTTACCCCTTTTTCCATAACTCCGGAAACCAAGACAATGGAAGAGTCCCCACAGCGACCCATAGTCGCCATACTATAAAGATAATAAAACACAAACCTTTGCCGGAGTTAACAATATTCCACAAGTTCAACTTTGATGTTCTGAAAGGTCACGTCGATCACTGCCCCCAACGCTTGTATGCCCCGAACAACCCTACCTTTGTTCGGATAGGGCGAACTGCCCGCCCGGTCTTCTACCGCGACAGCCGTAAATCCGGAGGTCCACATCACCCACCAAACCCCTCAACAAAATAAACATAGCAACAACGAAACTGTGCATAAAGAGGTTCTAAGGGGTACCCACATTGTGTGCGTCGTCCTGCGTTCGTCCAGTCCGCGTCTGTGCACCAGTCGCCAACAGCGTCCCGCACTCCTGAAGGAACAAGGGCAAGTCAAAGCTTAGAAGTCCGAAGCTTACAACGACTCCCAACAGCGTGCAGCGGAGTTCTTCGCACAGCACCGGCCCGTGCGACGGACACTCTGCCTGGGCGCAGCCCCGCGCGGCACTAGCCCGCGCGGGCGCCCCTCCTGCGGTGCGGGGCGACCCCGCGCGGCACCAGCCCGCGCGGGCGCCCCTCCTGCGGGCGGCCCCGCGCGGCCGGGCGCCGCGCGGGCGCGCTGCTCGAGGAGCGGGCGACCCCGCGCGGCACCAGCCCGCGCGGGTGCCCCCCTCCTGAGCGCCGCGCGGGCGCGCTGCCCGCGGTGCGGGGCGGCCCCGCGCGGCACCAGCCCGCGCGGGTGCCCCGCTCTTGCGGGCGGCCCCGCGCGGTCCGAGCGCCGTGCGGGCGCGCTGCCCGCGGTGCGGGGCGGCCCCGCGCGGCACCAGCCCGCGCGGGCGCCCCCTCTTGCGGGCGGCCCCGCGCGGCTGAGCGCCGCGCGGGCGCGCTGCCCGCAGTGCGGGGCGGCCCCGCGCGGCACCAGCCCGCGCGGGCGCCCCCCTCTTGCGGGCGGCCCCGCGCGGCCGAGCGCCGCGCGGGCGCGCTGCCCGCGGTGCGGGGCGGCCCCGCGCGGCACCAGCCGCGCGGGCGCCCCCTCTTGCGGGCGGCCCCGCGCGGCCGAGCGCCGCGCGGTGCGCGCTGCCGCGGTGCGGGGCGGCCCCGCGCGGCACCAGCCCGCGCGGGCGCCCCCCCTCTTGCGGGCGGCCCCGCGCGGCCGAGCGCCGCGCGGGCGCGCTGCCCCGCGGTGCGGGGCGGCCCCGCGCGGCCGAGCGCCGCGCGGGGCGCGCTGCCCGCGGTGCGGGGCGGCCCCGCCGCTGGCACCAGCCCGCTGCGGGCGGCCCCGCGCGGCCGAGCGCCGCGCGGGCGCGCTGCCCGCGGTGCGGGGCGGCCCCGCGCGGCACCAGCCCGCGCGGGCGCCCCCTCTTGCGGGCGGCCCCGCGCGGCCGAGCGCCGCGCGGGCGCGCTGCCCGCGGTGCGGGGCGGCCCCGCGCGGCACCAGCCCGCGCGGGCGCCCCCTCTGTGGGCGGCCCCGCGCGCGGCCGAGTGTCGCGCGGCGCGCTGCCCGCGGCGTGGGGCGACCCCGCGCGGCACCTGCCCGCACGGCGCCCCACCCGCGGCCGGCCCCGCGCGCAGCGATGCGCGACGGCGCCGCCCCCTCCTCCCTCCTCGTGACCAATAAAAGAAAAAGAAAGGGAGATTCCCCCCAAACGGAAACATTTCCGACTCACCTCGATGTGCGAAAGAGGAGGAGAAGGAGGGATCGTCCGCTTGCCTCCACCGGTCCACCCTTGCCCGTGCGCTTGGTAATTCTTTTCCGGCGGCTACGAGGGAGGAAGAAGAGGAAAAAGAAAAGAGGCGGCCACCAAAAGAAAAAAAAGAGGAACCCTAATCCTCTTTCCCACACGGCTATATATATATACTAAAAGAATTAGGGTTTACCTTAAAAGGTGTGCGGGCTGCCAACACGGATCCCGAGGCGTCTAAAGGGGTCCGAACTTCAAAAATTTATTCTGGGAGAACCGGGAGTCGGAATCCGAAACCGATCGCGTCCCCGTTCTCCGTTTCGCGAGCCCTTCCGCCTAAAAATGTCCGCGAGTCCCGACGGACTTTCCGGAAAAAACACTAAAAATTGTCCCACAGTCGGACAGTCGTAAGAAAGGGATAACGGAAAGGGTAACGGAAAAGCCAGGTCTTACATCACTCACCAATAAAAACAAGTTTCGTCCCCGAAACTTAACTCCCGCCTGCGGCGAAGAGGTCCGGGTAGCACTCCCCCATCTTTGACTCTGGTTCCTAAGTTACCTCACATTCTTCCTGGTTGCTTCACAGCGCCTTCCCATAGGGGGATCGTCCGGTTGCGCAACCTTTTTGTCCTCTCGTGCTAAGATCCGCATCGAAGTTTGGCAGTAAAGCCAACCGGTATGTCACCGGGCCTACGCGCTCCAACCTCCCGAAAATCGGGTCATTGACGCCAACCAACAATGCCAAGAGCTCGGACCATTAGCAATACGCAACTCATTTACTTAAGGCGTTCTGTCACACCGCCAGCGATCTTGTCCTGACTCAACCCACCTGGACGTCTATGGCGTACTGTTACAACGCCTCGGGTCTTGGCCCGTCTCACCTCACCTGGACGTCTAAGGCGTACTGTTACAACGCCTCGGGTCTATTGTCACAAGGCCGGAAGTTGGACCTATTTAACCCTTAACTAAATAGCCAACATAAAAGACAACTGAGTCTTCACCTCCTTATTGGGCAGGAGGGTACGAAGCATTACTTCTAAGGGTTCCTCTGGGGTCGTGGCCAAAATTTCTCTTGTACGAGGTCTTCCTTGCTACTACCTCCCTCGTAGCCGAAACGTCTGCTTTCCCCCGCCGGTCGCTGATGTTCGCTTTCACCTGTTGGCACACCAGAAATTGCGCCACAATTTGTGCCACATCGCTCTTTCGATTTGGGCCACCAGAAGGTCTGCCATAGATCCCTGCACCTCTTTGTACCTCCGGAATGCGCGGTATAGGAGGTATTATATACTTTGGCTAGATTTTCTTCCCTCGTTTCTAGCTTATCGGGCACACGAATTCGTCCCCGGAACCTTATTACATCCCTGAGTCACTCGTAAAAATTCCGCCTTGCTCCGAGGTCATTCTGTCTTGCACCAGTTGTAGTTACGTGTCCGTCGATGGGTCTCCCAAGATCCTCTTGGAGATTCGTCAGACTAGATCTTATAGTCCTTTCCGGGCTTCGGCTGTATGAGCACTGGCGCCTGTGTGCGTCTGTCTTTAAGTTCTTTGAAACTCCTTTGGCACTGGGCTGTCCAGACGAACCTCTACCCACTTTGGGTTAGTCGATTTAGGGGAGTGGCCTCCCACGAAGCGTCTGTAATGGCCTGCCCGTCCTAAGAAGCTTCGGATCTTCGTCACCGTTGTTGGCCGAGCCCAATTGGCCACCGACTCGATCCTCCTCGGATCCACTGCAATTCCAGATGTCGAAACGGTACGCCCCAAAAAGTCCACCTCACGGAGCCAAAACTCACACTTTATGAGTTTGGCATATGGTTGCTGATCCTGGAGGGTCTAGGGGATTACTCGCGAGTGTTCCCCATATCCCTTGTCCGTTGTGAGAGTAGATCGGAACGTCCACTATAAGACCCCATTACCGGCTGGTCTAAGGAGGGCTTGAGTATCCTATTCCTCATGCCTATGAATACCGCTGGTGCGTTAACGAGTATGAACGGTATGACCGTGAACTCATGACAACCACTCCGAGTTCATAAGGCTGTTTTTCGGTAAGTCCGGTTCCCGGAGACGCACTTGGAACTTCAAGCAGTCAACTACCACTAAAAGATTGCCGCGACTGTCGGCCCCAAGCGTGATGCCGTTAACTTTTAACGGAAACCTCATTAGTCCTTAGAGACTAAGAACCCGTCTCGCCCTCGCTGGGCAGGAAGGAGTACAGCCGCCTGCCTCGAGGGGTAGCCGGAGGATCCGACCGAACTTATTTCTACGATGGGATTTCTTCTAATATCTATGGTAGGGAGAAACATGAAGCGAGGTGGAGGAGTAGGGATGCTGTTACGGGTGATGTCCCTGTTTCCGAGGGGCAGTTGAAACAATGGCGCCCCGGTTTGCCGCATCGAAAACGGTGGTCTTGCTTCTGGGGACATTCGGTCACTTGGTGTATTCCACCGCAATTGATGCAAGACTTGTCCACCGACCATTGTCCTCCCGTCGGCGCATTCGTGGTTCCTTGTTGCCATCTCAGGTATTTAGGAGGCTGGCTCCTCTTGGTATGCTCCTCTCCAAAACAAGGTCGAGCTCGTTTCTTATCCCCGCCGTGATGTGAGCTCTCCCGTCGGGCTCGTGAAATCGCAAATCCGTGCTCCACTGTGGTGGCTCTATCGACCACCTCCTAGAAGGTGTGCAAACCCGCCGTTTTGCACCACCTTGTAGATGTCGCTTCGTAAACCATTCACAAAAAGACGGGCTTTGTGAGATTCATCTCTTATAATAGGGGGAACACATTTGGTCAACCTCACAATTTGCCCGTTGATAACCCGTAACTGTCTGACTTCCTTTCTTGATGTGCTTCAGGTCATCTTCCATCTGCTGTTTGATGCTGTCGGAGAGAAATGCCTCAAACCGTTTTTCTCGGAACGTGGTCCAAGATGGAAGGGCGGTGCCCCCGGCGTAAGTCCCGAAGTTGCTGGTGTTAGTGCTACTGAAGGCGTCGTCGGATGAACCGACGGTATCTCGGTCACCGAGGTCGGAGAAGGGGCAACCGTAGTCTCGCTGACCGCCACCCACGGTCTCGTCACCGGTGCGGTTGGTCCGGGCAAAGAAGCCTGGGCGACCTCCATTGGTATTGTCGACTGTTGCGCCCACTGCCGCATTTGTTCCATAAGGGTTGCCAACTGCCCGGCCACCTCTTGTAGTTGTTGTCGGAGTAGCTGATACTCCGTCGCTATTGGCGCCGTACTTTCTGCCCCTGCGTTCTCCGCTGATAACCCATTTCGGGCCATTAATCGCTACATACAAAGAAACCAAGTCAACCCTAGACCTATCGGGTCTAGCACCGCGACCTACAGACGTACTAAAATTAAATCCCCCAGTTCACTTTATTAATCAGTAGTTAGTGTATTGCGCCCCGTGGATGTTGGGCCCCGACTGTTGTGGTTAAAGTTTACCTCTCTGATACCATCTTAATCTGTCACGCCCCGGGAGTTCGAATCGCGCGGAAGAGGAGCCACCGATGCCCCTGATTCAGCCATATATTTTTTTTTGTAAAACAATACTCCCCGGCGCGTGTCCAGACCCGCCGCATACACAAATTCACTCTGCAAACGCGCAGAGTCTCCTTTGTACATGCACAGCGTCTCAACTACAAAGTGCCTCACAAGGCGTAGTACATACAAACTCTAACCACATCAGTTGGGGTCTCGTACACATACAACCAAACAATTCACATGACATTCTAGCATTCACTTAGAGCATAGAGGCCGGTGTTTTGAAAGGATAAATAGTCACAAGGTTTTGAAAGCGGCATCCACACGATGCCCTCGTTTGTGAAAACAGTTCGCAAACACATAAATCCCACAAGGTTTATAAAGCTCGGTGCCCACACGACACCCACGTTTTAAAAGTAGTTTTCGCAAACGGTTTTCTTTGTTTTTCATCGTTCAAAACGGCCAAGTAAGAGAGAACGTAGTATTCATTCAATTATTCAAAAAGGAAAAAGGGCAACATCCACTTCGACCCCACGGGGTATCGCAAACCACAACTAACTACATGAGTAATAAAAGATAAAGGGAAAGAAGGGTCACTGTGTCTGAAGTTCGATCAAAGTCAGAACAGCACTCTTGCGGCCTCTCCGGTGCCCTAGCGCTCGACCCCGGACGGACTGGGTGAACCTGTCACGGAGTGGGGAGTCAGTGACCAGAAACAGTATTAAAAACAATACGGGCTAAAGAAAGGCAAACCACGATAAAAACCAGAGCAACCAACAATGAAGCACCATGTGCAAACCATACAATGCTGAACCCCGTGCAAACAATATAATGCAGAACCTCGTGCAAACCAAAACCGGGCACCTCCCCCGGCAACCACACCGAGCACCTGCCTCGGAGACCCCTACCGAGCACCTGCCTCGGCCGCCGAGCACCCACCTCGGCATCATCCACCATAACCACACCCTGTATCAAAACGACATCGGGCACCTTCCCCGATGCCCACCGCCGAGCACCTGCCTCGACATCACCGCTCACACCCCCCACCCATGGGGGCCCCCATTCCTAACGCCACCTTCGCGTGGGGTACACGGGTCAACGTACCACTTTTCCGGAAAAGCACACCCTTTGCGGTGGCCAAACCGCGGGTGTGCGTGTAGCAATCTCGAGCCTCATCCGAGCACCATCCTCGGCAACCCAGACCGAGCACCTGCCTCGGCAACCAAATATCCCCACAATAGCTTTAACAGGGTTAGCAAATGTAAACATGCAATTACTAAGATCTTTGTGCGTGTAGCAAAATCTCGAGCCTCATCCGAGCACCATCCTCGGCAACCCAGACCGAGCACCTGCCTCGGCAACCAAATATCCCCACAATGGCTTTAACAGGGTTAGCAAATGTAAACATGCAATTACTAAGATCTTACCCCTTTTTCCATAACTCCGGAAACCAAGACAATGGAAGAGTCCCCACAGCGACCCATAGTCGCCATACTATAAAGATAATAAAACACAAACCTTTGCCGGAGTTAACAATATTCCACAAGTTCAACTTTGATGTTCTGAAAGGTCACGTCGATCACTGCCCCCAACGCTTGTATGCCCCGAACAACCCTACCTTTGTTCGGATAGGGCGAACTGCCCGCCCGGTCTTCTACCGCGACAGCCGTAAATCCGGAGGTCCACATCACCCACCAAACCCCTCAACAAAATAAACATAGCAACAACGAAACTGTGCATAAAGAGGTTCTAAGGGGTACCCACATTGTGTGCGTCGTCCTGCGTTCGTCCAGTCCGCGTCTGTGCACCAGTCGCCAACAGCGTCCCGCACTCCTGAAGGAACAAGGGCAAGTCAAAGCTTAGAAGTCCGAAGCTTACAACGACTCCCAACAGCGTGCAGCGGAGTTCTTCGCACAGCACCGGCCCGTGCGACGGACACTCTGCTGGGCGCAGCCCCGCGCGGCACTAGCCCGCGCGGGCGCCCCTCCTGCGGTGCGGGGCGACCCCGCGCGGCACCAGCCCGCGCGGGCGCCCCTCCTGCGGGCGGCCCCGCGCGGCCGGGCGCCGCGCGGGCGCGCTGCTCAAGGAGCGGGGCGACCCCGCGCGGCACCAGCCCGCGCGGGTGCCCCCCGCCTGAGCGCCGCGCGGGCGCGCTGCCCGCGGTGCGGGGCGGCCCCGCGCTGGCCGAGCGCCGTGCGGGCGCGCTGACCCGCGGTGCTGGGGCGGCCCCAGCGCGGCACCAGCCCGCTGCGGGCGCCCCCTCTTGCGGGCGGCCCCCCGCGCGGCCGAGCGACCGCGCCGGGCGCGCTGCCCGCAGTGCGGGGCGGCCCCGCGCGGCACCAGCCCCCGCGTGCGCCCCCTCATTGCGGGCGGCCCACGGCGCGGCCAGAGCGCCCGCGCTGGGCGCGACCCCCCCCCTGTCCAAGCGGTGCAGGGGCGGCCCCGCGCGGCACCAGCCCGCGCAGGGCGCACCCTCTTGCGGGCGGCCCCGCGCGGCCGGAGCGCCGCCGCGGTGCGCGCCGGCCCGCGGTGCGGGGCGGCCCCGCGCGGCACCAGCTCCGCGCGGGCGCCCCCCCCTCTTGCGGGCGGGCCCCGCGCGGCCGAGCGCCGCGCGGGCGCGCTGCCCGCGGTGCGGGGCGGCCCCGCGCGGCCGAGCGCCGCGCGGGCGCTGCTGCCCGCGGTGCGGGGCGGCCCCGCGCGGCCCGAGCGCCGCGCGGGCGCGCTGCCGCGGTGCGGGGCGGCCCCGCGCGGCCGAGCGCCGCGCGGGCGCGCTGCCCGCGGTGCGGGGCGGCCCCGCGCGGCACCAGCCCGCGCGGGCGCCCCCTCTTGCGGGCGGCCCCGCGCGGCCGAGCGCCGCGCTGGGCGCGCTGCCCGCGGTGCGGGGCGGCCCCGCGCGGCACCAGCCCGCGCGGGCGCCCCCTCTTGTGGGCGGCCCCGCGCGCGGCCGAGTGTCGCGCGGCGCGCTGCCCGCGGCGTGAGGCGACCCCGCGCGGCACCTGCCCGCACGGCGCCCCACCCGCGGCCGGCCCCGCGCGCAGCGATGCGCGACGGCGCCGCCCCCTCCTCCCTCCTCGTGACCAATAAAAGAAAAAAGAAAGGGAGATTCCCCCCAAACGGAAACGTTTCCGACTCACCTCGATGTGCGAAAGAGGAGGAGAAGGAGGGATCGTCCGCTTGCCTCCACCGGTCCACCCTTGCCCGTGCGCTTGGTTATTCTTTGCCGGCGGCTACGAGGGAGGAAGAAGAGGAAAAAGAAAAGAGGCGGCCACCAAAAGAAAAAAAAGAGGAACCCTAATCCTCTTTCCCACACGGCTATATATATATACTAAAAGAATTAGGGTTTACCTTAAAAGGTGTGCGGGCTGCCAACACGGATCCCGAGGCGTCTAAAGGGGTCCGAACTTCAAAAATTTATTCTGGGAGAACCGGGAGTCGGAATCCGAAACCGATCGCGTCCCCGTTCTCCGTTTCGCGAGCCCTTCCGCCTAAAAATGTCCGCGAGTCCCGACGGACTTTCCGGAAAAACACTAAAAATTGTCCCACAGTCGGACAGTCGTAAGAAAGGGATAACGGAAAGGGTAACGGAAAAGCCAGGTCTTACACGCTCGTATTCCTTGAGCTGCCTTGACGCATAGGCTATAACCTTTCCCCGTTGCATGAGTACTCCACCCAGTCCGTTTCGCGACGCATCGCAATACACTTCATAATCCTCCCCTGGTTCTGGCAGGGCGAGAATCGGAGCTCGCGTCAATCTATCCTTGAGCTCCTCGAAGCTCCACTGACATTTGTCCGTCCAGATGAACTTTTCCCCCTTTTTAGTCAAACGGTTTAAGGGGGTGGCTATCTTGGAGAAACCCTCCATGAAGCGCCGGTAGTACCCGGCTAATCCTAGAAAGCTTCGAACCTCTGTTACCGTCGTCGGTTGGGACCAGTCCGTCACCGAATCTATCTTCTTCGGATCGACTGCGACCCCAGCCGCCGAGATTACGTGCCCCAGGAAGCCAACCTCTCGGAGCCAAAACTCACACTTTTTGAGTTTGGCGTAGAGTTTCTTGTTACGGCATTTTGGTATTGGCATATTTCGTGAGTCAAGTCAGTGAGTTGAGTCAGAGTCTTAAAGGGATCAAATTGTCAATCAGCAATCAAAGACTTAGAGAAGATTCAACAAGAGCTCAAGTTGACACCCAGTGTCTTGAGTCTTGAAGATTGAAGTTGAAGAATTGTGGATCAGTTACATCAATCTCAAGAAGAAAGTATTCAAGAGGATCAGGTATGTTTAACTAAATAATTGTGGTGATCCGAATACTTTCTTATAGTGTAGAAACACTTGGATGAACTTTTAATTGCATAATAATCAAAAACTGGTGTTCGGACTTGTTCAGGATCCGGATCAGAGCCAACGATCCGGATCCCGAAGGTTGTTGCTTCATACAAGACTTCGATCCGGATCCATGCAATTTCCGATCCGGATCCCGAATGTTAAGTTTTCTGATTTGTATGAACGATCCGGATCGGGCAATGCGATCCGGATCCCGAACCATGGTATTTCTGGAATCGTCAATCTCGTTACGACGATCCGGATCGCAGTAAATCCGATCCGGATCGCCGTCCTGAAAATTTCCAGATAAGGTATGTTTTTGATTCTTATCTCTTTCCAAAGGTTTCTAAACTATAAATAGACGTTTAGGGTTTCTCAAAAACGTGGGGTTCTCCACCGATCAATTGAAAAAACACTTGAGAGCAACCCTAGAGGCTAGGTTTTTATCGTTCTTCTTTATAGCCTCTTTTAGGTCAATTCGATGGTTCTTTCAAGAACATATCTTTTGTCGAATTGATCTAATCTTTGCTTAGAGATTCCATCCATGGTTCTTCATTGATAATCTAAGCAAAGGATCACCATCGAAGCCAATATTTCTATCGGCCGAGTTTGCGTCGTGGATTCGACGTGGCATCGTGGATTCGGTGTGCTAAAGGCGTTTCGTGGATTCGAAACGTGTGCTCGTGGATTCGAGTGGCGTTCGTGGATTCGAACATGTGCAGTGGACGTGCAAACGGTGGAGCGCGAGGTCCAAGAAATTGAAGGAGGGGTTAAATCCGTGGAGACGGTAATCACCTTGTTATTCTTCTTTTCTTAGGGATTGTTATTGCGTGGATATCCAACCGGTCAGCGCAAGGTCCGAAGAAGCTGAAGGAGGGGTTTGAGTCCGTGGAGTCGGTAATCACCTTGTTATTCTTCTATTCTTAGTGGATTGTTATTGCGTGTTGGTCCCGTGGTTTTTCTCCTGGATTGGAGTTTCCACGTATATCTCGGTGTGCTGTTTTTATTTTCCGCATTGGTTTTTATTTTGCACTGAGATTGAGTTTTTAAGTATTACACCTATTCACCCCCCCTCTAGTTGTTTGATAGTACCTATTTAGATCCTTTGGGATTAATAACTCTACATTTCTGTTCCCGTAGGGTCTAGAGGACTGTGCGCAGATGTTCTTCATGTTCCTCGTCTGTACGGGAGTAGATGAGGATATCGTCGATGAAGACCACCACGAATAAATCCAGGAAGGGTTTGAATACCCTGTTCATCATGTCCATGAACACCGCCGGGGCATTCGTGAGCCCGAACGGCATTACTGTAAATTCGTAATGACCGTAGCGAGTCCGAAAAGCCGTTTTGGGGATGTCCTCCCCCTTGACCTGGACCTGATGATAGCCCGATTGCAGGTCAATCTTTGAAAACACCGTCGCCCCCTGTAGTTGGTCGAAGAGGTCGTCGATCCTTGGCAGGGGGTACTTGTTCTTAACGGTGACCTTATTTATCTCCCGGTAGTCGATGCACAACCGGAGACTTCCGTCCTTCTTTCTCACAAACAGGACGGGCGCGCCCCAGGGTGACGCGCTAGGTCTGATGAAGCCCTTATCCAAAAGGTCCTCCAACTGTGCCTTGAGTTCCTTCAACTCCGCGAAGGCCATCCTGTACGGTGCCTTGGTGATGGGTTTGGTGCCGGGAAGTAGTTCAATAGGAAAGTCGACTTCTCGTTCCGACGGCGCTCCGGGGAGCTCTGCCGGAAACACGTCCGGAAATTCCCTTACCACGGGAATTTCGGAAGGCGAGGAAACGGGTCGGGTGGCTAAATCTACCGAGGCTAGATAGGCCACGCACCCGCCCTCCATCAGCTTCCTAGCTCGCGATGCAGAGATGATAGCCAAGAAGGAAGTGCTTTTACATAACATGTACACGTTTTCTGGGAATCCCGGCTTCTGTAGTTGCACTTGGCGCTTCTCGCAGTCGATGACCGCCTGATACTCGGTAAGCCAGTCCATGCCCAAAACCACGTCGTATTCCTTTAGCGGTATGACCACCAGATCCCAGGGGCACGACAACCTTCCCAGTCTTATTGAACACGAGGGTACTAGGTCAGTTGCCGCGATTGGCCCCCCAGGGGTCTGGACGGTCAGTAAGACATCAAGGGGACTACTTTCTAGTAGATGTGTTTGTGCAAAAGTGCGGGAAATAAAGGAGCGAGTCGCCCCGGTGTCAAACAGGGTTCGTGCTCAGAAATTAGAAACAGAGGTAATACCTGCGACCGCCTCCTCTTGCAGTGTCGCTCCATGTTGGCCTATGGAGTAGAGCCTCCCTCCTGGTTGTGGTCGCGATTCGCCTTCTGCTCTTGGCGCCGGAGGGTGTGGGGGCATCCCCGTTGATGCTCTACCCCGTCCTGGTGGCGGTGCCGTTGGGGTGGAAGCTGCGGAGGATGCCGCTCCAGTGTTCAGAGGACAGTTGAATCGGAAATGCCCTGGTTTGCCGCAGCGGTAACAGTGATCCTGTCTCTTAGGGCATTCCGTCACTGGATGCGATGCTCCGCAAATAACGCATGGCTTGTTCGCTGGTCACGGCTGTTACGGAATTTGAGTTGGCGTAGTTTCGTGAAAGTCTCAAGTCTTGAAGATTGAAGGTGAAGAAAGTTGGATCATTTAACTCAATCTCAAGAAAGAAGAATTCAAAAGGATCAGGTATGTTTTACTAAAGATTTTGTGTGATCCGAATACTTCTTGTAGTGTAGAAACACTTGGAAGAATCTTTCATTGCATAAAAATCAAAAACTGGACTTGGGACATGTTCAGGATCCGGATCAGGTTGTTCGATCCGGATCCCGAAGGTGGTTCGTCCATACACCAGTTCAATCCGGATCGTAGCCTCTCTTGATCCGGATCCCGAACACTGAGTTTACCATCTTCCTTGAACGATCCGGATCAGGCTTCGCAATCCGGATCCCGAACGTTGATGTTTGGTGAACTGTATGAACGATCCGGATCAAGCACTTCGATCCGGATCCCGAACCTTCGTTTTTCTGGAATTACCTGACTCGTTACGACGATCCGGATCACAGCTAATCCGATCCGGATCGCCGTCCGTAAAATCTCCAGAAATGTTAGGTTTTTGATTCTTATCTCCTTCCTAGGGTTTCTAACCTATAAATAGACCCTATGACTCTTTTTCTAGGGTTAATCCAAAAAGAGGCCGAAAATAAAAATAGCCGTCGTTTTCATATATACGCCTCTAGATCCACATATAGAGAAGAAAGGAAATAATTAGAGAATACTCTATGTTTCTTCATCTATATTGATTAGTTTGATTCTAGGTTTTCATACTCACATCTTGAGTTGAATCAAACTAATGAATACTTAGATGGTATTTCCGATCTATCTTTGATCTAAGTATTCGGCGGATCATCACCACCCAAAAACAACGATTTACCCCAAAAATCGGCGCGTGGATTCGCGTGTCCTTGTGGATTCAAGGTTCAACCGCTCTCGTGGATTCGGAGCGAGGCACGTTCGTGGATTCGAAGGGTGCTATTGGGTGAAGACCGTGGATTCGGTCGGACGTCGTGGATTCGACGTTGGACGCCGTGGATTCGGCGTTGGGCGCAGATCGTGGATTCGAGAAGCGTCGCGGAGCGAGCGGAGAAGATCCTCTAGGAGCGTATGGAAAAGGTTGAGTCGTAATTGTGTACGGTAAATCACCTTGTACGTGTTTTAATTCTAGTGGTTTTCTGCCGTGTTATCGGTCCCGTGGTTTTTTACTCCGGTGATGGAGTTTTCCACGTAAAAATCTTGCGTATTATTTTTTATTTCCGCATTGGGTTTTTATCGCAACGATTTTTGAGTGTTTATACGTTTACACCTATTCACCCCCCTCTAGGTGTTTTTTCCCCTATTTAGATCCTTATTACATATAACCCAACAAGTGGTATCAGAGCGGGAATAGGGTTGTAAACAATGGTTGAAGGTGGAAACATCAACCGACCCCCGTTCTTCGATGGAACAAATTATGCGTACTGGAAAGTACGGATGAAAGCCTTTTTAATTTCCATCGACGAACGGGTGTGGCAATCAATTGAATTAGGATGGTCTAATCCAACTGAATTTATTGGTGATGTTCGCACCTTAAAACCTAGGTCGAAATGGACCAAGGAAGAGTTAGATTCATCTTCTTACAATGGCAAGGGAATTAATGCTATCTTTTATGCCTTATCTCAAACTGAATTCTCTCGCGTCTCGGCATGTGAGACTGCGAAAGAAATCTGGGATGTTCTTCAGGTTACACATGAGGGAACTAACCTCGTGAAGATTCAGAAACTGCAAATGCTTACGAGCAAGTTTGACTCTATCTTAATGGCAGAAAATGAATCTTTCACGGACTACTATACACGATTGCAAGACATCGTAAACTCATGTGCTAATCTGGGAGAGAAGATTCCAGAATTTAAGATTGTAAGAAAGATCTTAAGAACTCTTCCTGAACGATTTCGCCCAAAGGTTACTGCCATTGAAACTATTAAACACCCGGACGAAATACGTGTAGAAGAATTAGTTGGTTCATTACAAACTTATGAAATGACATTTACTACTAACAATTCTTCTGGAAAGGCATCCACTTCTAAGTCTTCAGGTTATGCGTTGAAAACAACTAAGGAAGAAGACGCGGATACATCCTCCTCAGACGATGACGAGAACCTTTCTATGGAGGAATTTGAGAAGCAGCTCGCTCTCTTGACAAGGAAGTTTCCCCGCAACTTTCGAAGGGGTAATTCAAGCAAATCTCCATCCTTCGGAAAGTCGAACAAAGGCAAGGGTACTTCAAGTTACAAGTCAAGAAAGCAAGAGAACTTCTCAAAGGATAAGAAAAGTTCAGAAGGACAACTACAATGCTTCAAATGTCGAGGCTACGGCCATATTGCAACGGAGTGTCCTAACAAGTATCCGGCAAAGAAGAAGGCGATGCAAGTCGTCACTTGGGATGACAACTCAACGTCAAATGAGTCGTCTTCGAGTGATGAAGAAAAGAGCTCCACCGCATTCCACGCGTCCGTATCTTCACCCTTCATGTGCTTTATGGCAAGTACATCCGAGTCGTTGTCCAACTCCACTGTTGAAAAGAACGCAACGGACAACGAATCGGATGATTCGGAAGGTGAAGATTTTGCTCTAGCCTACCACAGACTTTTGAGGGACTCAAAGAAAGTGGCTAAGCAAAACAAGAGTTTGAGAGGGAGAGTGCATGATCTCGAAGAAGAAGCAAAAAGAGCGACTTCTCTCTCAAACGCTCTTGAAGTGGAAAGGGAAAACCTGATAAAGGCAAATGTTTCCCTTCAAGAGTCCAATGAGCAACTTGAGAAGGAACATACAAATCTGGTGGATAACGCGAATCACTTCTCAAAGCTCTACAACGAGGCTCGACAGGATAACCTGGAAATGACAAAGACCATTTTCCAACTCAAGAATGACTTACAGCGATTCTCTTCAGGAAGGAGTAAGTTGGATAGACTTCTTGGTCTTGGTCAATCAAATCGGTTCGGCCTCGGATACACTCAAACTGGAAACAGTCCAAGTTCGAGTGAGACAGTTTTTGTGCCTCAGTCGGTATCTCCTCCTCCGACACCGAAATTCGAGACAAACAACGACAACAAACCTACTTCATCCTCTTTGGGATCGTCAAGATCTAAGGTATGTTTTCGTTGTGGTGTTTCAGGGCACATAAGAAGATATTGCAAGACGGGAGTCGAACGCTCATCTCAAAGACCTCTTGCAACAACTACCAAAAAGGCTCCTCCCCGAAAATCAAAGCAAAACTTTTCAAATGAAAAGAGGCTTGGTAGTTCATCGCGCAAGACGATTTCATCAAGGAACAACAATCGCTATAACAAGACGCCTTCACCTAGGCACATAACTTCACGACCATTACCGACGCACTCCAAAAGGGTTTGGGTGCGCAAAGGTGAAATTTTTCCTTGTCTTGTTTCCAATGATTCCTTGCATGCATATGATAGTTCGTCTTGGTATCTGGATAGCGGGTGTTCCCGTCACATGACCGGTGACAAAAATAGTTTTCAAAATCTTGAGAAAATCTCCGGAGGACACGTAGTTTTCGGAGACGGTCGATCTTCCAAAATTGTTGGAAAAGGGACGGTAGCTATTCCAGATGGCCCGATTTTGAAAAACGTCTTATTTGTTGATGGCCTTAAGACTAACCTCATAAGCATAAGTCAACTTTGCGACAATGGTTTTTCAGTTAACTTTTCATCTGTTGAATGCGTTGTAACTGATAAGGACCATGTCTTCTTTTTAAAAGGGGTTAGATCTGAAAACAATTGTTATGTTGTTCCTAATAAATTTTCTGAAAATTGTAACTTAGCCGCTTTGAATAATGAAACTCTTTGGCATGAAAGGCTAGGTCACTTAAATTTTAAGGAACTTACTAGAATTGCAAACAAGGACGTGGACAAGGGGGTTCCAAAGCTTTTATTTAAACAAAACGTTGTGTGTGGTGGTTGCCAAAAGGGGAAAACAGTCTAGGACTGCACACAAGAACTTGAACCACGTTGGTACAAAACGGCCCTTGGAACTTTTGCACATGGACTTAATGGGGCCGACCCGTCAACCATCTTTGGGAGGTAAATGGTACATTTTTTTATTGGTTGATGATTTCTCTCGGTTTTCTTGGGTAGCATTTTTAAAGAGAAAGCTGATACGTTTGACTCTTTCATGAGATTTGCCATCGTATTATAATTGAAAAGAATGAAAAGATCATTCGTGTTAGAAGTGATAGAGGTGGAGAATTCATAAATTCAAAATTCATTGATTTTTGCACTTCAAATGGCATTAAACATGAATTCTCGGCACCCTATACACCTCAGCAGAATGGTGTTGTTGAGCGCAAGAACAGGGTTGTTCAAGAGATGGCGCGTGTGATGCTTCATAGCCGGAATTTACCGCTACATTTTTGGGCTGAAGCCCGGTGAACACCGCTGTCTATGTCATTAATAGAGTTTACTTGCGCCCAGGAACTTTAAATACACCATATGAGCTGTGGTTTAGTAGAAAACCCAACATCAAATATTTTCGTGTCTTCGGGAGTCGATGTTACATTTTACGTGACCGTGAAAATCTTGGAAAGTTCGACTCTCGATGTCACGCCCGGGGTCGAAACTGCGACCCGGGGCTCGCCAACAGATCCGCCATCTGTACGGAAACTGCCGTACAGACGAAGCGTCTAACTGCAGAAAGAATCAACTACAGTACACAGATATCAGAGCGGAAAGTAAACTACTAAACAACTGAAAACCAAACACTGTACAACTGAAAATAATACAATATCCATCTCCCAAATACGATCGTATACAAAGTCCTCAAATACAAAACTCAAAAGGGAGGTATCTCCAATAAAATACATCGGTGTACAAGCTCTCAATACAAATATCCTCACTACATCAGACTCTCAAACTGTAAATAAGGTACAACTCTATACCTCACAACAAAGGACACTCATCAGAGGAAAAAGAGGTAAACTAATCTACTGAAGCTCTCCTCTGAAGGGGGGTACCGCTACACTCCAACGACGGGTAGGGAACTAGCTCGCGACTCCCTCGCCTCGGTCAGAAGGATCAGCAACTGGAGCAACAGGAGCAGGAGAAGAAGTTCCTGGGGAAAAGACACCACGACGGGTGTGAGAACTACTTCCCACAGTAGTTCTCAGTGGGTGCCGTCAACAAGCCCAACGGTCTGCCCACTAAGTCTACTAGAGGTAAAGATAACAGTGCAATGAAATCTGAACAAGAAAGCTGGAGTACTCTACAGCTACCATGCCTCTAACTAGATACTCAAAAAGTGGAACAAATGAAAGTAAAAGAGACCACTCGCACCCAAGGTGCTCAATAGACCCAATCGAACTGACTGCCTCATAGGGTCCAGTCAAGCCTGCGCCGGTCGACTAGGAACGCACCTGCCCACTACCACACATCCACATGAGGACGGGATTTACGTGGGGCGCCCTGCCCGACTAACTCACCATTCGCGCAAAACTGCCCTCAACAGGCCCCATCATCGCATCCACTGCGGAAAACTGCCTCAACAGGCCAACCATCGCATCCACTGCGGGAAAACTGCCTCAACAGGCCAACCATCGCATCCACTGCGGCATCTCAGGGGCGCGACCCCAACTGAGGAAAACGGCGCGACATAGAGTATCAAAACATTGGCATATGCAGGCTATAGTCCAAATTCCACGCTCACTCTCAGAACGGTTAGGACCCAAGATCCCCAAATCTCTCGCACAACAGTCGGAGCACTCTCTACGACTCAGCTGAATCAGCTCACACGGAACACGAGACACTAGTCTCTCCAAAAGCTCGCAGCACCGAGTGGCCCCCCCCCACACTGGGTGGAGGTACTCCACAAGCCTAGGAACGACCCCACACCTCAAGCCTACAAGTACTGGTCGGACAACAATCAACGGAGACTGGGATCACCGTTAACCCAACGGTTCACCAGACAGGAACACCAGACATACCCCGCCCAACACGCCCGACCCCCGGGATGCCGTTGCGCACCGGGCTCCCACCCCGACGGCACAACATGGATTAAACAAGACCCCGGGGAACTACCGTTTACCCAAACGGCTCCCGGCACAGATACGCAACCCAGTACAACTACCAGACTCCAATCTGCTCCAAGGCAAGAGTGTAAAAAGCATAACACATAAAAACAAGTCCCGGACCTCTGGCCCACTACCCGGTGCGAGAGAAAACACTATGTCCAGGGATGAAGGAACAGTGTGGATGTCTAAGCATAAATAACCCTAGCCCAAGTGAGGGTTTTCTACTGGTCTGGTACACATGCAACATATGACGGGGGTGCTAGGTCAAGTTCCAAAGTAGACTGTATCAACAGATGATAAAAGGAATAACAATTTCCTACAATCTAGCATGCTACCACCAGTAGAAATACTACATGCATAGTCCTAAATAGTAGACTATGTAATTTCCAGAAAACTTGGAGATAAGGCACCCACCATCGATTTGCCCCAAATTGCTCGTAGACACTTGCAATTGGCCTCCACGCGATCCGCACGCAAAACGGGGACCACGCAGTCGGATCCGTACGCAAAAACGGAGACGCCGCCGCGATTGGGTCCGCAGCAAAAACGGAGCACGCTGCCGGAGTCCGCACACAAAAACGGAGTCTGCACGTGAAACGGTGCACGGAGCCGGAATACGCACGCAAAACGGTGCACGGTGCCGGAAATCCGCACGCAAAACAGGGTCCGCACGCAAACCGGTGCACCGGTGCCGTGAGCAAGTCCGCACGCACAAAAAAGTGCCCAACCGGTGCCAGGATAGCACACCAAACACGGAAATCCGCACGCACAAAACTGTGCACGGTGCCGGAGTGACACAGCAAACAACGGTGGCACGGTTGCCGGAGTCTGCACGCAAAAACGGACAGTCGCACACAAACGATGCCGGTGGCGGAGTCGTTCCGCGGACGCAAACAGTGTCACGGTGCCAAACACAGAAAAAGAGAAAGAGGGTTAATTATAGTCCAAAAGATCGCCCCGAAAACTGTACAAAAATACAGTAAAACCAACCCACGGGACTACTACGACTGCGCCACCGTCGCCGCAACGCCCCCCGGGGAGCCTCGCGCGTCCACCGAGGCCCGACGCGAAACGCCACCTCCACACAAACCTTCCTCCTCACTCCTCTCGCTCTCGGGTGCAGAAGAAAGAAAGAAAGGGAAAGAAGGGCTTGCGGGGGGAGGAAAAAGAAGAGGAAAAAGAGAAAGGGAGAGAGGGCGGGTCACCGGTGCACCGGTCACGGTGCACCGGCCAAA
>CM055070.1:25955856-26003402 GCA_029204045.2 Tillandsia leiboldiana
ATCGGGGACTTGCGGGATTTGGATATTCATGAGGATGAATAGTAAAAGCTTACCTAAAGGGATTAACCTATGTGATTGGTTAGCAGGCATTTTAATTGTAACGATATTTAGCATCCGAGAATGGAATGTCACGCCCCGGGGTTCGAATCGCGCGGAAGAGGAGCCACCGCCCCTGATTCAGCCATATATTTTTTTTTGTAAAACAATACCCCCGGCGCGTGTCCAGACCCGCCGCATAAACAAATTCACTCTGCAAACGCGCAGAGTCTCCTTTGTACATGCACGGCGTCTCAACTACAAAGTGCCTCACAAGGCGTAGTACATACAAACTCTAAACCACATCAGTTGGGTCTCGTACACATACAACCAAACAATTCACATGACATTCTAGCATTCACTTAGAGCATAGAGGCCGTTGTTTTGAAAGGATAAATAGTCACAAGGTTTTGAAAGCGGCATCCACACGATCCCTCGTTGTGAAAAACAGTTCGCAAACACATAAATCCCACAAGGTTTAAAAGCTCGGTGCCCACACGACACCCACGTTTTAAAAGTAGTTTTTCGCAAACGGTTTTTCTTTGTTTTTCATCGTTCAAAACGGCCAAGTAAGAGAGAACGTAGTATTCATTCAATTATTCAAAAAGGAAAAAGGGCAACATCCACTTCGACCCCACGGGGTATCGCAAACCACAACTAACTACATGAGTAATAAAAGATAAAGGGAAAGAAGGGTCACTGTGTCTGAAGTTCGATCAAAGTCAGAACAGCACTCTTGCGGCCTCTCCGGTGCCCTAGCGCTCGACCCCCGGACGACTGGGTGAACCTGTCACGGAGTGGGAGTCAGTGACCAGAAACAGTATTAAAACAATACGGGCTAAAGAAAGGCAAACCACGATAAAAACCAGAGCAACCAACAATGAAGCACCATGTGCAAACCATACAATGCTGAACCCCGTGCAAACAATATAATGCAGAACCTCGTGCAAACCAAAACCGGGCACCTCCCCGGCAACCACACCGAGCACCTGCCTCGGAGACCCCTACCGAGCACCTGCCTCGGCCGCCGAGCACCCACCTCGGCATCATCCACCATAACCACACCCTGTATCAAAACGACATCGGCACCTTCCCCGATGCCCACCGCCGAGCACCTGCCTCGACATCACCGCTCACACCCCCCACCCATGGGGGCCCCCATTCCTAACGCCACCTTCGCGTGGGGTACACGGGTCAACGTACCACTTTTCACTTTCCGGAAAAGCACACCCTTGCGGTGGCCAAACCGCGGGTGTGCGTGTAGCAATCTCGAGCCTCATCCGAGCACCATCCTCGGCAACCCAGACCGAGCACCTGCCTCGGCAACCAAATATCCCCACAATAGCTTTAACAGGGTTAGCAAATGTAAACATGCAATTACTAAGATCTTTGTGCGTGTAGCAAAATCTCGAGCCTCATCCGAGCACCATCCTCGGCAACCCAGACCGAGCACCTGCCTCGGCAACCAAATATCCCCACAATGGCTTTAACAGGGTTAGCAAATGTAAACATGCAATTACTAAGATCTTACCCCTTTTTCCATAACTCCGGAAACCAAGACAATGGAAGAGTCCCCACAGCGACCCATAGTCGCCATACTATAAAGATAATAAAACACAAACCTTTGCCGGAGTTAACAATATTCCACAAGTTCAACTTTGATGTTCTGAAAGGTCACGTCGATCACTGCCCCAACGCTTGTATGCCCCGAACAACCCTACCTTTGTTCGGATAGGGCGAACTGCCCGCCCGGTCTTCTACCGCGACAGCCGTAAATCCGGAGGTCCACATCACCCACCAAACCCCTCAACAAAATAACATAGCAACAACGAATGTGCATAAAGAGGTTCTAAGGGGTACCCATTGTGTGCGTCGTCCTGCGTTCGTCCAGTCCGCGTCTGTGCACCAGTCGCCAACAGCGTCCCGCACTCCTGAAGAACAAGGGCAAGTCAAAGCTTAGAAGTCCGAAGCTTACAACGACTCCCAACAGCGTGCAGCGGAGTTCTTCGCACAGCACCGGCCCGTGCGACGGACACTCTGCCTGGGCGCAGCCCCGCGCGGCACTAGCCCGCGCGGGCGCCCCTCCTGCGGTGCGGGGCGACCCCGCGCGGCACCAGCCCGCGCGGGCGCCCCTCCTGCGGGCGGCCCCCGCGCGGCCGGGCGCCGCGCGGGCGCGCGCTGCTCGAGGAGCGGGGCGACCCCGCGCGGCACCAGCCCGCGCGGTTGCCCCCCTCCTGAGCGCCGCGCGGGGGCGCGCTGCCCGCGGTGGCGGGCGGGCCCGCGCGGCCCAGCCCGCCCCCCTCGCGGGTGCCCCGCTCTTGCGGGCGGCCCCCGCGCGGCCGAGCGCCGTGCGGGCGCGTGCCCGCGGTGCGGGGCGGCCCCGCGCGGCCCCAGCCCGCGCGGGCGCCCCCTCTTGCGGCGCCCCGCGCGGCTGAGCGCCGCGCGGGCGCGCTGCCCGCAGTGCGGGGCGGCCCCGCGCGGCACCAGCCCGCGCGCGCGCCCCCCTCTTGCGGGCGGCCCGCGCGGCCGAGCGCCCGCGGGGCGCGCGCTGCCCGCGGTTGCGGGGCGCCCCGCGCGGCACCAGCCCGCGCGGGCGCCCCCTCTTGCGGGCGGCCCCGCGCGGCCGAGCGCCGCGCGGGGCGCGCTGCCCGCGGTGCGGGCGGCCCCGCGCGGCACCAGCCCGCGCGGCGCGCCCCCCCTCTTGCGGGCGGCCCCGCGCGGCCGAGCGCCGCGCGGGCGCGCTGCCCGCGGTGCGGGGCGGCCCCGCGGCGGGCCGACGCAGCGCCGCGCCGCGCGGCGCGCTGCCCGCGGGCGGGGGGCCCGCCCCGCGCGGCACCAGCCCGCGCGGGCGGCCCCGCGCGGCCGGAGCCCCGCGCGGCCCGCGCTGCCCGCGGTGCGGGGCGGCCCGCGCGGCACCAGCCCGCGCGGGCGCCCCCTCTTGCGGGCGGCCCCGCGCGGCCGGAGCGCCGCGCGGGCGCTCTGCCCGCGGTGCGGTGGCGGCCCCGCTCGGCACCAGCCCGCGCTGGTGCTCCCCCTCTTGTGGGCGGCCCCCGCGCGCGGCCGAGTGTCGCGCGGCGCGCTGCCCGCGGCGTGGGGCGACCCCGCGCGGCACACTGCCCGCCACGGCGCCCCACCCGCGGCCGGCCCCCGCGCGCAGCGATGCGCGACGGCGCCGCCCCCCTCCTCCCTCCTCCGTGACCAATAAAAGAAAAAGAAAGGGAGATTCCCCCCAAACGGAAACATTTCCGACTCACCTCGATGTGCGAAAGAGGAGGAGAAGGAGGGATCGTCCGCTTGCCTCCACCGGTCCACCCTTGCCCGTGGCGCTTGGTAATTCTTTTCCGGCGGCTACGAGGGAGGAAGAAGAGGAAAAAGAAAAGAGGCGGCCACCAAAGAAAAAAAAGAGGAAACCCTAATCCTCTTTCCCACACGGCTATATATATATACTAAAAGAATTAGGGTTTACCTTAAAAGGTGTGCGGGCTGCCAACACGGATCCCGAGGCGTCTAAAGGGGTCCGAACTTTCACAAAGTTTATTCTGGGAGAACCGGGAGTCGGAATCCGAAACCGATCGCGGTCCCCGTTCTCCGTTTCGCGAGCCCTTCCGCCTAAAAATGTCCGCGAGTCCCGACGGACTGTTCCGGAAAAACACTAAAAATTGTCCCACAGTCGGACAGTCGTAGAAAGGGATAACGGAAAGGGTAACGGAAAAGCCAGGTCTTACATCACTCACCAATAAAAACAAGTTTCGTCCCCGAAACTTAACTCCCGCCTGCGGCGAAGAGGTCCGGGTAGCACTCCCCCATCTTTGACTCTGGTTCCTAAGTTACCTCACATTCTTCCTGGTTGCTTCACAGCGCCTTCCCATAGGGGGGATCGTCCGGTTTGCGCAACCTTTTTGTCCTCTCGTGCTAAGATCCGCATCGAAGTTTGGCAGTAAAGCCAACCGGTATGTCACCGGGCCTACGCGCTCCAACCTCCCGAAAATCGGGTCATTGACGCCAACCAACAATGCCAAGAGCTCGGACCATTAGCAATACGCAACTCATTTACTTAAGGCGTTCTGTCCACACCGCCAGCGATCTTGTCCTGACTCAACCCACCTGGACGTCTATGGCGTACTGTTACAACGCCTCGGGTCTTGGCCCGTCTCACCTCACCTGGACGTCTAAGGCGTACTGTTACAACGCCTCGGGTCTATTGTCACAAGGCCGGAAGTTGGACCTATTTAACCCTGACTAAATAGCCAACATAAAAGACAACTGAGTCTTCACCTCCTTATTGGGCAGGAGGGTACGAAGCATTACTTCTAAGGGTTCCTCTGGGGTCGTGGCCAAAATTTCTCTTGTACGAGGTCTTCCTTGCTACTACCTCCCTCGTAGCCGAAACGTCTGCTTTCCCCCGCCGGTCGCTGATGTTCGCTTTCACCTGTTGGCACACCAGAAATTGCGCCACAATTGTGCCACATCGCTCTTCTTCGATTTGGGCCACCAGAAGGTCTGCCATAGATCCCTGCACCTCTTTGTACCTCCGGAATGCGCGTATAGGAGGTATTATATACTTTGGCTAGATTTTCTTCCCTCGTTTCTAGCTTATCGGGCACACGATTCGTCCCCGGAACCTTATTACATCCCTGAGTCACTCGTAAAAATTCCGCCTTGCTCCGAGGGTCATTCTGTCTTGCACCAGTTGTAGTTACGTGTCCGTCGATGGGGTCTCCCAAGATCCTCTTGGAGATTCGTCAGACTAGATCTATAGTCCTTTCCGGGCTTCGGGCTGTATGAGCACTGGCGCCTGTGTGCTCTGTCTTGAAGTTCTTTGAAACTCCTTTGGCACTGGGGCTGTCCAGACGAACCTCTACCCACTTTGGGTTAGTCGATTTAGGGGAGTGGCCCTCCCACGAAGCGTCTGTAATGGCCATGCCGTCCTAAGGAAGCTTCGATCTTCGTCACCGTTGTTGGCCGAGCCCAATTGGCCACCGACTCGA
Source organism: Tillandsia leiboldiana (assembly GCA_029204045.2). Lineage (NCBI taxonomy): Eukaryota > Viridiplantae > Streptophyta > Magnoliopsida > Poales > Bromeliaceae > Tillandsia > Tillandsia leiboldiana. The sequence goes on from CM055070.1 coordinate 25,960,881, forward strand.
TCCTCCTCGGATCCACTGCAATTCCAGATGTCGAAACGGTAACGCCCCAAAAAGTCCACCTCACGGAGCCAAAACTCAACACTTTATGAGTTTGGCATATGGTTGCTGATCCTGGAGGGTCTAGGGGATTACTCGCGAGTGTTCCCCATATCCCTTGTCCGTTGTGAGAGTAGATCGGAACGTCCACTATAAGACCCCATTACCGGCTGGTCTAAGGATGGCTTGAGTATCCTATTCCTCATGCCTATGAATACCGCTGGTGCGTTAACGAGTATGAACGGTATGACCGTGAACTCATGACAACCACTCCGAGTTCATAAGGCTGTTTTTCGGTAAGTCCGGTTCCCGGAGACGCACTTGGAACTTCAAGCAGTCAACTACCACTAAAAGATTGCCGCGACTGTCGGCCCCAAGCGTGATGCCGTTAACTTTTAACGGAAACCTCATTAGTCCTTAGAGACTAAGAACCCGTCTCGCCCTCGCTGGGCAGGAAGGAGTACAGCCGCCTGCCTCGAGGGGTAGCCGAGGATCCGACCGAACTTATTTCTACGATGGGATTTCTTCTAATATCTATGGTAGGGAGAAACATGAAGCGAGGGTGGAGGAGTGGGATGCTGTTACGGGTGATGTCCCTGTTTCCGAGGGGCAGTTGAAACAATGGCGCCCCGGTTTGCCGCATCGAAAACGGTGGTCTTGCTTTCTGGGGACATTCGGTCACTTGGTGTATTCCACCGCAATTGATGCAAGACTTGTCCACCGACCATTGTCCTCCCGTCGGCGCATTCGTGGTTCCTTGTTGCCATCTCAGGTATTTAGGAGGCTGGCTCCTCTTGGTATGCTCCTCTCCAAAACAAGGTCGAGCTCGTTTCTTATCCCCGCCGTGATGTGAGCTCTCCTGTCGGGCTCGTGAAATCGCAAATCCGTGCTCCACTGTGGTGGCTCTATCGACCACCTCCTAGAAGGTGTGCAAACCCGCCGTTTGCACCACCTTGTAGATGTCGCTTCGTAAACCATTCACAAAAAGACGGGCTTTGTGAGATTCATCTCTTATAATAGGGGGAACACATTTGGTCAACCTCACAATTTGCCCGTTGATAACCCGTAACTGTCTGACTTCCTTTCTTGATGTGCTTCAGGTCATCTTCCATCTGCTGTTTGATGCTGTCGGAGAGAAATGCCTCAAAACCGTTTTTCTCGGAACGTGGTCCAAGATGGAAGGGCGGTGCCCCCGGCGTAAGTCCCGAAGTTGCTGGTGTTAGTGCTACTGAAGGCGTCGTCGGATGAACCGACGGTATCTCGGTCACCGAGGTCGGAGAGGGGCAACCGTAGTCTCGCTGACCGCCACCCACGGTCTCGTCACCGGTGCGGTTGGTCCGGGCAAAGAAGCCTGGGCGACCTCCATTGGTATTGTCGACTGTTGCGGCCCACTGCCGCATTTGTTCCATAAGGGTTGCCAACTGCCCGGCCACCTCTTGTAGTTGTTGTCGGAGTAGCTGATACTCCGCCGCTATTGGCGCCGTACTTTCTGCCCCTGCGTTCTCCGCTGATAACCCATTTCGGGCCATTAATCGCTACATACAAAGAAACCAAGTCAACCCTAGACCTATCGGGTCTAGCACACCCGCGACCTACAGACGTACTAAAATTAAATCCCCCAGTTCACTTTATTAATCAGTAGTTAGTGTATTGCGCCCCGTGGATGTTGGGCCCCGACTGTTGTGGTTAAAGTTTACCGCTCTGATACCATCTTAATCTGTCACGCCCCGGGGGTTCGAATCGCGCGGAAGAGGAGCCACCGATGCCCCTGATTCAGCCATATATTTTTTTTTGTAAAACAATACTCCCCGGCGCGTGTCCAGACCCGCCGCATACACAAATTCACTCTGCAAACGCGCAGAGTCTCCTTTGTACATGCACGGCGTCTCAACTACAAAGTGCCTCACAAGGCGTAGTACATACAAACTCTAACCACATCAGTTGGGGTCTCGTACACATACAACCAAACAATTCACATGACATTCTAGCATTCACTTAGAGCATAGAGGCCGGTGTTTTGAAAGGATAAATAGTCACAAGGTTTTGAAAGCGGCATCCACACGATGCCCTCGTTTGTGAAAACAGTTCGCAAACACATAAATCCCACAAGGTTTATAAAGCTCGGTGCCACACGACACCCACGTTTTAAAAGTAGTTTTCGCAAACGGTTTTCTTTGTTTTTCATCGTTCAAAACGGCCAAGTAAGAGAGAACGTAGTATTCATTCAATTATTCAAAAAGGAAAAAGGGCAACATCCACTTCGACCCCACGGGGGTATCGCAAACCACAACTAACTACATGAGTAATAAAAGATAAAGGGAAAGAAGGGTCACTGTGTCCTGAAGTTCGATCAAAGTCAGAACAGCACTCTTGCGGCCTCTCCGGTGCCCTAGCGCTCGACCCCGGACGGACTGGGTGAACCTGTCACGGAGTGGGGAGTCAGTGACCAGAAACAGTATTAAAAACAATACGGGCTAAAGAAAGGCAAACCACGATAAAAACCAGAGCAACCAACAATGAAGCACCATGTGCAAACCATACAATGCTGAACCCCGTGCAAACAATATAATGCAGAACCTCGTGCAAACCAAAACCGGGCACCTCCCCCGGCAACCACACCGAGCACCTGCCTCGGAGACCCCTACCGAGCACCTGCCTCGGCCGCCGAGCACCCACCTCGGCATCATCCACCATAACCACACCCTGTATCAAAACGACATCGGGCACCTTCCCGATGCCCACCGCCGAGCACCTGCCTCGACATCACCGCTCACACCCCCCACCCATGGGGCCCCCCATTCCTAACGCCACCTTCGCGTGGGGTACACGGGTCAACGTACCACTTTTTCCGGAAAAGCACACCCTTTGCGGTGGCCAAACCGCGGGTGTGCGTGTAGCAATCTCGAGCCTCATCCGAGCACCATCCTCGGCAACCCAGACCGAGCACCTGCCTCGGCAACCAAATATCCCCACAATAGCTTTAACAGGGTTAGCAAATGTAAACATGCAATTACTAAGATCTTTGTGCGTGTAGCAAAATCTCGAGCCTCATCCGAGCACCATCCTCGGCAACCCAGACCGAGCACCTGCCTCGGCAACCAAATATCCCCACAATGGCTTTAACAGGGTTAGCAAATGTAAACATGCAATTACTAAGATCTTACCCCTTTTTCCATAACTCCGGAAACCAAGACAATGGAAGAGTCCCCACAGCGACCCATAGTCGCCATACTATAAAGATAATAAAACACAAACCTTTGCCGGAGTTAACAATATTCCACAAGTTCAACTTTGATGTTCTGAAAGGTCACGTCGATCACTGCCCCCAACGCTTGTATGCCCCGAACAACCCTACCTTTGTTCGGATAGGGCGAACTGCCCGCCCGGTCTTCTACCGCGACAGCCGTAAATCCGGAGGTCCACATCACCCACCAAACCCCTCAACAAAATAAACATAGCAACAACGAAACTGTGCATAAAGAGGTTCTAAGGGGTACCCACATTGTGTGCGTCGTCCTGCGTTCGTCCAGTCCGCGTCTGTGCACCAGTCGCCAACAGCGTCCCGCACTCCTGAAGGAACAAGGGCAAGTCAAAGCTTAGAAGTCCGAAGCTTACAACGACTCCCAACAGCGTGCAGCGGAGTTCTTCGCACAGCACCGGCCCGTGCGACGGACACTCTGCCTGGGCGCAGCCCCGCGCGGCACTAGCCCGCGCGGGCGCCCCTCCTGGCGGTGCGGGGCGACCCCGCGCGGCACCAGCCCGCGCGGGCGCCCCTCCTGCGGGCGGCCCCGCGCGGCCGGGCGCCGCGCGGGCGCGCTGCTCGAGGAGCGGGGCGACCCCGCGCGGCACCAGCCCGCGCGGGTGCCCCCCTCCTGAGCGCCGCGCGGGCGCGCTGCCCGCGGTGCGGGGCGGCCCCGCGCGGCACCAGCCCGCGCGGGTGCCCCGCTCTGCGGGCGGCCCCCGCGCGGCCGAGCGCCGTGCTGGCGCGCTGCCCGCGGTGCGGGGCGGCCCCGCGCGGCACCAGCCCGCGCGGGCGCCCCCTCTTGCGGGCGGCCCCGCGCGGCTGAGCGCCGCGCGGGCGCGCTGCCCGCAGTGCGGGGCGGCCCCGCGCTGGCACCAGCCCGCGCGGGCGCCCCCTCTTGCGGGCGGCCCCGCGCGGCCGAGCGCCGCGCGGGGCGCGCTGCCCGCGGTGCGGGGCGGCCCGCGCGGCACAGCCCGCGCGGGCGCCCCCTCTTGCGGGCGGCCCCGCCGCGGCCGAGCGCCGCGCGGGCGCGCTGCCCGCGGTGCGGGGCGGCCCGCGCGGCACCAGCCCGCGCGGCGCCCCCCCCTCTTGCGGGCGGCCCCGCGCGGCCGAGCGCCGCGCGGGCGCGGCGCTGCCCGCGGTGCGGGGCGGCCCCGCGCGGCACCAGCCCGCGCGGGCGCCCCCTCTTGCGGGCGGCCCCGCGCGGCCGAGCGCCGCGCGGGCGCGCTGCCCGCGGTGCGGGGCGGCCCCGCGCGGCCGAGCGCCGCGCGGGCGCGCTGCCCGCGGTGCGGGGCGGCCCCGCGCCGGCACCAGCCCGCGCGGGCGCCCCCTCTTGCGGGCGGCCCCGCGCGGCCGAGCGCCGCGCGGGGCGCGCTGCCCGCGGTGCGGGGCGGCCCCGCGCGGCACCAGCCCGCGCGGGCGCCCCCTCTTGTGGGCGGCCCCGCGCGCGGCCCGAGTGTCGCGCGGCGCGCTGCCCGCGGCGTGGGGCGACCCCGCGCGGCACCTGCCCGCACGGCGCCCCACCCGCGGCCGGCCCCGCGCGCAGCGATGCGCGACGGCGCCGCCCCCTCCTCCCTCCTCGTGACCAATAAAAGAAAAAAGAAAGGGAGATTCCCCCCAAACGGAAACATTTCCGACTCACCTCGATGTGCGAAAGAGGAGGAGAAGGAGGGATCGTCCGCTTGCCTCCACCGGTCCACCCTTGCCCGTGCGCTTGGTTATTCTTTGCCGGCGGCTACGAGGGAGGAAGAAGAGGAAAAAGAAAAGAGGCGGCCACCAAAAGAAAAAAAAGAGGAACCCTAATCCTCTTTCCCACACGGCTATATATATATACTAAAAGAATTAGGGTTTACCTTAAAAGGTGTGCGGGCTGCCAACACGGATCCCGAGGCGTCTAAAGGGGTCCGAACTTCAAAAATTTATTCTGGGAGAACCGGGAGTCGGAATCCGAAACCGATCGCGTCCCCGTTCTCCGTTTCGCGAGCCCTTCCGCCTAAAAATGTCCGCGAGTCCCGACGGACTTTCCGGAAAAACACTAAAAATTGTCCCACAGTCGGACAGTCGTAAGAAAGGGATAACGGAAAGGGTAACGGAAAAGCCAGGTCTTACATGGAAGCTTGAGGAATGGCCTAGATCATGCAGATTGAGATATTATAGTAGTGATCTTTTAGCATGCCATGTTGCACATAGTCTTTTATGATATGATTACTCGATGGAGTAGGAGGCTAGATCTATGTGCGGGTATTATTCAGATCATTCTTTTGACGGACCATGGATTATGGACAGGTGTAGTTCATTAGGGATTCTGGCATGTTGTTTATACCCTAGTGGATCTATTATATGCTTTACTCCCTTTCTTTTTCTTGAGGACATTTGCATGCTTGTATGGACATCTAGATAGGCCATCATTTATCGCTACACTATCATATTGGAACTTGACTTAGGAGAAACCATGTTTTGCTTATTTTCTCCTCATTGGTTAGTCATGTGGTTCAGGTTGCTCGGGTGCTAGCAGGGGTTTGGGGTAGTGTAGCCGGGACCTTGGTGTCAGGGACGGGTTGTGCTGGATTGTGGTTGGCAGGGTTTTGCGGTGACCGCGGACTTTGGGCGGTTGACCGGAGGTCGGTTATAGGACATGATTATAGACGGCAGGGTATTTCGGCAACCGCGGATATTGGGCGGTTGACCGGATATGTACTTGTGCATCAGATTGGGTAACAGGTTTCTCTAGTGGACGAAGTTTCCCACTATTTGAGTACTATTGCATCTGTTTGAGGACCGGGGTTTTCTTTAGTGGTTGAGTTTTCCCACTTCGATCAGAGTCGTGATCCAGTCCTGCTGATTATGATACTTATGTTACTGGTTACTGTGATACTTTACTCGTGTGGGTCGCTCCCCTCGAGTGCCACTCCGGAGTGTGCGACAGACAGACTTTGAGTCCTTGAGACTCCTTCTTTGCATCGGTGTTATGCGTAGGCTGGCATACCCGATGCGGCAGGCAGAGCAGGCAGTACCAGTGTTTACTGGTGATGAGATTGGGTTTATTCAGGCAGATACTTTTATTGTTGCACTCGTGCCTGGGGGCCGAGTGGAGTCTAGTAGCTGTGATTAGACCTGTCACAGTATTTTTATTGGATTTTTCTAAGGCTTGCCCGATGGTATATTTTTCGCCCTTTATCTGTGCATGGAAATACAGATGTGTGGTTGTGTGTTTGTGAGCGCCCTGTTTTGTGGAATTTGTAACTTGGCCTACGGGGCTCGGAATTTGACGTGCAGGTACTCGTTTCGAAGGTATCGACGCGAGGAACGCGACAGTATTTTTCTTGAATTTTTTTTAGTCCGTTCTGCAGCTATCATGGAACTTGACCTAGCACCCCCGTCATATGTGTGGTAGTGGGCAGGCGCGTTCCTAGTCGACAGGCGCAGGCTTGACTGGACCCTATGAGGCAGTCAGTTCGATTGGGTCTATTGAGCACCTTGGGTGCGAGTGGTCTCTTTTACTTTCATCTGTTCCACTTTTTGAGTATCTAGATAGAGGTATGGTAGCTGTAGAGTAGCTCCAGCTTTTCTTGTTCAGATTTCATTGCACTGTTATCTTTTACCTCTAGTAGACTTTGTGGACAGACCGTTGGGCTTGTTGACGGCACCCACTGAGAACTACTATGGGAAGTAGTTCTCACACCCGTCGTGGTGTCTTTTTCCCCAGGAACTTCTTCTCCTGTCCCTGTTGCTCCAGTTGCTGATCCTTCTGACCGAGGTGAGGGAGTCGCGAGCTAGTTCCCTACCCGTCATTGGAGTGTAGCGGTACCCCTTCAGAGGAGAGCTTCAGTAGATTAGTTTACTTCTTTTTTCTCTGTTGAGAGACCTTTGTTGTGAGGTATAGAGTTGTACTTTATTTTACAGTTTGAGAGACTGATGTAGTGAGGATATTTGTATTGAGAGCTTGTACACTGATGTTTTTGGAGATATCTCCCTTTTGGGTTTTTGTATCAGAGGACTCTTTATATGATCGAATTTGGGAGATGGATATTGTTTTTATTTTCAGTTGTACAGTGTTTGGATTTCAGTTTTAGTAGTTTACTTTCAGCTCTGATATCTGTGTACTGTAGTTGATTCTTTCTGCAGGTTAGACGCTTCGTCTACGGCAGTTTCCGTACAGATGGCGGATCTGTTAGCGAGCCTGGTTCGCAGTTTCGTCCCCGGGGCGTGACAGATTAGAGTGGTATCAGAGCCTAGGTTGTAGGTCGTGGTGGACTTAGAAACCCTAGGCTTGTGGTTGGACATTAGAATGACTACGTGAGAGTCACGACTTTTAACGAGAGTCTTGATTGAGTTTTTACCTCTCCCAAGAGACGGGATGAGTGTTTGGCATGTTTATTCTCCTAATCGATTATGTTGGCTGCAGACAACATAATGCTATGGAATGGATGACATGTCTTAGACTTTCGCTCGATTCGGTCGTATGGTTGTTGTGTCCTGACGTTTGTTGTTTTGCAGTGGGTTGCGATACCCCTGAGACATCGTGTTGTGAAGAGGACACACCCCGCACCGGATGAGTACCCGAGCAGCGGGAGACATAGCTTTCAGAGCAGAGCGAGACCCAGGAGTTTGTGTGCTGAGATAGTTTCCCACTTTAACCGAGAGGGGCCGAATCCCTGAACGCTAAAGGATCGAGAACTTCGATAGGCTGAGCCTAGAATCTGTTCTTGTTGATTGGGGTTCTAGGCACTGGTCTATCGGGATTTCCGGATTTCTGCCGCGTCAGTCGGTTCTTCTCGCCTATGAGTGGGGTGTTGTTGTGGGAGCCGTTTTGAGTGACGGCGGTCCCAGCTGTGTAGATACTTTTCCCTGGCCGAGTTACCAGGAGGATACTTTCCACTGGCCGAGCTACCAGATGGATGCATTGCCCCTGGACGAGTTACCAGGTGGGCACATGCCCTGGCCGAGATACCAGGAGGACACTTTTCCCCGGCCGAGTTACCAGGAGGATACTTCCACTGGCCGAGCTACCAGTGGCGATGCCGCCCAGTGAGGGGCGATGCCGCCTAGTGAGTGGCGATGCCGCCCAGTGAGAGGCGATGCCGCCCAGTGAGGGGCGATGCCGCCTAGTGAGTGGCGATGCCGCCCAGTGAGAGGCGATGCCGCCCAGTGAGGGGCGATGCCGCCTAGTGAGGGGCGATGCCGCCTAGTGAGTGGCGATGCCGCCCAGTTAGTGGCCCAGTGAGGGGCGATGCCGCCTAGTGAGTGGCGATGCCGCCCAGTGAGTGGCGATGCCGCCCAGTGAGTGGCGAAGGTTTGGCCTGTTGAGGCGATTTTCACCTCCAGCCGAGTTACCAGGTGGGTACATGCCCTGGCCGAGTTACCAGGTGGTTGCTTTAGTGAGATTGAGATGGTCTGACAGGACGCCAAAATTTGGTGGCGTCGAGTTCATCCTGTTGGACTACCGGGAGCGCAGTTGTTGACTTGGAACCAGTTTCGTGCTTTGCGGCTCAGGCCCTTCTTTCCTGACAGTGTAAGCAGAAACTGGAAGGGGATCTTAGACTCCTGCAGCAGGGGAGTCGACCTCTTTTGGAGTATGTTCGCGAGTTTTGCGATTGTTGAGCCGGGTACCCCTTGTCGCCTGGATGAGGCCCAGGAGGTTCAGCTAGTTGAGAAAGGACTGCATCGGAATATCTATCACTTGGGGTATTCTCGGCGAGTGCCGACGTTAGATGCAGCGATTGAGCATGCTTAGCGGGTTGACCGAGGATCAGTGATCATGTCAGAGATAGACGGAGCGCCAGGGACCAGCTCCGGGGAGAGGCATCCAGTGCCGCCTGAGTTTGGACAGTCAAGTAGATCGAGACCCCGGGGCTGCCACAATCCCAGTCTGAGGGTCGTGAGTCTCAGAGGAGACAGAGACCAGGAGGTTCTCCGCAGCCGATGTATCAGCAGCAGCAGCGGGATGACTGTGTCCTCGGTGGTGGGCCGCATTTTGCGCCGCAGTGTGACCACAGGCACGGCACAGATCATGGTCTTGTCCTAAAGCGGGGTCATCAGTCGCTTGGGCAGCTTCGGTTCGTCCTCCTCCGCTCTTCCAGACAGGCGGAGCTTCGACAGGTTATGGCCAGATAGTTAGGGCCACTTCTTCGCGGCAGTCCGACGAACGACCACCCCCGAGCGAGAGCGTCTATGTCGCACAGGATGAGGATTCGGGGCAGCTAGCTACGTGGTGGCAGATACTAATCTTATCTCCCCTTCACGCACTTGAGCGTTATTTGTTACCGGAGCATCGCATTCATTTCTTCTGTAGGGCATTTGCTTTGTTGTATGGGCTAGAGATAGGACCCTTAGATTATGCTCGTGAGGTTCAGATACCTGATCACGTGTTGCACATAGATGGGTGTTATTGGTCCTGCCCAGTGCAGTTGGGGCTCTGGTTTTTGCCTGTTGATCTTTTGGCTCTTCCTCAGCTCCGGGATTTTGAGGTAGTGTTGGGTATAGTACTGTGAGGATCTGAGGCCTTGATGCTTGAGTGATACCACACCGTTGATACACGGTGGTGATGCCACACCGTTGATACACGGTGATGATGCCACACCGTTGATACACGGTGGTGATGCCACACCGTTGATACACGGTGGTGATGCCACGCCGTTGATACACGGTGGTGATGCCACACCGTTGATACACGGTGATGATGCCGCACCGTTGATACACGGTGGTGATGCCGCACCGTTGATACACGGTGGTGATACCGCGCCGTTGATACACGGTGGTGATGCCGCGCCGTTGATACACGGTGGTGATGCCACACCGTTGATACACGGTGATGATGCCACACCGTTGATACACGGTGGTAATGCCACACCGTTGGTGCACGGTGGTGATGCCACGCCGTTGGTGCACGGCAGTGATGCCACGCCGTTGGTGCACGGCAGTGATGCCACGTTGTAGGTACACAACGGTGAGAGTTTTGTGGATGTTTCGGACTTTGACCGCGAGTTTGGGCATCAGCTTTATGATCGTCTTGTGGACCAGTTTTCAGTCCCGTTCACCGACGGTTTGGTCCCCGTCAGGGTGTTCTTTATTAGTTGAGGGATCGACCTCGACCCGTGGGTCTGTTGGGGCTATGATAGCATGTTGAGCGACCAACTGTGGCACGAGATTGTGCCTTTTGAGGATCCCTTTTGAGGGTAGCATGCAGTTGTGTTGTCCACTCGAGTGGTTTCGGATCGGGAGGTAACCGAGTGAAGACCCCAGCGTATTGGATTCCCTTCCTTATTGGATTAATATGCGGGTATGCTCGGGTCGTCTTGTTGAGGTTGGCACCATGTTGTGGTTTGGTGCGTGTTACACGTGTGGTTATTTCAGTTTCTCCCAGCCATTTAGTGGAGCCCTTTTGTTTTTCACGTCTCAGCTCAGTAATAATGTGATTTTCCTCGCCCGTGATTGACTTGCCTCTTGAGATCTGTGATTGTTGGAGTACGAGGGACGCCCGTAGCAATTTCTGGCTCGAGAGATGAGAGAATTGCACATCGGGTCATACCGTACTTGTTGTTGTTGTTGCGAAGTAATCACGAGGAGCGAGTGGGGTTTAGGGAGCTGGAGGCGTATTGTTAGATACCTAGCCGTGGTATTCTTGACTCCTGATGGGCTTGAGCTAGTTTCGAGGACGAAACTTTCTTTTAGTGGGGGAGGGTGTGAGGTCCCGGAATCTCCCGCGTAGGGTTTGCCGGTTGATTGGCAGCTTTTAGGGGCCGTTGGGAGTGTATGTGCGCTTGTCGGGCCCAAGAAATGGATTTGTGATGCAATTTGGGATTTAGTTGCATCACTGGAGGCCTGCGTGATGTGTCGGTGGTGTTTGCGCGCATTTTGGACACAAGTGTTGGACTTCGTGCTTAAAAGGAGATCCCGTGGGAAATTGGAGGACCCGTCGGGTGTTTGGAAGTGGTTTCGTGCGATTCAGATGTCAAAATTGGACTCCGGGCGAAGTTTGGATAAGAGTTTACCTCTCCGGTCGCCTTCGGGAATTTTTAGAGTTGGAATTTGGCAAATCGGACTTTAAAAATGGACCCGGCGCGAAAATCGGATCGAGTTGGCTATCCGGGGGCACTCCGCAATTTTCGGATGAGAATTTGGAGAAATGGACATCGTTTTTGGATTCAGCGCACGAAATCGCTAAGAATGGACTATTTACTTGTTTGTTTTGGAGCCCGGATGAAGTGCGCGTTTTTCGAGACGACGCGGCACGAATCCCGAGGCATGGCGACGGCACGGAAATCAAGGCGGTGCGGCGCGCGGCTCGAGGCGCGCGGCAGGCGCACTGCGCGCGTTAGGGAAGCGCGCCCGCCAGCGCGGGAGGCGCGCGGGGGCCGCCACGTGGCGGGCCCCCACTGGCGCCCGCTCGGGCGCGCGGGTGCACGCGCCCGTGTGGCGCTCCCGTGTCCCGCGCCTCGGCGGGGCACGGTGTCACGCGCCCGTGTGGCGCCCAACCTGCGCGCCCGCGTGGCGCGAGTGGGAGCGCGCCACGTGGCATACTGGGTGTGTTCGTGGACCCGGTGCACGCACCCAGCTGCGTGGACCGGGGTTTCGGGCTCCCTGGTTGGCCGGTGCACCGTGGACCGGTGCACCGTGGACCATCCCCTTCCTCCTCTTCTTTTCTTCTTCTTCTTTCTCTCCTGCACGCCATTTTTTCTCCTCCTTGTTCTTTTCTTTCTTCCCCGAGAGCGAGAGGGAGTGAGGGAGGAGGTTGCGTGAGGTGCGGCGGCGCGTCGTGGACCTCGTTTTGCGTGCGAGGTCGCCCGGCGGAGCGTTTCGGCGACGGCGGCGCAATCGGGTAGGTCCCGTGTGTTGGTTTTTCTGTATTTTTATACAGTTTTTGGAGCGTTCTTTTAGACAGTAATTAACCCTCTTGCTCTTTTCTGTGTTGGGCACCGTGCACCGTTTTGCGTGCAGACTCCGGCACCGTGCACCGTTTTGCGTGCGGACTCCGTTTTGCGTGCGGACTCCGGCACCGTGCACCGTTTTGCGTGCGGACTCCGTTTGGCGAGCGGATTCCGGCATCGTGCTCCGTTTTGCGTGCGGACTCCTGCAGCGGACATCGTTTTGCGTGCGGATCGCGTGGAGGCCAATTGCAAGTGTCTACGAGCAATTGGTGGCAAATCGTGGTGGGTGGCCTTATCTCCAAGTTTTATGGACTGTACATTAATTCTATTGATGTAGGACTATGCATGATAGTTTATTTCCTTGTGTAGCATGCTAGATTGTTGGAATAGTTATTCCTTTTTATCATCTGTTAATACAGCTATCTTGGAACTTGACCTAGCACCCCCGTCATATGTTGCATGTGTAACCAGACCAGTAGAAAACCCTCACTTGGGCTAGGGTTAATTATGTTTAGACACCCACACTGTTTTTCTATCCCTGGACATAGTGTTATCCTCGCCCGGGTAGTGGGCCGAGAGGTCAGGATTTTCTTTTAGTGTGGGATGCGTTTGCACTCGTGCTTGGGAGAAGAGTGGAGTCTGGTAGTTGTAGCGGGTTGCTTATCTGTGCCGGGAGCCGTTTGGGTAAACGGTAGTCCCCGGAGGTCTAGTATCCCTGTTGCGCTGTCGTGGGAGGGAGCCGTTGAGCAGGCAGTAGTCCCGGGCCGTCGAGTATCTTCCGGCCAGTGTTGTTGGGAACCGTTGGGGTTAACGGTGATCCCAGGTCGTTGAGTGTTGTCCGACCAGTATTGTTAGTTTGAGTTGTGGGTCGTTCCTGGCTGTGGAGTACCTCCAGCCAGTGTGCCTTGTGCTGCGAGCTGTTGGAGAGGCTAGTGTCTCGTGTTCCGTGTGAGCTGATCAGCTGAGTCGTAGAGAGTGCTCCGACTGTTGTGCGAGATATTTGGGGATCTTGAGTCCTACCATTCTGGGAGTGAGCGTGGTTTTTGGCTATAGCCTGCTTATGCCAATTTGTGATACTCTATGCCGCGCCGTTTTCCTCAGTTAGAGTCGCGTCCCTGAGATGCCGCTGTGGATATGATGGGCCTGTTGAGGCAGTTTTGCGCGAGGGGTGAGTTAGTCAGGCAGGACGCCCCACGTAAATCCCGTCCTCATGGGGATGTGTGGTAGTGGGCAGGCGCGTTCCTAGTCGACAGGCGCAGGCTTGACTGGACCCTATGAGGCAGTCAGTTCGATTGGGTCTATTGAGCACCTTGGGTGCGAGTGGTCTCTTTTACTTTCATCTGTTCCACTTTTTGAGTATCTAGATAGAGGTATGGTAGCTGTAGAGTAGCTCCAGCTTTTCTTGTTCAGATTTCATTGCACTGTTATCTTTTACCTCTAGTAGACTTAGTGGGCAGACCGTTGGGCTTGTTGACGGCACCCACTGAGAACTATTGTGGGATGTAGTTCTCACACCCGTCGTGGTGTCTTTTTCCCCAGGAACTTCTTCTCCTGTCCCTGTTGCTCCAGTTGCTGATCCTTCTGACCGAGGCGAGGGAGTCGCGAGCTAGTTCCCTACCCGTCATTGGAGTGTAGCGGTACCCCTTCAGAGGAGAGCTTCAGTAGATTAGTTTACTTCTTTTTCCTCTGTTGAGAGACCTTTGTTGTGAGGTATAGAGTTGTACTTTATTTTACAGTTTGAGAGACTGATGTAGTGAGGATATTTGTATTGAGAGCTTGTACACTGATGTTTTTGGAGATATCTCCCTTTTGGGTTTTTGTATCAGAGGACTCTTTATATGATTGAATTTGGGAGATGGATATTGTTTTTATTTTTAGTTGTACAGTGTTTGGATTTCAGTTTTAGTAGTTTACTTTCAGCTCTGATATCTGTGTACTGTAGTTGATTCTTTCTGCAGGTTAGACGCTTCGTCTGTACGGCAGTTTCCGTACAGATGGCGGATCTGTTAGCGAGCCCGGGTCGCAGTTTCGTCCCCGGGGCGTGACATATCATGCCTCTATCTAAATGCTCAAATGGGAAAACTCTGATAAAGATATGCAACACTCGCACACGAGGTGCTCAATCGACCCAATCGAGCTGACTGCCACATCGGGTCCAGTCAAACCTGCGCCCACCTACAACCACCTCCCACTGCCGGGCAGGAATTACGTAGGGTGTCCAAACGGACTAACTCGCTATCGAATAGTGGCTCATGCAGGCTATAGTCGAAATCCACGCTCTCTCTCAGAACGGATAGACTTAAGATGCTCAACCTCACACACAACGGTCAAAGTACGATCAACGACACGGGACCACCGTCAAACCAAACGTCTCCCAACAACACTAGCACTGGTCTAAACACAGCTACTAGACTCCACTCAACCCCCAGGCACGAGTGCAACTACAAAAGTATATGTCTGAATAAAACCCAATCAAATGAACCGGTATAAAACTCGGTACTGCCTGCTCTGTCATCAATCTGACGAACTCAGTAGCGGAATCTGCACACATGGCTCGAAACCGCGGGATCGGCACATATGGCTCGCATCCCAAAATAAGTATCAGACCGGCACACATGGCTCGGTCATAGGCCTACCTCCGGAGTGGCACTCGAGGGGAGCGACCCACACGATTAAAGTATCACTGTAACAAGTATCACTGTAACAAGTATCACTGTAACAAGTATCTCAATATAGCAGGACTGAATCACAACTCTGATCAAAGTGGGAAAAACCCATCCACTAAAAAAGACCCGATCTCAATCAGATGCAAAGTAAACAATAAGTGGGAAACTCCATCCACTAAAGGGGAATCTGACACCCAATCTGATGCACAAGTACATATCCGGTCAACCGCCCAATATCCGCGGTCGCCGTAAAACCCCACAAGTCCACAAACTAATCCAACCTGTCCCAGACACAAAATCCCGACTACACTATCCCAAACCCCTGCTCGAACTCGAGCAACACGAATCTAGAATCTAGAAGGAAAGGAGAAAGAACAGACATGGTTTCTCCTAAGTCAGATTCCAACATGATAGTGTAGCAATAAATGATGGCCTATCTAGATGTCCATACAAGCATGCAAATGTCCTCAAGGAAATGAAAGGGAGTAAAGCATATAATAGATCCACTAGGGTATAAACAACATGCCAGAATCCCTAATGAACTACACCTGTCCAAAATCCAGGGTCCATCAAAAGAATGATCAGAATAATACCCGCACATAGATATAGCCTCCTACTCCATCGAGTAATCATAACATAAAAGACTATGTGCAACAAGGCATGCTAAAAGATCACTACTATAGTATATCAATCTGCATGATCTAGGCCATTTCACAAGCTTCCATCTCGATGCTAAATATTGTACAATTAAACAAGCATGCTAACAATCACATAGGGTAAATCCCTTAGGTAAGCATTTACTATTCATCATCATGAATATTAATCTTGCAATTCCCTTATACAATCATCCTTCCTAGCTTACCTCACAATAACATACAATGTACCCTAAACATGCATGCATTCTAATATAAGAATTAGAGAACCGTCCACCGGTTCTGGAGATGAAGCAACCCACCTGAAAAGCTTTACGCAGGCAAAGCCGAAGTCGGTGAAGAGGGTGGCCACTTGCTAACAAAATCTGCTGAACCCGCATCCTCGGTACATGTCGCGCAAGCCTCGGCTCCAAACAACATCACCCCAACAATGCAACACCACACAAACAACATCACAACACAACTCACTAATCATACCCCAAAATGTACGCCAACAGCATGCTGTTTTTCCCAAATAGCACAAAGAAAGGCATTTCTCACCTCCAAGCAGTGCTCCACAAATCCTAGAAAAATCACGGTTGCGATCCTCGCGATGAGTAGCCCCAAATCGAGTATTTAAACTCCTCATTCCGACACCTGTAGGCCAAGAAACAAATACAGCAACGCCGGAAGCCAATCAATCCACAACCTGCAAAAACTACGGGAAACAACCCCAAAGAAGCTTAAATCTCACCTTCGAATAGTCCTCAGAAAAATCCAACAAAAATACGGGCGCGTTCCTCTCGAAGAGTAGATGTCAATTGTGTCCTTAAACGCCTCATTCCGATGCTCGTAGACCGAGAAAATCCAACAATACTCCACCGCTGTCCCGTACCTCGCAGCAGTACAAAGGGTCACAGAAAAGCCTCGGGAACTGTGCCAAAACTCGAAATGATAAGAAGTGATCAACACAGAAAACGAAGCCTTACCTCTCGTGAACGCGCTGCCGCAAAAATAGGCTCAAAATTCCATCGGGGTGATCCGGTGTGTCTCGCGGACTGAAGAGCAACGGTAAAAGCCAAAAATCCAAGGTGCGTCGATGTGCGCCACGTCGCAGATAACGCCGATGGCACGTTCTCCAAAAATGCCCAAGATCCGCCGGAGTGTAGACAAACAGTGTAGAAGGCCTCTGCGCAAAGTTGAGCTCCAGAAAAATCTCCCAAAACCCGCAAAAAGGGCACTCAATGCCTAGAACCGCCAACCTCCTTGTGGCGCGTGGCCACCCGCGGACGCCGACGCGTGGCGCGTCCTCGCGCGGGAAACGCGGTCAACGCGCGCACACGTGCGCGCCTGCGCCGCCGCCTGCGCCCTCTGCACGCACGCGCCCCGAGGCCGGCAACACCAGCTCCATGGACCGCGACCACAGCACCGACCAATCCTAGCCCGCCACGTGTCCTCACCCAACAAATAGAAAAACGCCACGTGGCACGACGCCCCCGTGCACCGCGCGCCTGCCCGCGCCCGCGCACCTTCCCGCGCCTACTCCGCCGCCTGCCCGCGCCCGCGTCACCGCGCTCCGCCTCTGCCCGCCGCCGCCGGCGCTACCCCCCCGGCCGCCGGAACAGTGCCCAAATCCTCGAAATCCGTGCGCGGCATCCGGGCTCCGAAAAATACAAATAAATAGTCCATTTTCATCGTTTTCGCGCGCTGAATCCAAATCCGCTCTCCGTTTTGCCAAATTCCATTTCTAAGAATTGCCGAAGGCATCCGGAAAGGTGTTTTTTTTTCCAAACTTCGCGCTGAGTCCAATTTTGATATCCGTTTCGCGCGAAACCACTTCTAAACATCCGACAGGGTCAACCGAATACCCAAGTAATCGATTTAACACCCGTAGTCCATCACTTATGTCCACTTGGTGCACCAACACCGCCGACACGCCATATAGGCCTCCAGAAGCTGCTGGTCACAATGTAGAAGCCCTGCAGAGATCCGGGTCACCACTGGGCCTGTTACATTTGTATCGCGACTTGTCGATGCAGTCCCTCTGGCTGGGCCAGTTTTGGCAGTCTCAGACGCCCTACGTAAGTCCGGTCCTCCTTGGGTGTAACGGCCATAGGTAGGCGCAGGCTTGACAGGACCTGATGTGGCAGTCAGCTCGAATGGATCGATTGAGAACCTCGTGTGCGAGTGTTGCATATCTTTATCAGAGTTTCCCCATTTGAGCATTTAGATAGAGGCATGATAGCTGTTGAGTGTCTCCAGCTTTCTTGTTCAGTTTTTACTGCATTAGTTATCTTGTGCCTCTAGTGGACTTAGTGGGCAGATTGTCGGGCCTGGTGGTGGTACCCACTGAGAACTCCCTTTTTGGTGTAGTTCTCACACCCGTTGGGGGTTTTCCCCCTCCCTTTCTTTTCTCTCCTTTGTTTTGCAGAGTCTTAGCGAGTGTTGCTGATTCTGCGGTTGTTGATCGAGGCGAGGTAGTCGCGAGCTAGATCCCTACCCGTCGTTGGAGAGTAGCGGTACCCCTTCAGAGGAGATCTTCAGTAGATTAGTTATTTTATTTCCTCTTTTGAGAGACTGATGTAGTGAGGATATGTTATGTATTGAGAGCCTGTACACTGATGTATTTATTGGAGATACCTCCCTGTTGAGTTCTGGGTTTTGTATCTGAGGATATTGTATGATTATCATTTTTTGGGAGATGGACATTATTGTATTATTTTCAGTTGTACAGTGGTTGATTTTAGTTTTATAGCAGATTTTTATTTATAGCTCTGATATCCGTTAGCTGTAGTACCTTTTCTTGCAGGTTAGACGCTTCGCTTGTGCGGGGTTTTGCATAGGCGGCGGATCTGTTGGCGAGCCCGGGTCGCAGTTTCGACCCCGGGGCGTGACAGATTAGAGTGGTATCAGAGCCTAGGTTGTAGGTCATGGTGGACTTAGAAACCCTAGGCTTATGGTTTGACCCTTGGATGACTTCGTGAGAGCCGTGACTTGTAGCGAGAGTCCTGATTGAGTTTTATACCTCTCCCAAGGGACGGGATGAGTGATTGGCATGTTTATTCTCCTTTGTGATTATGTTGGCTGCAGACAACATAATGCTGTGGAACGGGTGACATGCTTTAGACTTTCGCTGGATTGGGTCGAGTGCTTGTTGTGTGTTGTTTTGCTGTTTCGTCGTGGCGAGCGGTGTCTCCCCGACGCTGGGTTTGGACCCGTGTGCATCCTGTCATAGCAGTTGAGCTTGAGCGGTTGGTTTTGGGCCGGATACCCGGATTGAGGTCAGAGAGCTCCGGACCCAGATGGCAGGATTGTCAGAGGCATATCAGCGACTGAGTGAGCAGCTGGTCTTGGTGACACAGTTGTCGGAGCACTGAGTAACCCCCTCCGTGCCAACGTTTAGTGCCGAGGCACCGAGGCAGGGTGGATAGTTTACAGCTGGTGAGCTGGGGTGACGTGATCGATCTATTGAACCAGTTTTGGCAGATGAACCACCCCGATTCATAGTATTGAGCTTGGAGCCTTTGGAGGCAGAATCGTGGTTGGTGGTATTGGAGAGACTATTTGAGAGCCTCCTTGTGCCGAGGGTTTACGCAGTTGCTGAACTGCGCGCACCAGGTTTTGAGGGACGAGGCGCATAGGATATGTGTGGCTGGGAGTGGATTGCGCCAGGATACCTTTCAGTTTTTTTGGTCCCTCCGTTACGGATTATAGACGCCTCGATGGTGTAGGCGTTGTGTATGGAGCATGGTGTTGCAGTTCCTTTGGGTTGGGATCTGCCGCCAGAAGCAAGTTCTGGATATTGGTGCTTGGCGCCGGGTGATGGAGGACAGATCGGCCGGCAGAGACATTCCCGATTTCTTTTTCCAGGATAGCCGATTCCTGAGACGCCAGAGATCGGGTGGACCCCGATGGCAGCATCAGCGTCTTTATCAGAGTGGCGCAGCGGTAGCGTGGATTTATTATATGCGGAGGACCATATTCGTCGCCTCAGTGTGAGCAGGGATAGAGGTCGTTCTCCTTTTGTGATTGGTCTAGATTTTTCCTTGCGGACTGAGCGACGACCACTTGCATCGAGCGAATAAGTCTGCGCCGCCCGGTTGGAGGGCACCACGGCAGTGGATCGGGTTGTCGCAGGTGTGATTTCATCAGAGCAGTCGGTGTTAGAGCAGGTTGCATTCCTGCATGGACTAGAGGTAGAGTCGTTACCACATGCACTTGAGGTACAGGTTTTGTTGTTGTTGTGCATGTGGAGGAGGCCTCTGGATCATGTCCAGTGCAGTTGAAACCGTGAGTTATACCGGCAGACTTATTGGTAATTGTGGCAGTTCGGTGTTTTGACCCAGTGCTTGGGATTGGTTGGCACAGTGCCACAGGATGTTTGGCTGCGGAAAGAGAGGACTTTGACCTTCTGTAAGGCAGACGAGAGGAGGCTTGGTTGTTGAGATTGTTAGAGCACACAGGTTATAGCGATAGTGTGAGAGGTGCTTACGGCAGCACCAGGACTCAAGGATATCCCTGTTGCCCAAGGGATCCCATGTGTGATTTCACCTAAGCTGTTGATGATGCCGCCAGATAGGGAGATTGAGATTGCGATTGACGCAGTTCTGGGAACCGCGCCAACCTCAATAGCACCTCATGGATATCATCTGTAGAGCTGGGAGAGTTGATGGCACAGGTGCAGGGATCTGATGGATCGAGGGTCTGTTTGACCTTGCCACGCCATTGATACACGGTAGTGATGCCATGTCGTTGATACACGACGGTGAGGTTTTACCGTGGTTTGAGTGCAGGCAGGTCCGGATATTATTTAGGACTTTTTGATGGAGCTATACTCCGGCAGTTATTGTATGATGCGAGTACCTACTTGGAATCAGACAGCCGAGGACTTTGCCTAGATGGCGTTCAGGACACGTTAGGGGCATTATGAGCTCATAGTGAGGCCAATTGGATTGATTAATGCCCTACCGCTCTTATGGTTTGAGGAATTGTGCTCCAGCTATACTTGACTGGATGGGTAGCAGGATTCTCCGGGGATATTTTGATTTACTCCCAGAGCGACTTGGAGCACGAGGAGCTCCTGTGGATGTGCTACCATGCCTGTGTGGATGAAGTTGTATGCCAAGTTATTGACGTACAAGTTTTAGCTTCAGAAGCATATTTTTTTTCTTGGGTCACATTGTTTTAGCCGTAGGAGCGGCTGTAGAAACCCGGCCAAAGTGGATCCCATTCAAGATCGACATTTATTATTTGAGCCGAAGAATTTCTTGGACCAGGCAATGTGACGCCACACTTCCCAGGGGGTCACCCATCCTAGAACTAACTCTTATAACCTCTTGGATCTTGCTACCATCCAAAATGCTATAGCCGGGTTAAGAGATTTAGTCCTATTATATCATTTATATATAGGACTAATCCAAATTCCAGGGGTGTCACATTCTTCCCCCCTTTAAGCCCTGACGTCCACGTCAGGCTCAAGCACACTCACAAGCACCAGGCGATGTGAGACTCGTCTCGCTAGCCTTAGCCGACCTTGTGAGGAGCTGCACTCCACTCACAACGGTCATTAGTCGGGGAGCCTCGCTCTACCCGCTATATAACCCTGGCTCAGCCGAGACTCATCTCACATTTCCGGCTGGTGAATGGCTCTGATACCAACTGTGACGCCCCACTTCCCAGGGGGTCACCCATCCTAGAACTACTCTAGCTCTAGCACGCTTAACTCTTATAACCTCTTGGATCTTGCTACTATCCAAAATGCTATAGCCGGGTTAAGAGATTTAGTCCTATTATATCATTTATATATAGGACTAATCCAAATTCCGGGGGTGTCACAGGCAAAACCTGGAGAGCTTGACGTATGGATGGTGAGACTGATACCAGCGCCAATGCTAGTATTTCCAGTGTTGGGAGAAGGATCTGCGACTTATAGTGATGCCTCCTATAGTGACTGTGGAGTTACCGTTGGGTTACTGTTGAGCATTCTGGATTACCCCGACAGGGCCACTGTGATGGCAGATACCTGGAGCAGGAGAGATGTTGTGACACCCCCGGAATTTGGATTAGTCCTCTATATAAATGATATAATAGGACTAAAATCTCTAACCCGGCTATAGCATTTTGGATGGTAGCAAGATCCAAGAGGAACATGAGAGTTAAGCGTGCTAGAGCTAGAGTAGTTCTAGGATGGGTGACCCCCTGGGAAGTGGGGCGTCACAGTTGGTATCAGAGCCATTCACCAGCCGGAAATGTGAGATGAGTCTCGGCTGAGCCAGGGTTATATAGCGGGTAGAGCGAGGCTCCCCGGCTAATGACCGTTGTGAGTGGAGTGCAGCTCCTCACAAGGTCGGCTAAGGCTAGCGAGACGAGTCTCACATCGCCTGGTGTTTGTGAGTGTGTTTGAGCCTGACGTGGACGTCAGGGCTTAAAGGGGGGAAGAATGTGACACCCCCGAAATTTGGATTAGTCCTCTATATAAATGATATAATAGGACTAAAATCTCTAACCCGGCTATAGCATTTTGGATGGTAGCAAGATCCAAGAGGAACATGAGAGTTAAGCGTGCTAGAGCTAGAGCAGTTCTAGGATGGGTGACCCCCTGGGAAGTGGGGCGTCACAGATGTCTGGGGTTGAGTTTGATGATTCCACAGCTAGCGCTGTGTGGACTGTTGAGGCAAACATGGCTTGTGGTTGTGTCCCTGAGGGTTCCTTTGGATGATAGACCGTGGCTGAGTAGTCCACTCGGATGGTCAAGATTTGGGAGTGACCGAGTGAGGACCCCTCCTTGTTAGGGCTCTTTTCCTTATTGGATGATAGTGTGGGTATGCTTCGGGTTGCCTTGGTTGAGTTGACACAAGATGTGGTTTGGTGCGTGTTGCACTAGTGGTTATTTCCTTTTACCCCAGCCTTTTATTGGAGCCCCTTTGGTTTTTCACGTCTCAGCTCAGGAGTGTTTTGATTTTGGATCCCTCGCCCGTGATTGACTCGCTCCATTTGAGATCTGTGAGTGTTTGGAGTACGAGAGACGCCCGTTGCGAATTCTGGCTCGAGAGATGAGAGGATTGCGCAACCAACCCTTGCCGTACTGGCTATTGTTGTTGTTATTGAGGAGCAATCACGGGGAGTGAGTGGTGACTTGGGAGCTAGAGACGGTGATTATGAGTACCTACCCTTGATTTTGAGATACCTTTTGGGTTATGCTAGTTTCGAGAACGAAACTTTCTTTTAGTGGGGGAGGATGTGAGGACCCGAAATTCCCGCGTTAGGATTCTTGTTTGATTGACAGCTTCTGGAGGCTTAAGTTGAGTTTTGGAAGTGTTTGTGCGCATATTGGACCCAAGAATTAGACTCAGCGCGAAGTTTGGATTAAGTTTGCTTATCTGGATGCCTTCGGAAAATTTTAGAAATGGAATTTGGCAAAACGGACAGCGGATTTGGATTTAGCGCACGAAAACGATGAAAATAGACTATTTTCTTGCATTTTTCGGAGCCCGATCGGCAAAACACGGATTTCGAGGAAGTTGTACTGTTCCGGCGGCCGGCGGGCAGCGGCGGCGCGGGCGCGGGCAGGCGCCGGAGTTGGCGCGGGCAGGCGCGCGGGTGCGGGCGCGCGGTGCATGGGAGCGTCGTGCCACGTGTCGTCTTCCCGTTGGTTTGCCTTGGGACACGTGGCCGCAGTGGATTGGTCGGTGCAGTGGACTCGGTCACGGAGATGGTGCGGCTGGCCTCGGGAAGCGTGCGCGGAAGGGTGGCAGGCGGCGCGTCAGGCGCGGAGACCGAGGCGTTGACGGCGTTTCCCGCGCTCGGGGGCGCCGCACGTCGGCGTCCGCGGTGGGCCACGCGGCGCAAGGCTAGTGGTGGGCTTCGCTGTTGCCTGTTCGATGGCGACGTGTCGCACGGAGGATGATTCCGGTGCTGAGGAGAGAGGGGATTTCGGCGGCACTGTGTGCGCCCGGATATTCCGGGCGCCCGGAAATTCCGGGCGCCCGGAAAATGCACCAGGAAGTGTATTTTTGGTCCGCATTTCAGCCTATAAATAGGCTTTGGGGGAGCACTTGTGCGGGTTTTGAGTGTTCCATCTCTTTGTCCTCTACTCTCCTATGGATCTTGGGCATTTTTTTTGGAGACTGCGGCTTCGGCGTTATCTGCGACGCGACGCACATCGACGCACCTTGGGTTTTTGACTTTTACCGTCGCTCTTCAGTCCGCGAGACGCACCGGATCACCCCGATAGAATTTTGGGCTGATTTTTATGGTAGCGCGTTCATGAGAGGTACGGCTTCGTTTTCCGTGTTCATCACTTCTCCTCATTTCGAGTTTTCGGCATAGTTCCCGAGGTGTTTTGTGACCCCTTTTTCTGCTGTGAGATTTTGGACAGCGGAGGCTTGTCGATTTTCTATCTTGACCTACGAGCATCGGAATGAGGTGTTTTAGGACTCGATTGACATCTACTCTTTGTGAGGAACACGCGTGTATTTTTATTGGATTTTTTTGAGGACTCTTAGAAGGTGAGATTTAAGCTTCTTTG
This sequence comes from Tillandsia leiboldiana, assembly GCA_029204045.2. Classification (NCBI taxonomy): domain Eukaryota; kingdom Viridiplantae; phylum Streptophyta; class Magnoliopsida; order Poales; family Bromeliaceae; genus Tillandsia; species Tillandsia leiboldiana. The sequence goes on from CM055070.1 coordinate 25,984,850, forward strand.
GGGTTGTATCCCGCAGTTTTCGCAGTGTTGTGGTTTGCCGACGCCCCACCTTGTTTAATTTGTATCTTGGCCTACAGGTGTCGGAATGGGGCGTATAAGTACTCATTTTGGGGCTAATCATCGCGAGGATCGCAACCGTGAATTTTCTGGAATTTTTGGAGCAGTGCTTGGAGGTGAGAAATACCTTTCTTTGTGCTGTTTGGGAAAAACAACAATGTTGTTGGTGTATGTTTGGGGTATAGTTTGTGTTGTGATGTTGTTTGTTGGGGTGATGTTGTTTGGAGCCGAGGCTTGCGCGACATGTACCGAGGATACAGGTTCAGCGGATTTTTTTTGCAAGTGGCCACGCTCTTCACCGACTTCAGCTTTGCCTACGGAAAGTGTTTCAGGTGGGTTGCTTCATCTGCAGAACCGGTGGACGGTTCTCTAATTCTGTATGTTTGAATGGATGCATGTTTAGGGTACAATATTTGTGATTAAGGGGTAATCTTAGGGATGACAGTTGTATAAGGAATTGCAAGTGAATATTCATGCTTTATATTATTGAGGACTTGCTAGATTTGTATATCCATGAAAATAAATAGTAAAAGCTTACCTAAAGGGATTTACCCTGTGTGATTGTTAGCATGCATGTTTAATTGTACAACATTTAGCATCGAGATGGAAGCTTTTGGAATTGCCTAGATCATGCAGATTGATATACTATAGTAGTGATCTTTTAGCATGCCATGTTGCACATAGTCTTTTATGTTATGATTACACGATGGAGTAGGAGGCTATATCTATGTGCAGGTATTATTCTGATCATTCTTTTGATGGACCCTGGATTATGGACAGGTGTAGTTCATTAGGGATTCTAGCGTGTTGTCTATACCTTTGTGGTGCTATTATGTGATTTACTCCCTTTCTTTTCCTTGAGGACAAATGCATGCTTGTATGGACATATAGTTAGGCCATCTTTTACTGCTACACTACTTATTGGGACTTGACTTAGGAGAAACCATGTTATTCCTTTCTCCTTCTTTGTTAGTCAGGCGGTCTGTGTTGCTTGGGTGTGAGCAGAGGTTTGTGGTAGTGTAGCCGGGACATGGAAGTCAGGGACGGGTTGTGCTGGATTGTGGTTGACAGGGTTTTGCGGTGACCGCGGACTTTGGGCGGTTGACCGGAGGTCGGTTTTAGATTATGGTCTGTGGGACATTGTTGCACTCGTGCCTGGGGGCTGAGTGGAGTTTGGTAGCTGAGTTTAGATTGTGCTAGTGTCGTGGGGAGCCGTTTGGGTAGACGGTGGTCCCGGGCCGTCGAGTATCTTCCGGTCAGTGTTGTTGGGAATCGTTGGGGTTGACGGTGGTCCCGGGTCGTTGAGTGTTGTCCGACCAGTTTTGTCAGCCCTGAGTTGTGGGTCGATCCCGGCTGTGGAGTATCTCCAGCCAGTGTGTTTTGTGCTACGAGTTGGTGGAGTTTGCTAGTGTCTCGAGATTCGAGAGAGCTGATTAGCTGAGTCGTCGAGAGTACTCTGACCGTTGTGCGAGATGTTTGAGGATCCTGAGTCTTTCCGTTCTGAGAGTGAGCGTGGATTTTGACTATAGCATGCAGGAGCCACTTTGAGCTCGACAGAGTGCGCGGATACCTTTTTCCTTGGTGGGGTCGCGCCCCTCGAGTGCCCCGTCCGGAGTGGGCCTGTTACTTTTGTATCGCGACTTGTCGATGCAGTCCCTCTGGCTGAGCCAGTTTTGGCAGTCACGGACGCCCTACGTAAGTCTGATCCTCCTTGGATGTAACGGCCGTAGGTAGGCGCAGGCTTGACTGGACCCGATGTGGCAGTCAGCTCGATTGGGTCGATTGAGCACCTCGTGTGCGAGTGTTGCATATCTTTATCAGAGTTTCCCCATTTGAGCATTTAGATAGAGGCATGATAGCTGTTGAGTGTCTCCAGCTTTCTTGTTCAGTTTTTACGGTATTGGTTATCTTGTGCCTCTAGTGGACTTAGTGGGCAGATCGTCGGGCCTGACGGTGGTACCCACTGAGAACTCCCTTTTTGGTGTAGTTCTCACACCCGTTGGGGGTTTTCCCCCTCCCTTTCTTTTCTCTCCTTTGTTTTGCAGAGTCTTAGCGAGTGTTGCTGATTCTGCGGTTGTTGATCGAGGCGAGGGAGTCGCGAGCTAGATCCCTACCCGTCGTTGGAGAGTAGCGGTACCCCTTCAGAGAAAATCTTCAGTAGATTAGTTATTTTATTTCCTCTTTTGAGAGACTGATGTAGTGAGGATATGTTATGTATTGAGAGCCTGTACACTGATGTATTTATTGGAGATACCTCCCTGTTGAGTTCTGGGTTTTGTATCTGAGGATATTGTCTGATTATCATTTTTTGGGAGATGGACATTATTGTATTATTTCCAGTTGTACAGTGATTGATTTTAGTTTTACAGCAGATTTTTATTTATAGCTCTGATATCAGTTAGCTGTAGTACCTTTTCTTGCAGGTTGGACGCTTCGCCTGTGCGGGGTTTTGCATAGGCGGCGGATCTGTTGGCGAGCCCGGGTCACAGTTTCGACCCCGGGGCGTGACATCTTCGGTCCGGGCTTTATCTCTTTGGCCCTCTGGGGTACCTTAATTGATCAGACCCCTGTTCTTGTGGTAGCCTAGATTTCATTATTGAGCCTGCTCTTTTTTGTTGATCAGTTTTATATTGCCATATCTGCTTGATTTATTGCCATTATTAGTTACATATTATGATTATCCTGGACAGTTGCCATGCCTGATTGGTCATTAGTTAGCTTTCACACATTAACATGCTTATCAGTATTTCTGGATTATTCTTGGCATATGCCATGTGTGATTGGACATTTATTCTATCTTGCATTCAGTATTACATAAGTTGAGATTGGCTTTCAGTTATTGCATCCCTGTTGGGATTTCCGGCTTGTTGCTGATTACCCGGTCTGTGGACCGTGAGTTTGAGCATCAGCATTATGATCGCCCGCACTGCTGTACTTCACGAACATCAGTGGATTTGCTACTCGTGAGTATGTTTTTTACCGGTAAAGTGGTCTGTGGATGGACCCGTGACCCCCAGGTTAGTGCCCGAGGGTGCCGGGGCATGTCAGCCAGGTTGGTGCCAAGTTCGGCGTTTTCCCTGTGGTCTTGTTGACCAATATGGTGGCTTCGATTGGGTATTTGGTTGTTCTACCATTGATGCATTGATTACTTGCTTAGCATGCTTAGACATTATACTCTTATGTTGCTCAGTTTCTAGTTCAGTATCTAAATCAGCATGCTTTTATTTCAGTACCCATTTATGCTCGATATCATAATTATACAACCTGTCAGTATCTTCTTGTTGCATCAACCTTTACCTAATGATCTTTTACTATCTGCTAGTTATTGTATGCCAGTAGGTATGATTAGCTATTTCTCGGCCCGTCGTGCCCACTGGGATACACTGTCGATGTATCTCACACCCCATGGGTGGCCATTTTTCAGGTCGTTCGGGTGCTGGGATGTCGGGATGTGTTGAGGCTGTCGTGATAGCAATGACCCTTGTGTCGCCGTTTAATTTACTTTACGCATGATTTATGTAAAGGATAAATGTAATAATGCTTTAATTTGGCTAACTGTTTATGTAGTTAAATGCGTAGTTTAGACTACTCTGATAGTGGCTGTAAGTGCTTAGCCGTACATGTATAGAAAGGCTCAGTCCAAGGAGGTTGGGAATTTTCTATACATGTGGCGATCTGCTCACGCCCTGGATTGCTTTTAAACTCTGATATTTTTTTTAAAAAAAAATTAGTTTGTTTTTCGAAACTCGGGGGGTGACAGATTTTATGGTATCAGAGAAAATAGGTATATGATACCTAGATGTGGCTAGGAACGAACCCTAGGATGACTTGTGTTCACGAGAGAGCGTGAGGTATTTGTATAGTGGATTGGAGCTCAGGTGTGTTCACGCACAGTTGAGTCTCGTTGTTGTGGTTATGTGCGGTGTTCGCACGCGCTCTGGATTTTGGGGTCGCTGTTGGTGCAGGGTTAGCCGCGGTCGTGGTACGGGCCGTGGGCTTGATGTTTCAGTGGAGCCAGAGGGCTCGGATCGATTACAACGGTTGAAAGGTCAGCTTACCGCTTTTGCCGTAATCGTCTGACAGACTGCTATTATTGCACCGGCCCCACCGCTAGCCCAGAAGCTTGAGGAAGTTATTAATCCTTCAGTTGTCCCCGTGTCGTATGATACAGTGGCCTATGGGCCCGATTTTAACCCTGATTTGGGATGGATTCAAATTTTTTCCCCACCACTTGCACGGATTTTAAGGACCGACTCGGACCCTCCTGTGAGTAGCCAGGGTGGCATTCATGACCATGCGGGGGTAGTGACCCTTGATAGAGGTTATGTCATCAGCACAGAGACTGTTACATCTTTAACAAAAGTAGTACATTAACACCTCTCAACAGAGTAAAATATATACAATACAGACTGTACAGTATCATATCCAAAATAACCAGAACGAGATACAACTAATGCTCCAAAGGCTGGTAGGGGTCTAACTCGCGACTCCCTTACCTCGATCAGAAGATTTAGCAGGTGCAGGGACTAAAGCAGAAGTCGCTGCAAAAAGAACACCAACAACGGGTGTGAGAACTACAACAATATAGCATTGCCTCAGTGGGTACCGTCTACTAGAGACAAAAATAACTCAACTACTGAAAAGCAGGAAAAGCTGGAATAAATCTGCAGCTATTATGCTTCTATCTATAATGCACAAAGAAAGAACAAATTGACAGTATGCAACCACTTGCTCTCGAGGTGCTCAAATCAACCCAATCTCACTGACTACTACATCGGGTCCAGTCAAACCTGCGCCCATCTACTACCACAACATCCACAGAGGACGAAAATTACGTAGGGCGTCCAACCGGACTGCATCGACATCACACAGAAAAATAGGCTTAGCTCCTGAGCAGCACTCGAGGGTTAGGATCTCAACCCAACATCCACATTGTTACTTGAAAACATGCCGCATGCAAGTCTAATATAAACACAATAAAGGATGTCACCACTAAGTTAGGATCTCAACCCAACATCCACATTGTTCCACCAACGAATAATCACTAATCTACTAACCAAAAGCAAATAAGATAACCGAAAGTAAATAAGACATTCTACAACCTCAAACGGCTAAGGTCCTCTAAAGGCAGTCTCACCATCGTCCCGGTTCCCACCCCTGTTCGGACCTGTCACAGTGTGGGAAGTCAGTGACAAATAAAGTAGATGAAAACAGGTACAATGCGATAAAAACTGTAATGAACAAACCGATACACCAGAGCATTCCACTTCCCCCTCATGAGTCACCATATCCTGTTTAATTAAAACGAAGCATATGCCGGGAGGTCTAGAGACCCCCAGCGAAAGTACACTTTGCTCGCACCTTGATGCTACCAACCCCTCCACGGTACATGTGCAGCACCTTAAGTAATCCGCGAGGGGTCCCCACTATGTCACCTTTGTGGGGTACACGTGTCAACATACCATCTTTCCGGAAAAATACACCCTGTGCGGTGGCCAGACCGCCGGTGTGCGTGTAAGCTATCATGAGCATAGATGCCAAAACCAGCGTGTAATAAAGCACCACGACATTCGTCGCCACAGTTAGAGATAAAAGAGCAGGATTCTCATGCAATGGGGTTAAACAGTTTACAAAAAGGTACATCTACTTTATTTTCACAAGTCACAACGGGAACAACCATACACCGAAATACAACAAAGTACCCACCTCGAAATGTGCTGACCGAAACACCTGGGACCGAAACACGCTCACAATCGGCACCCGGACCTAAGAAAGTCCCAAAAAGAACAACAGATCAGACTGAATTGCATTTCGTAAAGAAACGGAGTCCAAAACCCAAGAGTACGACGAAAATTCAGCAACTGCGGCGGTAACGACGCGCGACGGACGACGCGGCCGCAGTCCCTTCCCCCGCGGCGCCGCATGCCGTGCGGCCGCGCGGGCACCAGCCCCGGGAGGCGCCGCATGTGGCTCGGCCGCACGGTCAGATTCACCGCGCGCCGCTAGTGGGCGGCACCCCGCGCAGCACTGGTCGGGCGGCGCGTGCGCGTGCCTGCGGCGGCTTCCCGCGCGGCACCTGCCCGCGCGGGCGTTGCCGCCTGCGGGCGGAGCCCCGTGCGGCGCGCGCAGCCTGCGGGTGGCACCCCGCGCGGCACCTGCCAACGCGGGTGCTGCCGCCTGCGGGCGGCGCCCCTTACGACATTAGCCCGCGTGGGTGCCGCCGCTTGCGGCCGGCGCCCCGCGCGTCACCTCCCCGCGCGGGTGCTGCCGCCTGTGAGCGGCGGTAGGCCGCGCGGTGTGGCGGCGGCGGCAGGCCGCGCGGCGCGGCGGCGGCGCCGGCTAAACGGAAATGACGAAAACCCCAACGAAAACCGAAAAAGTGCTTCGCTTACCGCGATCTCGTCGGAGAAGATGATCTGCTCACACTTCCGTCTCCGGCACGTTGATCGGAGGCGATCGGACTCCTCTGCTTTCTTCTTCTCTCTTTCTTTTTCCTCCGGCAAGGGTTTTCTCTTTTCTTTCGGGAAAAACAGATTTCTCTCTTCGTACGTACAATAAAACCCATATCTGGGTATTTATTATTTAAAATTAATTATCTATTCCCACGAGATAATTTCATATCCCCTCGAAAAGCGTGCCAGACCTTTAGCACGGATTTCGATGCACACTACGATCACCGCGAACTTCAAAACCCCATTCCGGAGGATCCGTAAGTCGGATTTCAGATCCGGTTGCACCGTCGTTCATCGTTTTTCGAGCTCTATCACAGAAAAATACCCGCATCGCACGATGGACAACTTGAGAAAACTCGATAATTCGATTTTCCCTAACATGTAATTTATTAGCAAGAGGAGAAAACGATACACCAAAAAGTCGTGATATTACAGCAAAACAAAGGAGAGAAAAGAAAGAGAATGGGGGAAAAACCCCCAATGGGTGTGAGAACTACACCAAAAGAGAGTTCTCAGTGGGTACCACCGCCAAGTCTGACGATCTGCCCATGAAGTCTACTAGAGGCATAAGATAACGAAGCAGTAAAAAATGAATAAGAAAGCTGGAGATACTCTACAGCTTCCATGCCTCTATCTAAATGCTCGAAAGGGGAAAAAACCAATGAAAGGTATGCAACCACTTGCACTCGAGGTGCACAATCGACCCAATCGAGCTGACTGCCACATCTGGTCCAGTCAAGCCTGCGCCTCCCTAATGTATCAACGTAGGGTGTCCAACTGGACTAATTCACTATCGAATAGTGGCACATGCAAGCAATAGTCGAAATCCACGCTCTCTCTCCGAACGGAAAGACTCAAGATCCTCAACATCTCACACAAAGGTCGAAGTACTCTCAATGACACGGGATCACCGTTAACCCAAACGGCTCCCAACAACACTAGCACTGGTCTAATCACAGCTACTAGACTCCACTCGGCCCTCAGGCACGAGTGCAACAATAAAAGTATCTGCCTGAATAAACCCAATCAATGGACCAGTAAAACTGGTACCGCCTGCCGTGCCTGCCATATCGGGTATGCCAGCCTACGCATAACACCGATGGGAAGAAGGAGTCTCAAGGACTCAAAGCCTGCCATATCGGGTATGCCAGCCTACGCATAACACCGATAGGAAGAATGAGTCTCAAGGACTCAAAGCCTGCCTGTCGCACACTCCGGAGTGGCACTCGAGGGGAGCGACCCACACGAGTAAAGTAACCATGTCTCACAAGTACAGTAACCATGTCTCACAAGTACAGTAACCATGTCTCAATATCTTACTGTAGCAGGACTGGATCACGACTCAGATCAAAGTAGGAAAACCCATCCACTAAAGGGAAACCCGATCCCCAATCTAATACAACAGTAAACAATAAGTGGGAAACTCCATCCACTAAAGAAAATCTGATACCCAATCTGATGCACAAGTACATATCCGGTCAACCGCCCAATATCCGCGGTCGCCGCAACACCCACAACCCACATTCAAGTCCAACCTGCCCCAGACTCGAAGTCTCAACTACACTATCCCAAACCCCTGCTCAACTCGAGCAACAAGAATCGCTTGACTAATGAATAAGGAGAAAAGAAGCAAACATGGTTTCTCCTAAGTCAAGTTCCAACATGATAGTGTAGCGATAAAAGATTGCCTATCTACATGTCCATACAAGCATGCATTTGTCCTCAAGGAAGATACAAGATAAAAACAAATTGCAGCTCCACATAAGTATAAGCACATGCCAGAATCACTAATGAACTACACCTGTCCATAATCCATAATAACTCCTCAGAGTAATATCCGCATATAGCTACATCATCCTGTCCCCTTGAATGATCAGTCCTCACGAAAGGCTATGTGCTAACATGGCATGCTAATAAATCGCTACTATAATATATCAATTCCACATAAATATGCCAAAGGGTAATCGAGCATGAATTCTATCTCATCTAGTATAACATGAACATAGCCATCAAGAATGCTAGATCTCAAATCCTCTAAAGCATGTACAATAATCAAGTAAGCATTAATCCACATGATCTAGGCCACTTTCCACGCATACATCTCAATTCTAATAGTTGTACCTTAATCATGCATGCTATAAGTCACAGAGGGTAACAATCCCTTAGGTAAGCTTTCCTTAATCACCAACATGGATATCCGAATCATGCAAGTCCTCATAATATAACATGAATATTAATCTTGCAATTCTCTTAGACAATCAACATTACTAAGCTTACCTCTCAATCACAAACAATGTACCCTAAACATGCATGCATTCTATCAGATAGAATTAGAGAATCGTCCACCGGTTCTGGGGACAAGGCAACCCACCAGAAACGTTTTCCGCAGGCAAAGCTGAAGTCGGTGAAGTGCGTAGTCACACGCTATCAAAATCCGCCAAAACTGCACCCTCGGTACACGGTCGCGCAAGCCTCCGCTCAACAAATAACACAACCAACAGCAACACGATCAATACCCAACAACACCCAAACAGCACATGTTGTTCTTACCAACCAGCACAAAGAAGGGGATTTTTCACCTGCGTGTAGTCCTCCAAAAATCCCAGAAAAATCACCATTGTGATCCTCGCGACGAGTAGATGCAAATTGAGTACTTATACACCTTATTCCGACACCTGTAGGCCAAGATACAATTAAAACATCGCCGTAAGCCAAAACCTTCACACACACAAGCCTGCAGAAAAATAGTCCCCAAATAAGCTTAATTATCACCTTCGAAGATTCCTTCAAAAATTCCGATAAAAATACGGGTGCGTTCCTCTCGAAGTGTAGATGTCGATCGAGTCCTCGTACGTCGAAATCCGATACCCGAGTGTAGAGATAAAAATCCGACAAGCCTCCGCTGTCCAGAAAATCACCAGCAGAAAAGGTGTTCAAAAATGACTCGTAAACCATGCCAAGAACTCAAAATGAGGCGAAGTGATCAACAGAAAAATCGAAGGCGTACCTCTCGTGAACGCGCTACTGCAAAAATCAGATCAAAAGTTCTTCGGTGTAGTCCAAGGGCTCTCTCGGACTGAAAAGCGACGGTAGAAGCCAAAATCCAAGGGGCGTCAAAGTGCGCCGCGTCGCAGTAAACGATGATGCCGCGACCTCCAAAAAAAACTGGGGATCCATCGAAGGGTGGAGGAGAGTGAGAGGAACAACCTTCCTTAAGGTCTCAGCCCAAGAGGAGCTCGGGAAAGCCCTAAAAAAGAAGCCCAAATGGGCTATTTATAGCCCAAGCCCAACACAAAGGAATTCCAGATTCGGGTGCCCGAATCCGGCCCGAACCGGTTACTAAGCGCGCCCGAATCTCCCTCGGCGCGCCACGTCACCTGATCCGCGCCCCGTGCGCCCGGCGCACGCGCGCCCGCCAATCGCGGTGCGCCGCGTGGCAGCGTGGTCCACGGCGGGGACCGTGGGCCGCGGTTCACGGCGGCCCAGCCGGTTCGCTGCACCCGCGCGTGCGTTGACCAACCAATCAATGTGCGCCACGTGTCCACCGCCTCAGCTCGTTGCGCCAGGTATACTCCAGAACCCGTGGACCGCCCTGCCCGCCGCCGCGCACGCGCCTACCCGCGCCCCTCGCCGCCGCTGCCCGTCGTCGCCGGTGCTGCCCTGGCCTGCCGGTATAGTAAACCTTGCCTCGAAATCCGTGTTTTGGCATCCGGGCTCCGAAAAATACTAGCAAATAGTGCATTTTCATCGTTTTCGCGCACTGAATCCAAATCCGATGTCCGTTTTGCCAAATTCCACTTCTAAAATTTATCGAAGGCATTCAGACAGATAAACTTAACCCAAATTTCACGCTGGGTTCATTTCTTGAGTCCGATTTGCGCACAAACACCTCCATCACACCGAAATAAGACTCCAGAAGTCGCTGATCACACTGCAAAAGCTCTGCGGAGATTCGGGTCATCACAACAATAATCACTCACCTCGAAATGCGCAAACCACAATTGTATGAGACTCCTCGCTGTCCAAGATCCTCTATCCCCGCAAACCTCCAAAATGCGAGAACTACTGCAAGATAGATCGCACACGGCATAAATAAGCATCTTTAAACATAAATTACTATTTTGCAAAACAGCACAAAAAATGAGGAAATTCCACCTCAGTGCGGTCCTCAGAAAAATCCAGAAAAATCGCCGTTACGATCCTCGCGACGAGTAGAAGAAAAACGAGTACTTACTCATCCCTATCCGACACCTGTAGGCCAAGATACAAATTAATCACCGCGGTAAACGCGAAACTTCCAATGATCAAAAGTCTGCAGTAATCCGTCCAGAAAAAGTATAATTTTCTCCTTCGAGACAACCTCAGAAAAATCCAAAAAAATTACGACGATGTTCCTTGCGACGCGTAGATGTAAATCGAGTACTTGCACTTCTTGTTCCGACTCTCGAGTGCAAAGAAAAATCACAAAAAACTCGGTGCTGTCCAAAATTCCATCACAGAAAAGGGGTCACAAAAATGGTCCGAAAAGCCCAAGAAAACCTCGGAATGCGGAGAAGCTGAAAATACAAAAGTCGTAGCCCTACCTGTCGTGAAAACGTGGGCGCAAGAATCACCCGAAAACTTCTTTCGGGTAGCCCAGGAGAGTCCGCAGACCGAAACGCGACGAAAAAGGCTATCATGGAAAGAGCGTCGCAGTGCGCCGAATCGCAGTAGACGTCTAAGTAGCGTCCTCTAAAAATTCTGGAACTTCTCCACAAAGTGTAAAACAAATGGGTGAACAACTTCTCAGAAGGAAGCCCACTGCAAAAAGGTCCAGAAAAACCAGAAAAGGCAAGTGAAGGGGACTATTTATAGGTCCAGCCCAAAAGGGCTTTCGGATCCAGGTTTTCGGGCGCCCGAATCTTTCGGGCGCCAGAATCCGTGCCCAATAGCCCGCTAAAGAGAGCCCGAATTCACCTGCGTCCGCCGCGTGTCCACCGAACACGGGACAGCGATGCAAGCGCGCCAGGGCTGCGACGTGTGTCCCGCGCCCGCCAGTGGCCGGGGGCCACGTGTCCCGCCCGCGCGACACGCCAGCCGCACCCACCCGCGCCTCGCCTACCGCGCCGGCTGACCCCCACGCGCGCACGCATCCCGAGGCACCCGCACGCGCCTCTGTGGACCGCCCGCGTGAGCCCGCCAATCAATGGGTGCCACGTGTCCCCCGCGCCCGGTCTATGCATACGCGCGGGGTTCCGTGAACCGCGCATCGCGCGCCAGCCACTCCTGGGGCCCCACGTGTCCCCGCACCGGGCCCATGCGCCAGCCCGCATCGCTTCGTGGATAGCGCATCAAGATCCGGCAAATAATAGGCCGCCACGTGGCACCCGGCCGGTCTACGGCCTCCCCCATGCACCCGAATCCATGTAAACTTTCGAGAGCCCTTTTTGCGCATCCGGACTCAGAAAAATACAAGCAGATAGGCATTTTCTAGTGTTTTTCCACACTGAATCCAAATCCTACCTCCGGTCAACCTGCAACCACTTCTAAAATTCGGCAAAAGCAGCCGAGTGACAGGCTTGATCCAGGAACCTTACTGAGTCCATCAAACACATCCACTTGATGCGTTACGGGCTCGACACACCAATAATAGGTGTTTCACTATGTGGATTCACGGGAAAAGCTGCAAGGGGATTCGGGACTCTACATCCTCCCCCACTAAAAAAGAAATTTCGTCCGCGAAACTTAGAAAACAAGACAAACGTACCTCAGCCAGAAGCCTCGAACAAGAAAGGATAGGTATCCCTCATCACCGTCTCTAGCTCCCAAGTGGCCTCACGCTCCTCGTGATTGCTCCACAAAATCTTCACATATGGTATCACCCGATTGCGCAATTCTCTCATCTCGCGAGCCAGAATCCGCAACGGGCGCTCCTCGTATCCAAGGTCCTCCCCGATCTCCAGTGGGGTGAAGTCAATCACGTGCGAGGGATCAAACACATACCTCCTCAAAGCAGAGACGTGGAAAACATCATGGACTCCAGCAAGGCGCGGTGGTTGAGCAACTCGGTAAGCAACAGGGCCTACTCTCTCAAGTACCTCAAAGGGTCCAATAAACCGGGGACTAACTTCCCACGAACTCCAAATCTCCGGACCCCCTTCGAAGGCGAGACTTTTAAGAAGACATGATCACCAACCTGAAACTCCAAGTCTCGCCGTCGGGTATCAGCATAGCTCCTCTGTCGACTCTGGGCGGTCTCGAGATGTCGTCGTATCAATCTGACTTTTTCCTCAGCCTCTGACAGTAGATCAAGACCCAAAGTCCTCCTCTCACCCACGTCACTCCAATTAATGGGTGACCGACACTTGCGTCCATACAACGTTTCAATCGGAGCCATCTGAATGCTCGCTTCATAGCTGTTGTTGTACGCAAACTCAACCAATCCTAAGTGTCGGTACCACCCTCCTCCAAAATCCAGGACACACGCTCTCAACATGTACTCGAGGGTCTGTATGGTACGCTTAGACTGTCCATCGGTCTGTGGGCGGAATGCTATGCTAAATCGGAGCTGCGTCCCCAAGGCTGTCTGTAGACTCCTCTAGAAATGAGAGAAAAACCTCGGGGCTCTATCTGATATAATCGAGATGGGTACACCATGCAACCTCACCACCTCAGCTAGGTACAACTGCGCCAGTCGCTCCAAAGGCCAAGTCACCTGCACCGGTAGAAAGTGAGCGGACTTGGTGAGTCTATCCACGACTACCCAGATCGCATCAGCCCCACTCTGTGCCCTCGGCAGTCCGGTGACGAAATCCATGGTGATATGATCCCATTTCCATTCAGGGATTGGGAGACTCTGTGTCACGCCCCGGGTGTAAACCAGAACCCGGGCCCGTATATAGATCCGTCGTGCACACGGAATTTCCCGCGTACACGAAGCGCCAGTAATCTGCTCAGATATAAGAGATAATAATAAAGAGCAATAAAAACAGAGCTGAACTAAAACTACTAAATCTCAAACTGAAGCTGAAAATAAAATACAGTACATCTGTAAAAATGATACATCTGTCTCTCCCAGCTCACCAAAATAAATACAACCTGTTGGCAAAAGGCAGTCCCAAAGTAAAGTACAACCGTCTGAGGAAACATGGGTACACCAACAGTCCAGCTAACACGCTTATACTGCCTCGAGATCTATCTACTCAGCCGTCCTCTCTCCTCAACCCGCCGCTGAAAGCCCAGCAGCACCTGCAGAAGACACTGCAAACAAGGGAGAAGAAAAGAGGAAAGAAGAATGGGGGTGAGAACTACTAGTAAACCAGTAGCCTCCCCTAGTAGGTAAATCCTCAAACTCTGACACACCCACTAGGTCTACCAGAGGCAAAAGAGAAAGAAGAGTGGTAAGCAATAAGACTGCTGAAGAAAGGAACTACCGCTACTATGCCTCTAAATGCAGTCCTAGACTGGAATAACCGTATGCAACAGTAACCAACCGTCCCAGATGAACCCAATCTGTACCGCCCTTATCATCGGGCAAGTAAGCCGCGCCGATGTGATAGCAAAACTCAATGCCTGTCTGGCACCTAGCTGGTGCCCCGCGCGCTCCGGAGTGGCACTCGAGGGGAGCTACCCACACGAGGAAAATAGCCAAGTCACAAGTATCATAAAAGCAGGACTGGATCACAACTATACTCAAGTGGAACAAAACCCTCCATTAAAGAACCTCGATCCCCAATCTGATGCATAAGTAACCATCTGGTCGACCGCCCAATATCCGCGGTCGCCACGATACCCACTATCAACAATCAAGCCCAACAACCAACAACCGGTCAACCGGCCAATATCCGTGGTCACCGAAATAACCCACAATCACAATCATGTCCCACATCCAACATTCGGTCAACCGCCTACTATCCGCGGTAGCCGCAATAACCCCCAATCCAAAATCGGGTAAAATAATCTGCATCCGGTCAACCGCCTACTATCCGCGGTAGCCGCAACACCCCACAACCATAATCGAATACCACCTGTCCCCGACCCCAAGGTCCCGGCTACACTATCCCGTACCCCTGCTCAAACCCGAGCAACCAAGAACCACCTGACTAAAGATAAGGAGAAAAGAAGCAGCATGGTTTCTCCTAAGTCAAGTTCCAACATGATAGTGTAGCGATAAGAAATGGCCTATCTAAGATGACCATACAAGCATGCAAGTGTTCTCAAGGGAAAAATAAATTAAGGTCATTGATCATTAACAGTATCCACCTATGCATGTCACCTATCCTCAAGTAATACCACTAACAAGATAAATCATCTTAAACCCAATATAATAAACAATTCCACATGCAAGGTTAAGTGCTAACACAGAAATCTATATACCGACACGAGCATGCAAATATTCCACCATCAAGGTAATTACATGGCCTCAATATTATCATCAAATCCACATGCAAAGTTTAGTGCTAACATAGCAATCCATAATCCCACACAAGCATGCATAAGTTTCCAATTACAATTATGTTTCCCGCATAGTGATTCCCTAATAACATTTCCAACATGATGTGTCTCACATGACAAGCTCATAAGAATAGCAATTACCGATCATAGATGTCCCAAGAGGATCTCTCTAATACTCCTAGTAAGTCAGAAAAGAGGGATATAGTAACCACCCACCTGGAAACGCGCAATCCACAGCTGTAAACCTCCTCGCTGTCCAATATCCCTTTTCCGCGCCAAACGCCCAAAACTGAAAATATAAACAAAACGGTGCACAATTAAACCAAATTATGTACAACACCGCTGTCCATACAACCAGCCCCGAAGATGGCTAAATCTCACCCGCGAGATGAACTCAAAAAAATCTGGAAAAATAACCACTGCGTTTGTCGCCATCGAGCCGATCGAAACGAGTACTGCACGTCTCAATCCGAGTTTTGTAGGTCAAGTTACAAAATCAACAAGATGACCATCTCGAAATTCCCAAGAACAACATCTGTACAACTCCGCCCAGGAAAAGTGGATTTTCACCTTTGTGCCAACCTCCAAAAATTTCAAAAAAATCACGGTGATGTTCCATGCATCGCGTAGATACGAATCGAGTACTTGCACGTCTTATTCCGTCGCTCGAGCGCGGAGAAAACCCATAAAAACTCCAATGCTGTCCAAAACTCCGCCCCAGAAAATATGGTCACAAAATGGTCCAAAAAGCCCAAGAAAACCTCGGAAGGAGAAGAAACAGAAAGCACGGGAAATGTAGCCCTACATGTCATGAAGACGATGGCGCAAGAATCGCCGGAAAATACTGCCGGAGTAGCCCGTGGAAGTCCACGCACCGAAATGCGACGGAGAAGAACATCAATGCAAGAACGTCTCGCTGCGCCGTAAAATCGAAAACCTCAAAGTGCGTGCCACCAAAAATCCTAGAACTCCTCCACAAAGGTGTAGATCAAAGAGGGGAACAATTTCTCTGTAGATGTCCCTAAAAGAAACCAGCCAGAAAAACCAGAAAGGAAGCTCCTAGGGCCTATTTATAGGCCCAAAAAACAATTGCCAAAATACCCCTGTGTCCTCGGTTCGGGCGTTTGGACCAGATCAGGGCGCCGAATCCGCTGTGAGCTCCCAAACACGGAACGCCCGAATCCACCACCTGCGCCACGTAGCCCCCAAACAGCGGACAGCGTCCCAGCCGCTCAGCGCGCGCCACGTCGCCTGCGCCCGGTCAAAGTGGTAGGTGGCGCCCGCCAATTGCAGGGCGCCACGTGGCCCGCTGATAGGTCGCCGACAGCGCCCACTTGCCGCCTGCCACGCCGCTAGGCGCCCTGACGCGCACGCGCCCCGAGGCGCCCCGGTGCGCCTCCGTGGCCCCGCCTTCGTGAGCCCACCAACCGGAAGCCGCCACGTGTCCCGCCCGGTCCATGCACCACCCCGCGCTGCTCCGCGGACCGCGCCCACTGCGCCACCCAACCACACGCTGCCACGTGTCCACCACGCTCCAATGGGAAGCTGCCACCTGACACACCTGCTCTGGTGCACCGCGCCCTGCCCGCGCGCCTGCCCGCGCTGCCCGCTGCCCGCGACGCTGCCCGCCGTTGCGCCGCCGTGCTCCGCCGCTGCCCCGCCGCCGCCGGTGCTGCCCCCCGGTGCTAGAACAGTACTCAAGCCTCGAAATCCATGCACGGGCATCCGGGCTCCGAAAAATATAAATAAATAGTCAATTTTCATCGTTTTCGCGCGCTAAATCCAAATCCGCTGTCCGATTTGCCAAATTCTAATTCCAAAATTTGCCGAATGCATCCGGACAAGTGTTTTAACCCAATTTGCACTGAGTCCATTTCTAATGTCTGTTTCACACGAAACCCTTCTAAACATCCGACGGGATCATCCGATTACCCTCGTATCCATTTTAATCCCTGATCCAACACTTGTGTCCAATTGTGCACAAACACCTCCAATACACAGTACAGGCCCCCAAAAGTCACCCATCGCAATGCAACAGCTCTGCGGAGATCCAGGTCATCACACTCTGCAACTTGCCACAGGTACACAATGTTCAGCCTTTTCTTGCTGACAGTTAAGCAGTGAGCCACGAATCTCCCAATTCTCTCTTCATACCACTCCCCAAAAGTGTGCCTTGAGGTACTTATACATCTTAGTCCCACCAGGATATGAATGGTATAAGGTGTATAATGTGCCTCTCTCAAGATCTGCTCTCGAATCTCTGAATCCATAGGCACACAAGATCGGCCCTGTACTGCAGTACTCCCGAAAGCATCAACTGAAAAATCCCCTGTCTGCTCAGTCTGGATCTGTCCTCTAATCCTCATCAAGTGGGGGAGTGGGCTGCACGACAAAAGACATAAGTCTAGCAGAGACCCAGGGATACAATGTCATGCCCCGGGGTCGAAAATGCGACCCGGGCCCGCCAACAGATCCGCCGCCCTACGGGAAGCCCCGTTATAGACGAAGCGTCTAACCTGCCAAAAAGAAGGATACTATAGCTATACAGATATCAGAGCTGAAAAGTAAACTACTGATGTGAGGACCACAATTTTCACGTAAGGATTACTGTTGGATCAGCAGCTTCTGGAGGCTGATGTTGAGTGTTGGAGGTGTTTATGCGCAAATTGGACACAAGTGATGGACTCAGTGTGAGAAAATAGATCACGAGTGTATTTGGTTGCCCCACTGAATTTTATAAGTGGATTGTGGCAAAACGGACCCACATCGGATTTGGACTCAGCGCGCGGGGAAAACGATGGAAATCGACTACTTGAATGTATTTTTTCTGAGTCCAGACGCCCGAAACCAGACACCCGAAAGTTTTCAGTGTTTCGGGTGCATGGTGGACCGGTGGACCGAGGGGAGTGCCACGTGGCGTCTTTCTACTGGTGTCGTACGCCACGTGGCGGAGCGGGAGAGGTGGCGCAAGTGGGCTCGGCCCAGGAGCGACCGCGGGCAGCACGCGGGCACGGGCAGAGGCGCGGGGCAGGGCGCGATGCTGCGGAGCAGGTGTGCCAGGTGGCAGCTTTCCCATTGGAGCGCGGTGGACACGTGCGCAGGTGTGGTTGGGTGGCGCAGTGGGCGCGGTCCGCGGAGCAGAGCGGGGTGGTGCATGGACCGCGGCGGGACACGTGGCGGATTTCGGTTTGGAGGGCTCACGCAGGCAGGGACCACCGAAGAGGCGCGGGGGCGCCTCGGAACTGGTGCGCGGTAGGTGGGCGCCAGGCGGCGCTGCAGGAGTGGTCGGGGCCGTAAATGCGGGCCACGTGGCGCCGCTGATTCGCGGGCGCCACCACCCGCGTTGACCGGGAGGGGTTTGCTGTCGCCTGTTCGGGGTGACGTGGCACTCCCAGGAGGTTTCGGGCGCTCACTGTTGGGTTCCCGAACGGATCGGGCGCCCGGATCTGGTCTAAGAGCCCGAATCCGGTGACCCAAAGGGTATTTGGGAATTGGTTTCGTGGGCCTATAAATAGGCCCTTGGAGCTCCGTTTCTGGTTTTTCTAGCCAGTTTCTCTAGGGGACTTCTATAGAGAAGTTGTTCCCCCTCTTTGATCTAACCTTGTGGAGAG
>CM055070.1:26003502-26090610 GCA_029204045.2 Tillandsia leiboldiana
GTAGTGTAGCCGGGACATGGAAGTCCGGGACGGGTTGTGCTGGATTGTGGTTGACAGGGTTTTGCGGTGACCGCGGACTTTGGGCGGTTGACCGGAGGTCGTTTTAGATTATGGTCTGTGGGACATGTTGCACTCGTGCCTGGGGGCTGAGTGGAGTTTGGTAGCTGAGTTTAGATTGTGCTAGTGTCGTGGGGAGCCGTTTGGGTAGACGGTGGTCCCGGGCCGTCGAGTATCTTCCGGTCAGTGTTGTTGGGAATCGTTGGGGTTGACGGTGGTCCCGGGTCGTTGAGTGTTGTCCGACCAGTTTTGTCAGCCCTGAGTTGTGGGTCGATCCGGCTGTGGAGTATCTCCAGCCAGTGTGTTTTGTGCTACGAGTTGGTGGAGTTTGCTAGTGTCTCGAGATTCGAGAGAGCTGATTAGCTGAGTCGTCGAGAGTACTCTGACCGTTGTGCGAGATGTTTGAGGATCCTGAGTCTTTCCGTTCTGAGAGTGAGCGTGGATTTTGACTATAGCATGCAGGAGCCACTTTGAGCTCGACAGAGTGCGCGGATACCTTTTTCCTTGGTGGGGTCGCGCCCCTCGAGTGCCCCGTCCGGAGTGGGCCTGTTACTTTTGTATCGCGACTTGTCGATGCAGTCCCTCTGGCTGAGCCAGTTTTGGCAGTCACGGACGCCCTACGTAAGTCTGATCCTCCTTGGATGTAACGGCCGTAGGTAGGCGCAGGCTTGACTGGACCCGATGTGGCAGTCAGCTCGATTGGGTCGATGAGCACCTCGTGTGCGAGTGTTGCATATCTTTATCAGAGTTTCCCCATTTGAGCATTTAGATAGAGGCATGATAGCTGTTGAGTGTCTCCAGCTTTCTTGTTCAGTTTTTACGGTATTGGTTATCTTGTGCCTCTAGTGGACTTAGTGGGCAGATCGTCGGGCCTGACGGTGGTACCCACTGAGAACTCCCTTTTTGGTGTAGTTCTCACACCCGTTGGGGGTTTTCCCCCTCCCTTTCTTTTCTCTCCTTTGTTTTGCAGAGTCTTAGCGAGTGTTGCTGATTCTGCGGTTGTTGATCGAGGCGAGGGAGTCGCGAGCTAGATCCCTACCCGTCGTTGGAGAGTAGCGGTACCCTTCAGAGAAAATCTTCAGTAGATTAGTTATTTTATTTCCTCTTTTGAGAGACTGATGTAGTGAGGATATGTTATGTATTGAGAGCCTGTACACTGATGTATTTATTGGAGATACCTCCCTGTTGAGTTCTGGGTTTTGTATCTGAGGATATTGTCTGATTATCATTTTTTGGGAGATGGACATTATTGTATTATTTCCAGTTGTACAGTGATTGATTTTAGTTTTACAGCAGATTTTTATTTATAGCTCTGATATCAGTTAGCTGTAGTACCTTTTCTTGCAGGTTGGACGCTTCGCCTGTGCGGGGTTTTGCATAGGCGGCGGATCTGTTGGCGAGCCCGGGTCACAGTTTCGACCCCGGGGCGTGACATCTTCGGTCCGGGCTTTATCTCTTTGGCCCTCTGGGGTACCTTAATTGATCAGACCCTGTTCTTGTGGTAGCCTAGATTTCATTATTGAGCCTGCTCTTTTTTGTTGATCAGTTTATATTGCCATATCTGCTTGATTTATTGCCATTATTAGTTACATATTATGATTATCCTGGACAGTTGCCATGCCTGATTGGTCATTAGTTAGCTTTCACACATTAACATGCTTATCAGTATTTCTGGATTATCTTGGCATATGCCATGTGTGATTGGACATTTATTCTATCTTGCATTCAGTATTACATAAGTTGAGATTGGCTTTCAGTTATTGCATCCCTGTTGGGATTTCCGGCTTGTTGCTGATTACCGGTCTGTGGACCGTGAGTTTGAGCATCAGCATTATGATCGCCCGCACTGCTGTACTTCACGAACATCAGTGGATTTGCTACTCGTGAGTATGTTTTTTACCGGTAAAGTGGTCTGTGGATGGACCCGTGACCCCCAGGTTAGTGCCCGAGGGTGCCGGGGCATGTCAGCCAGGTTGGTGCCAAGTTCGGCGTTTTCCCTGTGGTCTTGTTGACCAATATGGTGGCTTCGATTGGGTATTGGTTGTTCTACCATTGATGCATTGATTACTTGCTTAGCATGCTTAGACATTATACTCTTATGTTGCTCAGTTTCTAGTTCAGTATCTAAATCAGCATGCTTTTATTTCAGTACCCATTTATGCTCGATATCATAATTATACAACCTGTCAGTATCTTCTTGTTGCATCAACCTTTACCTAATGATCTTTTACTATCTGCTAGTTATTGTATGCCAGTAGGTATGATTAGCTATTTCTCGGCCCGTCGTGCCCACTGGGATACACTGTCGATGTATCTCACACCCCATGGGTGGCCATTTTTCAGGTCGTTCGGGTGCTGGGATGTCGGGATGTGTTGAGGCTGTCGTGATAGCAATGACCCTTGTGTCGCCGTTTAATTACTTTACGCATGATTTATGTAAAGGATAAATGTAATAATGCTTTAATTTGGCTAACTGTTATGTAGTTAAATGCGTAGTTTAGACTACTCTGATAGTGGCTGTAAGTGCTTAGCCGTACATGTATAGAAAGGCTCAGTCCAAGGAGGTTGGGAATTTTCTATACATGTGGCGATCTGCTCACGCCCTGGATTGCTTTTAAACTCTGATATTTTTTTAAAAAAAAATTAGTTTGTTTTTCGAAACTCGGGGGTGACAGATTTTATGGTATCAGAGAAAATAGGTATATGATACCTAGATGTGGCTAGGAACGAACCCTAGGATGACTTGTGTTCACGAGAGAGCGTGAGGTATTTGTATAGTGGATTGGAGCTCAGGTGTGTTCACGCACAGTTGAGTCTCGTTGTTGTGGTTATGTGCGGTGTTCGCACGCGCTCTGGATTTTGGGGTCGCTGTTGGTGCAGGGTTAGCCGCGGTCGTGGTACGGGCCGTGGGCTTGATGTTTCAGTGGAGCCAGAGGGCTCGGATCGATTACAACGGTTGAAAGGTCAGCTTACCGCTTTTGCCGTAATCGTCTGACAGACTGCTATTATTGCACCGGCCCCACCGCTAGCCCAGAAGCTTGAGGAAGTTATTAATCCTTCAGTTGTCCCCGTGTCGTATGATACAGTGGCCTATGGGCCCGATTTTAACCCTGATTTGGGATGGATTCAAATTTTTCCCCACCACTTGCACGGATTTTAAGGACCGACTCGGACCCTCCTGTGAGTAGCCAGGGTGGCATTCATGACCATGCGGGGGTAGTGACCCTTGATAGAGGTTATGTCATCAGCACAGAGACTGTTACATCTTTAACAAAAGTAGTACATTAACACCTCTCAACAGAGTAAAATATATACAATACAGACTGTACAGTATCATATCCAAAATAACCAGAACGAGATACAACTAATGCTCCAAAGGCTGGTAGGGGTCTAACTCGCGACTCCCTTACCTCGATCAGAAGATTTAGCAGGTGCAGGGACTAAAGCAGAAGTCGCTGCAAAAAGAACACCAACAACGGGTGTGAGAACTACAACAATATAGCATTGCCTCAGTGGGTACCGTCTACTAGAGACAAAAATAACTCAACTACTGAAAAGCAGGAAAAGCTGGAATAAATCTGCAGCTATTATGCTTCTATCTATAATGCACAAAGAAAGAACAAATTGACAGTATGCAACACCTTGCTCTCGAGGTGCTCAAATCAACCCAATCTCACTGACTACTACATCGGGTCCAGTCAAACCTGCGCCCATCTACTACCACAACATCCACAGAGGACGAAAATTACGTAGGGCGTCCAACCGGACTGCATCGACATCACACAGAAAAATAGGCTTAGCTCCTGAGCAGCACTCGAGGGTTAGGATCTCAACCCACATCCACATTGTTACTTGAAAACATGCCGCATGCAAGTCTAATATAAACACAATAAAGGATGTCACCACTAAGTTAGGATCTCAACCCAACATCCACATTGTTCCACCAACGAATAATCACTAATCTACTAACCAAAAGCAAATAAGATAACCGAAAGTAAATAAGACATTCTACAACCTCAAACGGCTAAGGTCCTCTAAAGGCAGTCTCACCATCGTCCCGGTTCCCACCCTGTTCGGACCTGTCACAGTGTGGGAAGTCAGTGACAAATAAAGTAGATGAAAACAGGTACAATGCGATAAAAACTGTAATGAACAAACCGATACACCAGAGCATTCCACTTCCCCCTCATGAGTCACCATATCCTGTTTAATTAAAACGAAGCATATGCCGGGAGGTCTAGAGACCCCCAGCGAAAGTACACTTTGCTCGCACCTTGATGCTACCAACCCCTCCACGGTACATGTGCAGCACCTTAAGTAATCCGCGAGGGGTCCCCACTATGTCACCTTTGTGGGGTACACGTGTCAACATACCATCTTTCCGGAAAAATACACCCTGTGCGGTGGCCAGACCGCCGGTGTGCGTGTAAGCTATCATGAGCATAGATGCCAAAACCAGCGTGTAATAAAGCACCACGACATTCGTCGCCACAGTTAGAGATAAAAGAGCAGGATTCTCATGCAATGGGGTTAAACAGTTTACAAAAAGGTACATCTACTTTATTTTCACAAGTCACAACGGGAACAACCATACACCGAAATACAACAAAGTACCCACCTCGAAATGTGCTGACCGAAACACCTGGGACCGAAACACGCTCACAATCGGCACCCGGACCTAAGAAAGTCCAAAAAGAACAAACAGATCAGACTGAATTGCATTTCGTAAAGAAACGGAGTCCAAAACCCAAGAGTACGACGAAAATTCAGCAACTGCGGCGGTAACGACGCGCGACGGACGACGCGGCCGCAGTCCCTTCCCCCGCGGCGCCGCATGCCGTGCGGCCGCGCGGGCACCAGCCCCGGGAGGCGCCGCATGTGGCTCGGCCGCACGGTCAGATTCACCGCGCGCCGCTAGTGGGCGGCACCCCGCGCAGCACTGGTCGGGCGGCGCGTGCGCGTGCCTGCGGCGGCTTCCCGCGCGGCACCTGCCCGCGCGGGCGTTGCCGCCTGCGGGCGGAGCCCGTGCGGCGCGCGCAGCCTGCGGGTGGCACCCCGCGCGGCACCTGCCAACGCGGGTGCTGCCGCCTGCGGGCGGCGCCCCTTACGACATTAGCCGCGTGGGTGCCGCCGCTTGCGGCCGGCGCCCCGCGCGTCACCTCCCCGCGCGGGTGCTGCCGCTGTGAGCGGCGGTAGGCCGCGCGGGTGTGTGCGCGGCGGCGGCAGGCCGCGCGGCGCGGCGGCGGCGCCGGCTAAACGGAAATGACGAAAACCCCAACGAAAACCGAAAAAGTGCTTCGCTTACCGCGATCTCGTCGGAGAAGATGATCTGCTCACACTCCGTCTCCGGCACGTTGATCGGAGGCGATCGGACTCCTCTGCTTTCTTCTTCTCTCTTTCTTTTTCCTCCGGCAAGGGTTTCTCTTTTCTTTCGGGAAAAACAGATTTCTCTCTTCGTACGTACAATAAAACCCATATCTGGGTATTTATTATTTAAAATTAATTATCTATTCCCACGAGATAATTTCATATCCCCTCGAAAAGCGTGCCAGACCTTTAGCACGGATTTCGATGCACACTACGATCACCGCGAACTTCAAAACCCCATTCCGGAGGATCCGTAAGTCGGATTTCAGATCCGGTTGCACCGTCGTTCATCGTTTTTCGAGCTCTATCACAGAAAAATACCCGCATCGCACGATGGACAACTTGAGAAAACTCGATAATTCGATTTTCCCTAACATGTAATTTATTAGCAAGAGGGAAAACGATACACCAAAAAGTCGTGATATTACAGCAAAACAAAGGAGAGAAAAGAAAGAGAATGGGGGAAAAAACCCCAATGGGTGTGAGAACTACACCAAAAGAGAGTTCTCAGTGGGTACCACCGCCAAGTCTGACGATCTGCCCATGAAGTCTACTAGAGGCATAAGATAACGAAGCAGTAAAAAATGAATAAGAAAGCTGGAGATACTCTACAGCTTCCATGCCTCTATCTAAATGCTCGAAAGGGGAAAAAACCAATGAAAGGTATGCAACCACTTGCACTCGAGGTGCACAATCGACCCAATCGAGCTGACTGCCACATCTGGTCCAGTCAAGCCTGCGCCTCCCTAATGTATCAACGTAGGGTGTCCAACTGGACTAATTCACTATCGAATAGTGGCACATGCAAGCAATAGTCGAAATCCACGCTCTCTCTCCGAACGGAAAGACTCAAGATCCTCAACATCTCACACAAAGGTCGAAGTACTCTCAATGACACGGGATCACCGTTAACCCAAACGGCTCCCAACAACACTAGCACTGGTCTAATCACAGCTACTAGACTCCACTCGGCCCTCAGGCACGAGTGCAACAATAAAAGTATCTGCCTGAATAAACCCAATCAATGGACCAGTAAAATGGTACCGCCTGCCGTGCCTGCCATATCGGGTATGCCAGCCTACGCATAACACCGATGGGAAGAAGGAGTCTCAAGGACTCAAAGCCTGCCATATCGGGTATGCCAGCCTACGCATAACACCGATAGGAAGAATGAGTCTCAAGGACTCAAAGCCTGCCTGTCGCACACTCCGGAGTGGCACTCGAGGGGAGCGACCCACACGAGTAAAGTAACCATGTCTCACAAGTACAGTAACCATGTCTCACAAGTACAGTAACCATGTCTCAATATCTTACTGTAGCAGGACTGGATCACGATCACTCAGATCAAAGTAGGAAAACCATCCACTAAAGGGAAACCCGATCCCCAATCTAATACAACAGTAAACAATAAGTGGGAAACTCCATCCACTAAAGAAAATCTGATACCCAATCTGATGCACAAGTACATATCCGGTCAACCGCCCAATATCCGCGGTCGCCGCAACACCCACAACCCACATTCAAGTCCAACCTGCCCCAGACTCGAAGTCTCAACTACACTATCCCAAACCCCTGCTCAACTCGAGCAACAAGAATCGCTTGACTAATGAATAAGGAAAAAGAAGCAAACATGGTTTCTCCTAAGTCAAGTTCCAACATGATAGTGTAGCGATAAAAGATTGCCTATCTACATGTCCATACAAGCATGCATTTGTCCTCAAGGAAGATACAAGATAAAAACAAATTGCAGCTCCACATAAGTATAAGCACATGCCAGAATCACTAATGAACTACACCTGTCCATAATCCATAATAACTCCTCAGAGTAATATCCGCATATAGCTACATCATCCTGTCCCCTTGAATGATCAGTCCTCACGAAAGGCTATGTGCTAACATGGCATGCTAATAAATCGCTACTATAATATATCAATTCCACATAAATATGCCAAAGGGTAATCGAGCATGAATTCTATCTCATCTAGTATAACATGAACATAGCCATCAAGAATGCTAGATCTCAAATCCTCTAAAGCATGTACAATAATCAAGTAAGCATTAATCCACATGATCTAGGCCACTTTCCACGCATACATCTCAATTCTAATAGTTGTACCTTAATCATGCATGCTATAAGTCACAGAGGGTAACAATCCCTTAGGTAAGCTTTCCTTAATCACCAACATGGATATCCGAATCATGCAAGTCCTCATAATATAACATGAATATTAATCTTGCAATTCTCTTAGACAATCAACATTACTAAGCTTACCTCTCAATCACAAACAATGTACCCTAAACATGCATGCATTCTATCAGATAGAATTAGAGAATCGTCCACCGGTTCTGGGGACAAGGCAACCCACCAGAAACGTTTTCCGCAGGCAAAGCTGAAGTCGGTGAAGTGCGTAGTCACACGCTATCAAAATCCGCCAAAACTGCACCCTCGGTACACGGTCGCGCAAGCCTCCGCTCAACAAATAACACAACCAACAGCAACACGATCAATACCCAAACAACACCAAACAGCACATGTTGTTCTTACCAACCAGCACAAAGAAGGGGATTTTTCACCTGCGTGTAGTCCCTCCAAAAATCCCAGAAAAATCACCATTGTGATCCTCGCGACGAGTAGATGCAAATTGAGTACTTATACACCTTATTCCGACACCTGTAGGCCAAGATACAATTAAAACATCGCCGTAAGCCAAAACCTTCACACACACAAGCCTGCAGAAAAATAGTCCCCAAATAAGCTTAATTATCACCTTCGAAGATTCCTTCAAAAATTCCGATAAAAATACGGGTGCGTTCCTCTCGAAGTGTAGATGTCGATCGAGTCCTCGTACGTCGAAATCCGATACCCGAGTGATAGAGATAAAAATCCGACAAGCCTCCGCTGTCCAGAAAAATCACCAGCAGAAAAGGTGTTCAAAAATGACTCGTAAAACCATCCAAGAACTCAAAATGAGGCGAAGTGATCAACAGAAAAATCGAAGGCGTACCTCTCGTGAACGCGCTACTGCAAAAATCAGATCAAAAGTTCTTCGGTGTAGTCCAAGGGCCTCTCTCGGACTGAAAAGCGACGGTAGAAGCCAAAATCCAAGGGGCGTCAAAGTGCGCCGCGTCGCAGTAAACGATGATGCCGCGACCTCCAAAAAAAAACTGGGGATCCATCGAAGGGTGGAGTAGAGTGAGAGGAACAACTTCCTTAAGGTCTCAGCCCAAGAGGAGCTCGGGAAAGCCCTAAAAAAGAAAGCCCAAATGGGCTATTTATAGCCCAAGCCCAACACAAAGGAATTCCAGATTCGGGTGCCCGA
The DNA here is from genome assembly GCA_029204045.2 of Tillandsia leiboldiana. Classification (NCBI taxonomy): domain Eukaryota; kingdom Viridiplantae; phylum Streptophyta; class Magnoliopsida; order Poales; family Bromeliaceae; genus Tillandsia; species Tillandsia leiboldiana. The sequence goes on from CM055070.1 coordinate 26,012,247, forward strand.
ATCCGGCCCGAACCGGTTACTAAGCGCGCCCGAATCTCCCTCGGCGCGCCACGTCACCTGATCCGCGCCCCGTGCGCCCCGGCGCACGCGCGCCACCGCCAATCGCGGTGCGCCGCGTGGCAGCGTGGTCCACCGGCGGGGACCGTGGGCCGCGGTTCACGGCGGCCCAGCCGGTTCGCTGCACCCGCGCGTGCGTTGACCAACCAATCAATGTGCGCCACGTGTCCACCCCGCCTCAGCTCGTTGCGCCAGGTATACTCCAGAACCCGTGGACCGCCCCTGCCCGCCGCCGCGCACGCGCCTACCCGCGCCCTCGCCGCCGCTGCCCGTCGTAGCCGGTGCTGCCCTGGCCTGCCGGTATAGTAACCTTGCCTCGAAATCCGTGGTTTTTGGCATCCGGGCTCCGAAAAAATACTAGCAAATAGTGCATTTTCATCGTTTTCGCGCACTGAATCCAAATCCGATGTCCGTTTTGCCAAATTCCACTTCTAAAATTTATCGAAGGCATTCAGACAGATAAACTTAACCCAAATTTCACGCTGGGTTCAATTTCTTGAGTCCGATTTGCGCACAAAACACCTCCATCACACCGAAATAAGACTCCAGAAGTCGCTGATCACACTGCAAAAGCTCTGCGGAGATTCGGGGTCATCACAACAATAATCACTCACCTCGAAATGCGCAAACCACACTTGTATGAGACTCCTCGCTGTCCAAGATCCTCTATCCCCGCAAACCTCCAAAATGCGAGAACTACTGCAAGATAGATCGCACACGGCATAAATAAGCATCTTTAAACATAAATTACTATTTTGCAAACAGCACAAAAAATGAGGAAATTCCACCTCAGTGCGGTCCTCAGAAAAATCCAGAAAAATCGCCGTTACGATCCTCGCGACGAGTAGAAGAAAAAACGAGTACTTACTCATCCCTATCCGACACCTGTAGGCCAAGATACAAATTAATCACCGCGGGTAAACGCGAAACTTCCAATGATCAAAAGTCTGCAGTAATCCGTCCAGAAAAAGTATAATTTTCTCCTTCGAGACAACCTCAGAAAAATCCAAAAAAATTACGACGATGTTCCTTGCGACGCGTAGATGTAAATCGAAGTACTTGCACTTCTTGTTCCGACTCTCGAGTGCAAAGAAAAATCACAAAAAACTCGGTGCTGTCCAAAATTCCATCACAGAAAAGGGGTCACAAAAATGGTCCGAAAAGCCCAAGAAAACCTCGGAATGCGGAGAAGCTGAAAATACAAAAGGTCGTAGCCCTACCTGTCGTGGAAAACGTGGGCGCAAGAATCACCCGAAAACTTCTTCGGGTAGCCCAGGAGAGTCCGCAGACCGAAACGCGACGAAAAAGGCTATCATGGAAAGAGCGTCGCAGTGCGCCGAATCGCAGTAGACGTCTAAGTAGCGTCCTCTAAAAATTCTGGAACTTCTCCACAAAGTGTTAAAACAAATGGGTGAACAACTTCTCAGAAGGAAGCCCACTGCAAAAAGGTCCAGAAAAACCAGAAAAGGCAAGTGAAGGGGACTATTTATAGGTCCAGCCCAAAAGGGCTTTCGGATCCAGGTTTTCGGGCGCCCGAATCTTTCGGGCGCCAGAATCCGTGCCCAATAGCCCGCTAAAGAGAGCCCGAATTCACCTGCGTCCGCCGCGTGTCCACCGAACACGGGACAGCGATGCAAGGCGCGCCAGGCTGCGACGTGTGTCCCGCGCCCGCCAGTGGCCGGGGGCCACGTGTCCCGCCCGCGCGACACGCCAGCCGCACCCACCCGCGCCTCGCCTACCGCGCCGGCTGACCCCCACGCGCGCACGCATCCCGAGGCACCCGCACGCGCCTCTGTGGACCGCCCGCGTGAGCCCGCCAATCAATGGGTGCCACGTGTCCCCCGCGCCCGGTCTATGCATACGCGCGGGGTTCCGTGAACCGCGCATCGCGCGCCAGCCACTCCTGGGGCCCCACGTGTCCCCGCACCGGGCCCATGCGCCAGCCCGCATCGCTTCGTGGATAGCGCATCAAGATCCGGCAAATAATAGGCCGCCACGTGGCACCCGGCCGGTCTACGGCCTCCCCCATGCACCCGAATCCATGTAAACTTTCGAGAGCCCTTTTTGCGCATCCGGACTCAGAAAAATACAAGCAGATAGGCATTTTCTAGTGTTTTTCCACACTGAATCCAAATCCTACCTCCGGTCAACCTGCAACCACTTCTAAAATTCGGCAAAAGCAGCCGAGTGACAGGCTTGATCCAGGAACCTTACTGAGTCCATCAAACACATCCACTTGATGCGTTACGGGCTCGACACACCAATAATAGGTGTTTCACTATGTGGATTCACGGGAAAAGCTGCAAGGGGATTCGGGACTCTACATCCTCCCCCACTAAAAAAGAAATTTCGTCCGCGAAACTTAGAAAACAAGACAAACGTACCTCAGCCAGAAGCCTCGAACAAGAAAGGATAGGTATCCCTCATCACCGTCTCTAGCTCCCAAGTGGCCTCACGCTCCTCGTGATTGCTCCACAAAATCTTCACATATGGTATCACCCGATTGCGCAATTCTCTCATCTCGCGAGCCAGAATCCGCAACGGGCGCTCCTCGTATCCAAGGTCCTCCCCGATCTCCAGTGGGGTGAAGTCAATCACGTGCGAGGGATCAAACACATACCTCCTCAAAGCAGAGACGTGGAAAACATCATGGACTCCAGCAAGGCGCGGTGGTTGAGCAACTCGGTAAGCAACAGGGCCTACTCTCTCAAGTACCTCAAAGGGTCCAATAAACCGGGGACTAACTTCCCACGAACTCCAAATCTCCGGACCCCCTTCGAAGGCGAGACTTTTAAGAAGACATGATCACCAACCTGAAACTCCAAGTCTCGCCGTCGGGTATCAGCATAGCTCCTCTGTCGACTCTGGGCGGTCTCGAGATGTCGTCGTATCAATCTGACTTTTTCCTCAGCCTCTGACAGTAGATCAAGACCCAAAGTCCTCCTCTCACCCACGTCACTCCAATTAATGGGTGACCGACACTTGCGTCCATACAACGTTTCAATCGGAGCCATCTGAATGCTCGCTTCATAGCTGTTGTTGTACGCAAACTCAACCAATCCTAAGTGTCGGTACCACCCTCCTCCAAAATCCAGGACACACGCTCTCAACATGTACTCGAGGGTCTGTATGGTACGCTTAGACTGTCCATCGGTCTGTGGGCGGAATGCTATGCTAAATCGGAGCTGCGTCCCCAAGGCTGTCTGTAGACTCCTCTAGAAATGAGAGAAAAACCTCGGGGCTCTATCTGATATAATCGAGATGGGTACACCATGCAACCTCACCACCCTCAGCTAGGTACAACTGCGCAGTCGCTCCAAAGGCCAAGTCACCTGCACCGGTAGAAAGTGAGCGGACTTGGTGAGTCTATCCACGACTACCCAGATCGCATCAGCCCCACTCTGTGCCCTCGGCAGTCCGGTGACGAAATCCATGGTGATATGATCCCATTTCCATTCAGGGATTGGGAGACTCTGTGTCACGCCCCGGGTGTAAACCAGAACCCGGGCCCGTATATAGATCCGTCGTGCACACGGAATTTCCCGCGTACACGAAGCGCCAGTAATCTGCTCAGATATAAGAGATAATAATAAAGAGCAATAAAAACAGAGCTGAACTAAAACTACTAAATCTCAAACTGAAGCTGAAAATAAAATACAGTACATCTGTAAAAATGATACATCTGTCTCTCCCAGCTCACCAAAATAAATACAACCTGTTGGCAAAAGGCAGTCCCAAAGTAAAAGTACAACCGTCTGAGGAAACATGGGTACACCAACAGTCCAGCTAACACGCTTATACTGCCTCGAGATCTATCTACTCAGCCGTCCTCTCTCCTCAACCCGCCGCTGAAAGCCCAGCAGCACCTGCAGAAGACACTGCAAAACAAGGGAGAAGAAAAAGAGGAAAGAAGAATGGGGGTGAGAACTACTAGTAAACCAGTAGCCTCCCCTAGTAGGTAAATCCTCAAACTCTGACACACCCACTAGGTCTACCAGAGGCAAAAGAGAAAGAAGAGTGGTAAGCAATAAAGACTGCTGAAGAAAGGAAACTACCGCTACTATGCCTCTAAATGCAGTCCTAGACTGGAATAACCGTATGCAACAGTAACCAACCGTCCCAGATGAACCCAATCTGTACCGCCCTTATCATCGGGCAAGTAAGCCGCGCCGATGTGATAGCAAAACTCAATGCCTGTCTGGCACCTAGCTGGTGCCCCGCGCGCTCCGGAGTGGCACTCGAGGGGAGCTACCCACACGAGGAAAATAGCCAAGTCACAAGTATCATAAAAGCAGGACTGGATCACAACTATACTCAAGTGGAACAAAACCCTCCATTAAAGAACCTCGATCCCCAATCTGATGCATAAGTAACCATCTGGTCGACCGCCCAATATCCGCGGTCGCCACGATACCCACTATCAACAATCAAGCCCAACAACCAACAACCGGTCAACCGGCCAATATCCGTGGTCACCGAAATAACCCACAATCACAATCATGTCCCACATCCAACATTCGGTCAACCGCCTACTATCCGCGGTAGCCGCAATAACCCCCAATCCAAAATCGGGTAAAATAATCTGCATCCGGTCAACCGCCTACTATCCGCGGTAGCCGCAACACCCCACAACCCATAATCGAATACCACCTGTCCCCGACCCCAAGGTCCCGGCTACACTATCCCGTACCCCTGCTCAAACCCGAGCAACAAGAACCACCTGACTAAAGAATAAGGAGAAAAGAAGCAAGCATGGTTTCTCCTAAGTCAAGTTCCAACATGATAGTGTAGCGATAAGAAATGGCCTATCTAGATGACCATACAAGCATGCAAGTGTTCTCAAGGGAAAAATAAATTAAGTCATTGATCATTAACAGTATCCACCTATGCATGTCACCTATCCTCAAGTAATACCACTAACAAGATAAATCATCTTAACCCAATATAATAAACAATTCCACATGCAAGGTTAAGTGCTAACACAGAAATCTATATACCGACACGAGCATGCAAATATTCCACCATCAAGGTAAATTACATGGCCTCAATATTATCATCAAATCCACATGCAAAGTTTAGTGCTAACATAGCAATCCATAATTCCACACAAGCATGCATAAGTTCCAATTACAATTATGTTTCCCGCATAGTGATTCCCTAATAACATTTCCAACATGATGTGTCTCACATGACAAGCTCATAAGAATAGCAATTACCGATCATAGATGTCCCAAGAGGATCTCTCTAATACTCCTAGTAAGTCAGAAAAGAGGGATATAGTAACCACCCACCTGGAAACGCGCAATCCACAGCTGTAAAACCTCCTCGCTGTCCAATATCCCTTTTCCGCGCCAAACGCCCAAAACTGAAAATATAAACCAAACGGTGCACAATTAAACCAAATTATGTACAACACCGCTGTCCATACAACCAGCCCCGAAGATGGCTAAATCTCACCCGCGAGATGAACTCAAAAAAATCTGGAAAAATAACCACTGCGTTTGTCGCATCGAGCCGATCGAAACGAGTACTGCACGTCTCAATCCGAGTTTTGTAGGTCAAGTTACAAAATCAACAAGATGACCATCTCGAAATTCCCAAGAACAACATCTGTACAACTCCGCCCAGGAAAAGTGGGATTTTCACCTTTGTGCCAACCTCCAAAAATTTCAAAAAAATCACGGTGATGTTCCATGCATCGCGTAGATACGAATCGAGTACTTGCACGTCTTATTCCGTCGCTCGAGCGCGGAGAAAACCCATAAAAACTCCAATGCTGTCCAAAACTCCGCCCCAGAAAATATGGTCACAAAATGGTCCAAAAAGCCCAAGAAAACCTCGGAAGGAGAAGAAACAGAAAGCACGGGAAATGTAGCCCTACATGTCATGAAGACGATGGCGCAAGAATCGCCGGAAAATACTGCCGGAGTAGCCCGTGGAAGTCCACGCACCGAAATGCGACGGAGAAGAACATCAATGCAAGAACGTCTCGCTGCGCCGTAAAATCGAAAACCTCAAAGTGCGTGCCACCAAAAATCCTAGAACTCCTCCACAAAGGTGTAGATCAAAGAGGGGAACAATTTCTCTGTAGATGTCCCTAAAAGAAACCAGCCAGAAAAACCAGAAAGGAAGCTCCTAGGGCCTATTTATAGGCCCAAAAAAACAATTGCCAAAATACCCCCTGTGTCCTCGGATTCGGGCGTTTGGACCAGATCCGGGCGCCCGAATCCGCTGTGAGCTCCCAAACACGGAACGCCCGAATCCACCACCCTGCGCCACGTAGCCCCCAAACAGCGGACAGCGTCCCCAGCCGCTCAGCGCGCGCCACGTCGCCTGCGCCCGGTCAAAGTGGTAGGTGGCGCCCGCCAATTGCAGGGCGCCACGTGGCCCGCCCTGATAGGTCGCCGACAGCGCCCACTTGCCGCCTGCCACGCCGCTAGGCGCCCTGACGCGCACGCGCCCCGAGGCGCCCCGGTGCGCCTCCGTGGCCCCGCCTTCGTGAGCCCACCAACCGGAAGCCGCCACGTGTCCCGCCCGGTCCATGCACCACCCCGCGCTGCTCCGCGGACCGCGCCCACTGCGCCACCCAACCACACGCTGCCACGTGTCCACCACGCTCCAATGGGAAGCTGCCACCTGACACACCTGCTCTGGTGCACCGCGCCCTGCCCGCGCGCCTGCCCGCGCTGCCCGCTGCCCGCGACGCTGCCCGCCGTTGCGCCGCCGTGCTCCGCCGCTGCCCGCCGCCGCCGGTGCTGCCCCCCGGTGCTAGAACAGTACTCAAGCCTCGAAATCCATGCACGGGCATCCGGGCTCCGAAAAATATAAATAAATAGTCAATTTTCATCGTTTTCGCGCGCTAAATCCAAATCCGCTGTCCGATTTGCCAAATTCTAATTCCAAAATTTGCCGAATGCATCCGGACAAGTGTTTTAACCCAAATTTTGCACTGAGTCCATTTCTAATGTCTGTTTCACACGAAACCCCTTCTAAACATCCGACGGGATCATCCGATTACCCTCGTGATCCATTTTAATCCCTGAGTCCAACACTTGTGTCCAATTTGTGCACAAACACCTCCAATACACAGTACAGGCCCCCAAAAGTCACCCATCGCACTGCAACAGCTCTGCGGAGATCCAGGTCATCACACTCTGCAACTTGCCAGCAGGTACACAATGTTCAGCCTTTTCTTGCTGACAAGTTAAGCAGTGAGCCACGAATCTCCCAATGTCTCTCTTCATACCACTCCACCAAAAGTGTGCCTTGAGGTACTTATACATCTTAGTCCCACCAGGATGAATGGTATAAGGTGTATAATGTGCCTCTCTCAAGATCTGCTCTCGAATCTCTGAATCCATAGGCACACAAGATCGGTCCCTGTACTGCAGTACTCCCGAAGCATCAACTGAAAAATCCCCTGTCTGCTCAGTCTGGATCTGTCCTCTAATCCTCATCAAGTGGGGGAGTGGGCTGCACGACAAAAGACATAAGTCTAGCAGAGACCCCAGGGGATACAATGTCATGCCCCGGGGTCGAAACTGCGACCCGGGCCCGCCAACAGATCCGCCGCCCATACGGGAAGCCCCGTATAGACGAAGCGTCTAACCTGCAAAAAGAAGGATACTATAGCTATACAGATATCAGAGCTGAAAAGTAAACTACTGATGTGAGGACCCAAATTTTCACGTAAGGATTACTGTTGGATCAGCAGCTTCTGGAGGCTGATGTTGAGTGTTGGAGGTGTTTATGCGCAAATTGGACACAAGTGATGGACTCAGTGTGAGAAAATAGATCACGAGTGTATTTGGTTGCCCCACTGAATTTTATAAGTGGAATTGGGCAAAACGGACATCGGATTTGGACTCAGCGCGCGAAAACGATGGAAATCGACTACTTGAATGTATTTTTCTGAGTCCAGACGCCCGAAAACAGACACCCGAAAGTTTTCAGTGTTTTCGGGTGCATGGTGGACCGGTGGACCGAGGGGAGTGCCACGTGGCGTCTTTCTACTGGTGTCGTACGCCACGTGGCGGAGCGGGAGAGGTGGCGCAGTGGGCTCGGCCCACGGGAGCGACCGCGGGCAGCACGCGGGCACGGGCAGGCGCGCGGGCAGGGCGCGATGCTGCGGAGCAGGTGTGCCAGGTGGCAGCTTCCCATTGGAGCGCGGTGGACACGTGGCAGCGTGTGGTTGGGTGGCGCAGTGGGCGCGGTCCGCGGAGCAGAGCGGGGTGGTGCATGGACCGGGCGGGACACGTGGCGGATTTCGGTTGGAGGGCTCACGCAGGCAGGGACCACCGAAGCGCGCGGGGGCGCCTCGGAACTGTGCGCGGTAGGTGGGCGCCAGGCGGCGCTGCAGGAGTGGTCGGGGCCGTAAATGCGGGCCACGTGGCGCCCGCTGATTCGCGGGCGCCACCCACCCGCGTTGACCGGGAGCTGGGTTTGCTGTCGCCTGTTCGGGGTGACGTGGCACTCCCAGGAGGTTTCGGGCGCTCACTGTTTGGGTTCCCGCAACGGATTCGGGCGCCCGGATCTGGTCTAAGAGCCCGAATCCGGTGACCCAAAGGGGATTTTGGGAATTGTTTTCGTGGGCCTATAAATAGGCCCCTTGGAGCTCCGTTTCTGGTTTTTCTAGCCAGTTTCTCTAGGGGACTTCTATAGAGAAGTTGTTCCCCTCTTTGATCTACACCTTGTGGAGGAGTTCTAGAATTTTTGGTGGCACGCACTTCGAGGTTTTCAATTTTACGGCGCAGCGAGACGTTTTTGCATTGGTGTTCTTCTCCATCGTATTTCGGTGCGTGGACTCCCCCGGGCTACTCCTGCAGTATTTTCTGGCGATTCTTGCGCCATCGTCTTCACGACAGGTTGGGCTACATTTCTTGTGTTTGGTGTTTCTTCTTTTTCCGAGGTTTTCTTGGGCATTTAGGACCATTTTGTCACCATAATTTCTTGGGCGGAGTTTTGGATAGCATTGGAGCTTTTATGGGTTTTCTCCGCGCTCGAGCGACGGAATAAGGTGTGCAAGTACTCGATTCATATCTACGCGACGCAAGGAACATCACCGTGATTTTTTTGGAATTTTTGGAGGTAGACACGAAGGTGAAAATCCCACTTTTTATGGGCGGAGTTTTACAGATTTTATTCTTGGGAATTTTGATGTGGTCATCTTGTTGGTTTTGTAACTTGACCTACAAAACTCGGATTGAGACGTGCAAGTACACGTTTCGATCAGCTCGACACGACGAACACAGCGGTTATTTTTCCAGATTTTTCTGAGCTCATCTCGCAGGTGAGATTTAGCCATCTTCACGGCTGGTTGTGTGGACAACGACATGTTGTATGTTATTTGGGGTTGATTGTTCGCCGTCTGGTTATTGTTACAGTTTGGGTGTTTTGCGTGGACTACGGTTATTGGACAGCGAGGGGGTTTTACAGCGGTGGATTGCGCGTGTCCAGGTGGGTGGTTGCTATATCCCTCTTTTCTGACATACCCACTAGGAATATTACAGAGATCTTTTTGGGACATTTATGATTGGTGTTTGCTATTCTTATGAGCCTATCATGTGAGACATATCATGTTGGGAATGTTATTAGGAAATTACTAAGTTGGAATTTTGATTGTATTTGGAACTTATACATGCTGGCATGGAGATAATATTAGTACTTAATCTTGCATGTGGTAGTTAGTGTCATGTTTGGACAATGTGAAATATCTTGTTGGTAGGTACTACTTGAGGCTCTTTTGGACATGTATAGGTGGATGGTTTATGTGAGGGTAGTCAGTGGATTTTAGACATGTGTAAATGTTTAATGACTTTAGCATGATGGTTATATCTATGCGGAACTATTACCTAATGTGAGGTCCCGGAATCCCCCGCGTAGGGTTGCTGGTTGTTGGGCAGCTTTCGGTCGCCGTTGGGGGTGTTGGTGCACGTGTTGGGGACCCAGAAATGAATTTGTGATGCAAATTGGGATTTGCTTGCATCACTGGAGGCCTGCGTGGGTTGCGCGCAATTTGGACACAAGTGGTGGACTTCGGGCTTAAATTGAGACCCCGTGGGAAGTTGGTGGACCCGTCGGGTGTTTAGAAGTGATTTCGCGCGATTCAGATGTCAAAATTAGACTCCGGGTGAAGTCCGGATAAAAGTTTACCTCTCCGGTCGCCTTCGGGAATTTTTAGAGTTGGAATTGGGCAAATCGGACTTTAAAAATCGACCTGGCGCGAAAATCGGATCGAGTGGGCATTCGGCAAATTTTCGGGTGAGAATTTGGAGAATTGGACATCGTTTTTGGATTCAGCGCGCGAAATCGCTAAGAATGGACTATTTATTTGTTGGATTTGGAGCCCGGATGAAGTGCGCGTTTTTCGAGGCAAAACGGCACGTTTATCGAGGTGTGCGCGTGGCACGGATCCCGAGGCGAGCGCGGCGCGCGGGTCAAGGCGCGCGGGTCGAGGCGGCCGCGTGATGGGACGGGGCGCAGGCGGACAGGACGGGGCGCAGGCGCGGGACGCGCGGGGGCCGCCACGTGGCGGGCCGCCGTTGGCGCCCGCGCGGGCGCGGGGGCACGCGCGCCCGTGTAACGGGCGCGTGTCCCGCGCCTGGGCTGCGCGGTGCGTGCAACGCGCCCGTGTGGCGGGCGAGTTGCTGCGCGCCGCGTGGCCCTGTGGGCGCGCGCGTGGACCGGGCGCGCGCGCCCGTGTGCTGTGGACCGCGGATGGGGCTTCCCCATTGGCCCGCGCGGTGGACCGGCGCGGTGGACCGGATCCATGGACCGCCTCCTCTCTCCCTCTTTTCTTCTTCTTCTTTCTCCCCGCGCACGCCATTTTCCCTCCTCTTCTCTTCCTTTCTTCTTCAACCGAGCGAGAGGGAGAGCGAGGGAGATGGTGGGAGGTACGGCGTGGCGTCGTGGGCCCCGTGGAGCGCGCGAGTTTTTCCGTGGGGAGCGTTTCGGCGACGGCGGCCCCGTCGGGGTAGGTCCCGTATGTTTGTTTTTACGGTATTTTTAGCACAGTTTTGGAGCGTTATTTTGGACTGTGAATTGACCCTCTTGCTCTTATCTGTGTTTCTCGGTACCGTTTTGCGTGCGGTCCCCGACGGCGTGCACCGTTTTGCGTGCGGACTCCGTTTTGCGTGCGGATCCTGGCACCGTGCTCAGTTTTGCGTGCGGATCCTGGCACCGTGCACCGTTTTGCGTGCGGACTCCGGCACCGTGCACCGTTTTGCGTGCGGACTCCGTTTTGCGTGCGGATCCTGGCACCGTGCACCGTTTTGCGTGCGGACTCCGGCACCGTGCACCGTTTTGCATGCGGACTCCGTTTTGCGTGCGGATCCTGGCACCGTGCACCGTTTTGCGTGCGGACTCCGGCACCGTGCACCGTTTTGCGTGCGGACTCCGGCACCGTGCTCCGTTTTGCGTGCGGACTCCGGCAGCGGACTTCGTTTTGCGTGGGGATCGCGTGGAGGCCAATTGCAAGTGTCTACGAGCAATTGGTGGCAATCGAGGTGGGTGGCCTTATCTCCAAGTTTTATGGAATGTACATTAATTCTATTAATGTAGGACTATGCATGATGGTTTATTTCCTTGTGTAGCATGCTAGATTGTTGGAATGGCTATCCCTTTATTATCGGATAATGTGGTTATCTTGGAACTTGACCTAGCACCCCCGTCATATGTTGTATGTGTAACCAGACTAGTAGAAAACCCTCACTTGGGCTAGGGTTATTTATGCTTAGACATCCACACTGTTCCTTCATCCCTGGACATAGTGTTTTCTCGCCCGGGTAGTGGGCCGAGAGGTCGGGACTTGCTTTTAGTGTGGGATGCTTTTGCACTCTTGCTTGGGAGCAGAGTGGAGTCTGGTAGTTGTAGCTGGGTTGCTTATCTGTGCCGAGAGCCGTTTGGGTAAACGGTAGTCCCGGGAGGTCTTGTTTCCCTGTTGTGCCGTCGTAGAGGGAGCCGTTGCGCAGACGGCAGTCCCGGGCCGTCGAGTATCTTCCAGTCCGCCCTGTTGGGAACCGTTGGGGTTGACGGTGGTCCCAGGTCGTTGAGTGTTGTCCGACCTGTCTTGTTACCCTGAGTTGTGGGTCGTTCCTGGCTGTGGAGTATCTCCAGCCAGTGAGCCTTGTGCTGCGAGCCGTTGGCGAGGCTAGTGTCTCGTGTTTCGAGTTAGCCGAGCAGCTGAGTCGTCGAGAGTTCTCCGACTGTTGTGCGAGGTATTTGGGGATCCTGAGTCCTACCGTTCTGAGAGTGAGCGTGGATTTTGACTAGCCTGCTTATGCCAATTTGTGATACTCTATGCCGCGCCGTTTTCCGCAGTTGGAGTCGCGTCCCTGAGATGCCGCTGTGGATACGATGGGCCTGTTGAGGCAGTTTTGCGCGAGGGGTGAGTTAGTCGGGCAGGACGCCCCACGTAAATCCCATCCTCATGGGGATGCGTGGTAGTGGGCAGGCGCGTTCCTAGTCGACAGGCGCAGGCTTGTCTGGACCCTATGAGGCAGTCAGTTCGATTGGGTCTTTTGAGCACCTTGGGTGCGAGTGGTCTCTTTTACTTTCATCTGTTCCACTTTTTGAGTATCTAGATAGAGGTATGGCAGCTGTAGAGTAGCTCCAGCTTTTCTTGTTCAGATTTCATTGCTCTGTTATCTTTTACCTCTAGTAGACTTGGTGGGCACCGTTCGGCTTGTTGACGGCACCCACTGAGAACTACTGTGGGAAGTAGTTCTCACACCCGTCGTGGTGTCTTTTTCCCCAGGAACTTCTTCTCCTGTTCATGTTGCTCCAGTTGCTGATCCTTCTGACCGAGGCGAGGGAGTCGCGAGCTAGTTCCCTACCCGTCGTTGGAGAGTAGCGGTACCCCTTCAGAGGAGAGCTTCAGTAGATTAGTTACTTCTTTTCCTCTGTTGAGAGACCTTTGTTGTGAGGTATAGAGTTGTACTTTATTTTACAGTTTGAGAGACTGATGTAGTGAGGATATTTTTGTAGTGAGAGCTTGTACACTGATGTACTTTATTGGAGACATCTCCCTTTGGAGTTTTGTATCAGAGGACTTGGTATACGATCGTATTTGGGAGATGGATATTGTATTATCTTCAGTTGTACAGTGTTTGGTTTCCAGTTCTTACTAGTTTACTTCCAGCTCTGATATCTGTATCTCTGTAGTTGATTCTTCCTGCAGGTTAGACGCTTCGTCTGTACGGCAGTTTCCGTACAGATGGCGGATCTGTTAGTGAGCCCGGGTCGCAGTTTCGACCCCGGGGCGTGACACCTAATACACATGTGGGACTATTAGTTGCTATATTTCTTTCAATTTGCATGAGGACAATTGCATGCTTGTATGGACATTTAGGCCACTATTTATTGCTACACTATCTTATTAGAACTTGACTTAGGAGAAACCATGTTTGCTTTCTTTTTCCTCATTCTTTAGTCAGGGGGATATTGTCACGCCCCGGGTCGAAACTGCGACCCGGGCTCGCCAACAGATCCGCCGTCTGTACGGAAACTGCCGCACAGACGAAGCGTCTACCTTGCAAGTCAGATCTATAGCTAAAAAGTATCAGAGCTGAAAAAGAACTAAAACCACAAGCTATAGAAATCCCCTGAACATCTGATATAAATAACTGAATAATCCTCAGTACAATCTCTCAAAAGCTGACAAATAAAATACAACACCTCACCAAACTCTCAGACTGTCCAGTACAAAAGTGGAAGAATAAAATACAGGGTACGTCTACCTCAGACTCTCAAAACTGGTAAGGAACTACTCAGCCACGTCCTCACCTCGTTCAGCTGTCTCCGCCCGAAGCTATCCGGAGCAGCTACCTCCGGAACCTGTCACCGCAGCGGGTGTGAGATCTACTGCAGAAGGTAGATCTCAGTGGGTACCGTCACCAATATCCACGGTATGCCCACTAAGTCTACTGGAGGCACAAAAGATAGGTATGCAGATAGATATATAAATGAAAGCAGGAAATGAGCTCGCTAGTATGCCACAACCACATGCTCAAGGAAATCTCTACTATGATCCTGCTATGCATACTCCCTCGCTACTAAATGCCTCAAGTATCATGCTCAAAGGAATACCCATCTAACAGCAAGCTATGCACCACTCGCACACAAGGTGCTCTCAAAACCCAAATCTCAATGACAGTCCAAAACTGGCACAGTCAAGCCCGCGCCTGTCGCCTAGGAACGCACCTGCCCACTCTGCGTGGGGCGTCCTACCGACCACTATGGACGCACCTACCCACTCCCAGTGGGGCGTCCTACGCACCTATCCACTGCGTGTGGGGCTTACTACGCACCTGCCCACTCTCTGTGGGGCGTACTACGCACCTACCCACTCCGCGTGGGGCGTACCGCTGACTACTATGGACGCACCTGCCCACTCCACGTGGGGCATCCTGCCGACTACTACGAACGCACCTGCCCACTGCGTGTGGGGCGTCCTAGTCGGTCCATCTCAATCATCATCATGCATCCGGAGCGTACTCGAGGGGAGCGACCCCACCGAGCTCTAGTATTTAGTCAGTCTCAACTATCTCATAAATGGCACATGCAGGCTGTGATCCACGATCAAACAGATCGGATACTCAATACCAGATATCACATCACAGTCGGGAACCCTACACGACTGGATCAGGGAATGCCAAACCCTCTCATAGCTATGTCGGAGAACCCTCAACGACCCAATCTGATAATGCACATCCATGGCTAAGTCGGGAACCCTCCACGACCCAATCTGCCAGAGCCCAATCTCTCGAAATCAAGTTGGAGAACCATCTCCACTACTAAAATCAGATATACCAATCCATGGTCTAGAATAATCCCACCAGGGATCTCAACTCATCTGACACTAGAAGCTCGTCACACAGAGCTCTAAAAATCCACTCGGCCCCCTGGCACGAGGATACATGCATCCTGAACCAACTCATGCCCTCTGGAAGCTCACCAAAAATCCCAAACTATTTTAAAGTCTCAATTTCATTAAAATCGGTCCGCCGATTTTTAGTACGGTTTAGATGCCAATCAAATGTCAACTAAACATGCAGTCTAGTGTCATAACGTCTCTAGATCATGCTAAAAATATCAGGGGCCCATAATTGTCTTCCTATAATTTTCTAGGCAACTATCAGATTTACCAGCTATATAAATAATGAGCTAATCATGATCAGCATGCATACAATAGCTTTAGAAGGCATTCCATATATTTCGAAACAAATTCCAACCCACCTCAAATGCATTCCGCAGGCAAACGCTGAAGTCGGTGAAGCTCCGCACCGCTCACTGTCAAAATCCTGCCGGAACGCCCAAAACCGCATCGCATGTGCGCGCACTGTCGCGATCCTTGGAAAATATCCCCGAAAGCTCGGACGAATCCCTCGAGTCCACTAATGAAATCGGCGCGCACTCCGGCCCTCGCTGCCCTCTCACAGCACACACACACACTCACGCACGCGCGCACGCACGCCTCGACTCCGCGCCGAGAAAATCCAAAACTCACGGCATCAATGCCAAGGATGGAAAGAGTAATCCCATAAGCTCAAACCTCATCAAAAATCCATCCAAGAAATCCAAAACTCAGCTTGGAAGAAATCTGTCACTTACCTCGTGAGTGGCTCGGTGCGCGCGCGGCTCTCCCGACTCCAAGCAGCGGGGTCAGACCAAGAAGCCAAGCTCCATCTTGCTACTTCACTTCTCCTTCCTTCCCTTTCTTTTCCTTCTTTCTCTTCTCCTTTCCCTTGCTCTGTCGTGGAGAGAACAGGCAGCTGGGGGGCTCTTATAGAGCGTGGCATACAAGGGAGGTGAATTTACCAAAAAGCCCCCGCTCAAAATATCCAGAATCTTCTAATTGGGCATTCTGGGAGTCTGTGTACCGGTACCTCTAATTGAGTACCGGTACCAAGTAGCTCGGGTTCCGGAAGACGGGGTCTAGTTCCGGAACAAACCCTCCAGTTCCGGAACCAAAGTCCCAGTTCCGGAACTCCAACCCTCCAAATCCGAAAATCCAGTCTGAAGCTCCAATTTCCTCGCCGTCAACTCGCTTTATGCCCCAGAAGCTTCCGCATCAATCTAAAATCTCCCGAACCCCACTGTAAACATAAAGTACACAAGTCCAAAGCTTTTCCCACTCAAAAGTTCGACGGTGGAGTCGGTGGTCAAACCCATAATCCGGTGCTCTCACAAGAAAATCCTTACTTGCCAAGTCCAACTCACTTTTTGTCTTTTGGGCCTCCGCATCAGTACAAATCCACCCGAACTCCGCTGTAAACAGGAAATACACATGTCTCAACACTTTCCAAATTCCTACGCGCAACCGCGGAGTCGGATCTCTATCCAAACCAATACTCCACAAATACTCAATGCCCCGAAAACACTTATTCAACCGGGCTTCCAAATTTCGACGCTGCTGACTCACTTTCCATCCAAATAGATTTTTCGTCGATCCCGAGGCGATCACTTCGCACCACGCCATCTCGCGAGGTCGGTGCACTCAACAAAGTTCCAGTACTCTACAGATATTGTTGCTCGGGTTTGAGCAAGGGTTGGGATAGTGTAGCCGGGGCCTGGGTTTTAGCTTCTGGGGTATAGCGGTGACCACGGATATTAGGCGGTTGACTGGATATCGGTTGTGGGATATGATTGTGGATGGCAGGGTATCATGACAACCGCGGACAGTAGGCGGTTGGCCAGGTGTCGATTATTGGGCTGGGCTATAGATTGGAGGGTATTGCGGCAATCGCGGATATTGGGCGATTGATCGGAGGTTTATTTATGCATCGGATTGGGGATCGGGGTTTTCTTTAGTGGAGGGATTTGTTCCACTTAGGCATTGTAGTGATCCAGTCCTGCTTTTATGATACTTGTGACATGGTTGCTTTACTCGTGTGGGTAGCTCCCCTCGAGTTCCCCTCTAGAGCGTTGGGGAGTTTCCCTCTAGAGCGTGGGGGTCAGATAGTGATTGAGTTTGGTTATCACACCGGCGCGGCTTTATATGCCCGGTGATGCTTTCCTCGTGTGGGTAGCTCCCCTCGAGTTCCCCTCCAGAGTGTTGGGGAGTTCCCCTCTAGAGCGTGGGGGTCAAACAGGCCTTGAGTTTTTGCTATCACATCGGCGCGACTTACTTGCCCGATAATGAGGGCGGCATAGATTGGATTTATTTGGGTCGGTTGGTTACTGGTGCATATGGTTATTCCACTGTGGGATTGCATTTAGAGGCCTTGTAGTGGTAGTTTCCTTTTTCAGCAGTTTTATTGCTTACCACTCTTCTTTCCCTTTTGCCTCTGGTAGACCTAGTGGGCGCGTCGGAGTTTGAGGCTTTACCCACTAGGGGAGGCTACTGGTTTACTATTAGTTCTCACCCCCATTCTTCTTTCCTCTTTTTCTTCTCCTTTGTTTTGCAGTGTCTTCTGCGGGTGCTGATGGCTTTTCAGCGGCGGGTCGAGGAGAGAGGACGGCTGAGTAGATAGATTTCGAGGCAGGCTGAGCGGGTTAGCTGGACTGTTGGTGTACCCTTTTTCCTCAGACGGTTGTACTTTACTTTTGGGTCTGGCTGTAGAGTACCAGGACTTGGTGGAGTGTACCGACCTCGCAAGATGGCGTGGTGCTGAGAAATCACCTCGGACATGTTCCATATTTGTTTGCAGATGATTTCGGGTTGCTGCGACGGTTGAGCAGTGTGCCCATGTCGCCCAGGATGAGGCTTAGACGATTGATAATGTTTGAAAGGGGGACTGCATCGAGATAACTATCATCTTGTGCATTTTTGGCGAGCGCCGACTTTTGGATGCAGCGATCATGTATGCTCGATGGATTGACCGAGGATCTGGGATCGTGTCCGAGAGGGACGGAGAACGAGGGACCAGCTCCGGAGAGAGAGTCATCCAGTATTGTCGAATTTTGGGACAGTCGAGTGGATCGACGTTGCTAGGATACCAATCACGGGACCTTAAGTCTCAGAGGAGACGGAGACCTGGAGGTTTCGACAGTCGAGGCCCCAGTATAGTGTCAGGATGAGTATGTCCTTGCGGGGAGCCGCATTCATCGCCATAGAGTGACTTCAGGGAAAGGGCGATGCTTTTCTTGTGGATAGTCAGGACATTTTCAGGCAGAGTGTCCCAGAGTGGTGCCCTTGGATTTTCCGCTTGTGACGGCACTCCTACCGTTCTTTCAGGATGTAGAGGTTCATCCGACTTACCGGTAGGCTGAGAGAGCCGTGACGCCGAAATAAATAGAGCGATGGCTACCAGTATCTAGTGGATGAGATTATGCAGCCGGTTGGTGGACGCCAGGATGGTGGATTGCGTCTTACCTGGTGTGGTTGCTTTTGGCCATTAGAGTTAGAGCTTGATGTTGCCGACACCGTTTGGGTGTGTTTTAGGAGAGTAGGGGTAGCTTTGCGTGGGCTGAAGATGGGATTGTTGGCTTATGCACGTGAGGATCAGGTTCCAGATCACGTATAGCACTTGGATGAGTGTTGCCAGTCCCGCCCAGTGCTGTAGGACCTTGGATTTGATTCTTGAGATGTTAGTCCTACATCAGCTCCGAGATGATGATATGAGGTTGGATAGGGATTGGATATCCCAATGTTATGCTATCATGGATTGTCGAGAGAGGACAATGACACTCCGTTGCCCTGGCCAGGAGGAGTGTGTTTATAGAGGATGCTAGAGCACGACAGAGGTTGAGTCGTGGTCGTATCGCTTGTTAGCGACTATTGAGGAGGTGCCTACGGCGGCACCGGGACTAAGGAATATCTTTTATTGCCGAGTGATCTCGAGTGAGAGTTTACCAGATTTGATTTTGAAGTCGCCGTTGGGGAGATTGAGATCGAGATAGTGATAGACGTGGTTTGGAAACCGCGCCGACTTCGGCAGCATCTTTGGGAGTATCACCCGTGATTCATAGAGAGAGAAAGCTGTTAGCGCAGTTGCGGGATTTGTTGGATTGAGAGGTCTGTGCGACCCAGTGCCACGTTGTGAGTGCACAATGGTGAGGGTTCTATGTTGGTTGAGCACAGACAGGTTGGATTATTTTCGGCAGACGCCTTGTGGGATTGATAGCCTTATGGAACCATACAGCTGAAGGCTGTGCCAGACAGTGTTCTGAACCCGATAGGGATATTATGAGCTTATAGCGCGGTCAAGTGGATTGACTAAGGTCCTGCGACCTTTTGGATTTGAGGACTTGTGTGTTCCGGCGGTACGTGGACCGGGTTGTTGTGCCGGCGTGAGTTGGGCTCTACACTGTGTGGTCGTACCAGTTGTTGAGTTTGATTTATACAGGGCCGATAGATTTGATTATATTTGGATTGGTTTCCAAGGTGACTTAGAGCATGAGGAGCACTTGAGGACTGTGTTGCAACTTCTTTAAGAAGAAGTTGTTGCCAAGTTGTGAGTGTTGCACTTGGATTTTGGAAGAATTTGTGGTTAGGCCATTTGAAGACAGCTGCAAGAGTGACAGAAAACCCAACAAAGAGTGATACCGTTTGGGTTGGGTCTAGACCTATGTTAGTGACAGGAGACAGAAGCTCTTGGACTATGCAAGGCCAGTGTAGCTTGGAAGAAGCAAAGCTGAGGAGGATACCAGCATTGATTCAGATATTGCCTGTGAAAGAGAGATCGGGGAGTTATCCAGAGATCCTTGAGCCTGAAGTACAGGGTTACTCAGGAGGACCTTGATTGAGGCTACGCCGGTAGACAGAGTTGTTGTAGCGGTATGATTGATTTAGTATATCATTATCTCGGCATGGACATTATGGTCAGTATGCCTTGGTTAGGTGAGGATTTGAGACATCGGTGTGGCCAATGCAATTCCTGCTTGTGAGGCAAAGGAATTTGTTTAATCGAGTTATATCCTGGATGAAGATTCAGTAGTAGAGCCATCCTGATGAGTGAGAATGACCACCTGAGAGTCTGAGGATGAGTTGGGGATCTCCTATCCCCATCTGAATGAGACACCCTCATGAGTTATGGATTTATTTTTGGTTTCGAGGAAGAAACCTTTTTAAGGAGGGGAGAGTGTAGAGTACCGGGACTTCGTGGAGTGTACCGACCTCGCAAGATGGCGTGGTGCTGAGAAATCGCCTCGGACGTGTTCCATATTTGTTTGCAGATGATTTCGGGTTGATTCGGATCGACGCGGAAGCCCCAGCTTGAATCGGAGTTTTCTGGGCTTTGTGCGCCGTTAGAGGACTGGTTTGCGTGAGCCGCGACTCCACTGTGGTTTGTAGGAATTGGGAAAGGTTTGGAACAGGGGTATTTTCTGTTTACAGATGAGTTCGGGAGGTTTCGGACTGGTACGGAGACTCCGGAGGCGAAAAGTGAGTCGGGATCGGCAGTTATGGGAGCTGGTTTTTGGATTGAGCACATTGACTCTACGGTTGAGCTTATTGAGGGGGGGAAACTTTGGACATGTGTATTTTCAGATTACAGCGGAGTTTGGGATGTTCCGGACTGATGCGGAGGCCCCGAGGGCAAAAAGTGAGTTGGAGTGGGCTTAATTGGATTATTTAATTGATTAATTAATTATTTATTGCTGGCCTCTGAAGGAATTAATGAAAGAATGTGTAAAGAAAGAAAGGAATTTAAAAGAGAGAGTGTTTTGGTGTTTGAATGTATTTAATGTTGGTGTTGGAAAGGGTATGAAGTCCTTTACACCATACACCATGCACCATCCCTTAATTAATTAGCATGCCATGTCATCATCTTCTCCAAATGTGAAACAGAGTATTTTTTTTTAAACAGAGGAATGAGTTAATGAAGAAATAGAAGAAGGAGAAGAAGAATTAAAGGGAAGTAAAAGAGCGTTTTGATCGTCTTGACGGCGCGAATCTATCGCTAGTAGTCGCGTGGTGCTGAGCGGAGCAAGCGTGCGTCGAATCACTTGCAAGATGCATTGCAGTTTTTAGTGAGAGAGAGAGATAGCTTGAAATGAGCTTGGTGTTGATGTTGGAGATATGTGTGTGTGTGGGGGGGGGTTAGTTGTGGTCTTTGTGAGGAGGTGGGCCAGCTGAGGCCACCGCACGGGCACTGCTTGGACGCTGCGCAGGTGCGCGCGGGCGCTGCGTGGGAGTGCGCAGGGCGCCGCGCGGGCGCAGCCCGGGCGTCGCGAAGGGACGCGCGGGCGCACAGCAGGCGCGGGGTTGGCGGTTGGTTTGGAGTTCCGGAACCGAGAGGGATGTTCCGGAACTAGCCTTTGGGTACCGGTACTACTTGAAGAGTACCGGTACCCTTTGTCCAGGATGCTATTTAGTGATATTTTTATGGGTAGTTTGGTCTTTTCACCTCCCCAAACCCCTAGTTGACTGGTTGACCCTTCCTTCTCTATATATGTGGACTCCCCCCACCTCCTCTCCTCTCAGCTTGGATCAGAGAAAAGAAAAAGGGAAGAAAGAAAGAAAGAAAGAGATGAAAGAAAACAATGATGCAGTTTAGTGTTCTTGAGGCTTGCAGTCGAGCGAAGCCGCGCGCGCGTCGGCCGCACCTACGAGGTAAGTTGGCAGATTCTTCAAGATGGATCCTTGGATTTATTTTATGGATTTAGAATGAGTTTTGAGTTGGATTTTGATTGTGTTTCTTCTCTCTTTGGGCCGTTGGGCTGTGGCTTGTGATTTTTGCTGTGCGGAGCTGGGGTGCCGCGCACGTGCTGTAAGCCGACCGTGGAGAGGACCGGAGTGCGCGCAGATTTTCTAGAGGACTCGAGGGTTTGTTCGAGCTGCCGAGGATTGTTCCGTGGATCGCGACTGAGTGCGCGCACGCGCGGAGCGGTTTTGGGGATTTTTTTCGACAGATTTCGACAGAGTGCAAGTTGGCGCTTCACCGACTTCAGCGTTTGCCTGCGGAAAGCATTGCAGGTGGGTTGAAATTTCTTCAAGATGTATGGAATGCCTTCTAAAGCTATTGTATGCATGTTGATCATGTTTAGCTTAATATTTATATAGCCGGTAAATCTGATAATTGCCTAGGAAACTATAGGAAGACATTTATGGGCTCCAGATATTTTTAGCATGATCTAGGGACATTATGACACTAGACTGCATGATTAGCTGACATTTGATTGGCACCTGAACCGTACTAAAAATCGGCGGACCGATTCTAATGAAATTGAGACTTTAAAATAGTTTGGGATTTTTGTGAGCTTCCAGAGGGTTTGAGTAGGTTCAGGATGCGTGTATCCTCGTGCCAGGGGGCCGAGTGGATTTTTAGAGCTCTGTGTGACGAGTTTCTAGTGTCAGGTTAGTTGATATCCTGGGTGGGATTATTCTAGATCATGGATTGGTATATCTGATTTAGTAGTGGAGATGGATCTCCGACTTGATTTCGAGAGATTGGGTTCTGGCAGATTGGGTCGTGGAGGGTTCCCGACTTTGCCATGGATGTGCATTATCAGATTGGGTCGTTGAGGGTTCTCCGACATAGCTATGAGAGGGTTTGGCATTCCCTGATCCAGTCGTGGAGGGTTCCCGACTTTGATGTGTTATCTGGTATTGGGTATCCGATCTGTTTGATCGAGGATCATAGCCTGCATGTGCCATTTATGAGATAGTTGAGACTGAATAGATACTAGAGCTCGGTGGGGTCGCTCCCCTCGAGTACTCTCCGGATGCGTGATGATGATTGAGATGGACCGACTAGGACACACCACACGCAGTGGGCAGGTGCGTTCGTAGTAGTCGGCAGGACGCCCCACGTGGAGTGGGCAGGTGCGTTCATAGTAGTCAGTAGTACGCCCCACGCGGAGTGGGTAGGTGCGTAGTACGCCCCACAGAGAGTGGGCAGGTGCGTAGTACGCCCCACACGCAGTGGATGGGTGCGTAGGACGCCCCACGGGGAGTGGGCAGGTGCATCCATAGTGGTCGGTAGGACGCCAATTATGGGAAGACAATTATGGGCCCCTGATATTTTTAGCATGATCTAGGGATGTTATGACAATAGACTGCATGTTTAGTTGAAATTTGATTGGTATCTGAACCGTACTAAAAATCGGCGGACCGATTCTAATGAAATTGAGACTTTAAAATAGTTTGGGATTTTTGGTGAGCTTCCAGAGGGTTTGAGTAGGTTCAGGATGCATGTATCCTCGTGCCAGGGGGCCGAGTGGATTTTTAGAGCTCTGTGTGACGAGCTTCTAGTGTCAGATGAGTTGAGATCCCTGGTGGGATAATTCTAGAACATGGATTGGTATATCTGATTTTAGTAGTGGAGATGGTTCTCCGACTTGATTTCGAGAGATTGGGCTCTGGCAGATTGGGTCGTGGAGGGTTCCCGACTTAGCCATGGATGTGCATTATCAGATTGGGTCGTTGAGGGTTCTCCGACATAGCTATGAGAGGGTTTGGCATTCCCTGATCCAGTCGTGGAGGGTTCCCGACTGTGATATGATATCTGGTATTGAGTATCCGATCTGTTTGATCGTGGATCACAGCCTGCATGTGCCATTTATGAGATAGTTGAGACTGACTAAATACTTGAGCTCGGTGGGGTCGCTCCCCTCGAGTACGCTCCGGATGCGTGATGATGATTGAGATGGACCGACTAGGACGCCCCACACGCAGTGGGCAGGTGCGTTCGTAGTAGTCGGCAGGACGCCCCACGTGGAGTGGGCAGGTGCGTCCATAGTAGTCAGCGGTACGCCCCACGCGGAGTGGGTAGGTGCGTAGTACGCTCCACAGAGAGTGGGCAGGTGCGTAGTACGCCCCACACGCAGTGGATAGGTGCGTAGGACGCCCCACGGGGAGTGGGCAGGTGCATCCATAGTGGTCGGTAGGACGCCCCACGTAGAGTGGGCAGGTGCGTTCCTAGACGACAGGCGCGGGCTTGACTGTGCCAGTTTTGGACAGTCATTGAGATTTGGGTTTTGAGAGCACCTTGTGTGCGAGTGGTGTATAGCTTGCTCTTAGATGAGTATTCCTTTGAGCATGGTACTTGAGGCATCTAGTGGTAAGAGTGTTTGCATAGCAGGATCATAGTAGAGGTTTCCTTGAGCATATGGTTGTGGCATATAGTTGTAGCTCATTTCCTGCTTTCATTTATTTATCTATCTGCATACCTATCTTTTGTGCCTCCAGTAGACTTAGTGGGCATACCGTGGTATTGGTGACGGTACCCACTGAGATCTACCTTCTGCAGTAGATCTCACACCCGCTGCGGTGACAGGTTCCTGAGGTAGCTGATTCCGGCTTGGTTCGCTCGGAGACAGCTGATCGAGGTGAGGACGTGGCCGAGTAGTTCCTTACCTGTTTTGAGAGTCAGAGGTAGATGTACCCTGCATTTTATGTTTCCACTTTTGTATTGGACAGTCTGAGAGTTGGTGAGGCTTTGTATTTTATTTGACAGTTGAGAGATGTTGTATTGAGGATGATTTTATTATATCAGATGTTCGGTGGTTTATTCTATAGCATTTGGTTACTAGTTTCAGCTCTGATACATGTTTTAGCTATAGATCTGACTTGCAGGGTAGACGCTTCGTCTGTGCGGCAGTTTCCGTACAGATGGCGGATCTGTTGGCGAGCCCGGGTTGCAGTTTCGACCCCGGGGCGTGACACTGGCTTTAGCCAGCTGTTTGTATCTTTTTGGTAAGCTGGGAGAGACAGATGTATTATTTTGACAGATGTACTGTATTCTATTGCCAGCTTCAGTCTGAGATGTATTAGTTTTAGTTCAGCTCTGTTTTATGCTCTTTATTATTTGTTACGGCATTTTGGTATTGGCATATTTCGTGAGTCAAGTCAGTGAGTTGAGTCGGAGTCTTAAAGGGATCAAATTGTCAATCAGCATTCAAAGACTTAGAGAAGATTCAACAAGAGCTCAAGTTGACACTCAGTGTCTTGAATCTTGAAGATTGAAGTTGAAGAATTGTGGATCAGTTACATCAATCTCAAGAAGAAAGTATTCAAGAGGATCAGGTATGTTTAACTAAATAATTGTGGTGATCCGAATACTTTCTTATAGTGTAGAAACACTTGGATGAACTTTTAATTGCATAATAATCAAAAACTGGTGTTCGGACTTGTTCAGGATCCGGATCAGAGCCAACGATCCGGATCCCGAAGGTTGTTGCTTCATACAAGACTTCGATCCGGATCCATGCAATTTCCGATCCGGATCCCGAATGTTAAGTTTTCTGATTTGTATGAACGATCCGGATCGGGCAATGCGATCCGGATCCCGAACCATGGTATTTCTGGAATCGTCATTCTCGTTACGACGATCCGGATCGCAGTAAATCCGATCCGGATCGCCGTCCTGAAAATTTCCAGATAAGGTATGTTTTTGATTCTTATCTCTTTCCAAAGGTTTCTAAACTATAAATAGACATTTAGGGTTTCTCAAAAACGTGGGAGCTACGGCCGATCTTTTTATAAAACTCTTGAGAGCAACCCTAGAGGCTAGGTTTTCATCGTTCTTCTTTATAGCCTCTTTTAGGTCAATTCGATGGTTCTTTCAAGAACATATCTTTTGTCGAATTGATCTAATCTTTGCTTAGAGATTTCTTCTACGGTTCCTCATTGAGAATCTAAGCAAAGGATCACCATCGAAGTCAATATTCTTATCGATTGAGTTTGCGTCGTGGATTCGACGTGGCATCGTGGATTCGGTGTGCTAAAGGCGTTTCGTGGATTCGAAACGTGTGCTCGTGGATTCGAGTGGCGTTCGTGGATTCGAACGTGTGCAGTGGGCGTGCAAAATCGGTGGAGCGCGAGGTCCAAGAAATTGAAGGAGGGGTTTGAGTCCGTGGAGTCGGTAATCACCTTGTTATTCTTCTATTCTTATTGGATTGTTATTGCGTGTTGGTCCCGTGGTTTTTCTCCTGGATTGGAGTTTCCACGTAAATCTCGGTGTGCTGTTTTTATTTTCCGCATTGGTTTTTATTTTGCACTGAGATTGAGTTTTTAAGTATTACACCTATTCACCCCCCCTCTAGTTGTTTGATAGTACCTATTTAGATCCTTGTGGATCCTATAAAAACCTACAATTGGTATCGGAGCGGGTTTTAGGTTTATCTATCATGTTGGGTGAAAGTGGTAATATTTATAGACCTCCTCTTTTTGATGGGACTAATTATGCTTATTGGAAAGTGCGGATGAGAGCTTTTCTCATCGCAATTGATGAGCGAGTATGGCAATCCGTGGAATGCGGTTGGGTGCATCCTGTTGAGGAAGTAGGAAATTCTACTACCCCAAAACCTCGCTCTAGATGGTCCAAAGAGGAATTTGAAAGATCTTCTTACAATGGGAAAGGTATGAACGCTTTATTTAATTCTCTTTCCTCGACTGAATTTACAAGAATTTCCGCGTGTGAAACCGCGAAGGAAATTTGGGATATTCTCAAAATTACACATGAGGGTACTAATCTTGTAAAAATTCAAAAGCTCCAGATGCTTACAAGTCAATTTGACTCTATTCATATGGAAGAGCATGAATTGTTCACAGATTATTACACTAGACTTCAAGATGTAATTAATACATGTGCTAATTTAGGAGAAAAGATCCCGGAGTCGAAAATTGTAAGAAAGATACTTCGGACTCTTTCGGAACGGTTTAGGGCAAAGGTTACCGCCATTGAAACCGTTAGTCATCCGGATGAGATGAGTGTTGAGGAATTAGTAGGTGCTTTGCAAACTTATGAATTGACTTTTCCTACTAATCAAGTTTCTTCCAAGTCTTCTTCTAAGCTTACAGGTATTGCATTCAAATCCACAAAGGAAGAAGATAGCGAATCGAGTTCCGACGATGAAATCTCTTTTGCCGATTTTGAAGAACAATTGGCGCGGATCACAAAGAAATTTCGTCGGAAATTTTGGAAGAATCGAACCGATGGATCTTCATCCACGAAACCATCTAAAGGATCATCGGGTTCTAAATCCTCTAACCTCAAATTCCTTGCAAAACCTTCTAAGGAAAAAGATGATTTCGAAGGGGAAATCCAATGCTATCGATGCAAAGGCTACGACCATTTTTCAACGGATTGTCCTTCTCCGAAATCATATAAAAAGAAGGCTTTGCAAGCGAAAACTTGGGACGATTCTACTTCTAATGAATCGACCTCAAGTAAAGAGGAAAAAATCGTTGCTTCTCATGCCTCTCATTTTCCCTCTTCTAATAATTGTTTATCATCTTTAGTCACTGACTCTACTCCTTTGATTTTGTATGAAACATCAACAACCGGCGGAGAGTCATCAAGTGAGGGGGAGTCGGACGAGGAAGAACTCGTTGAGGCATATCAACAACTTCTTGCGGAATCTAAGAAGATGGCCAAACATATCAAGAAGTTGAGGAAGCAACGACTTGAGAATCAAGACGAGAATCATGCTTTAAAGATCAAACTTCATGATCTCGAGGAGGAACGAGAGCTTTTATTGAATAATAATAAAATCCTCCAAGAAAAGATAAATCAATCGGAAACGGTCGTTAATTCCCATATTAACAAGATTGATTTTCTTGAAAAGCAGTTTGAGGAAATTCATGTCACCAACCAAGCATTGACCAAGCAAGTTCATCAACTTAAATCCGACATACAAAGGATTTCAACCGGTTCCAAGAAACTTGAATGTATGTCCGGATTAGGTCAAACAAGCAAGGTTGGTTTGGGATTCAAAAAGAACCAAACTGTGAATGCTTCAAGTTCCACAATGAAATTGAAAGGAAGAACTTGTCACTTATGTGGACTTGAAGGACATTTGGTGAAGGATTGCCCGAAAAAGAGAAAGAAGAATTCTTCGGCAACTTCATCTACGGAGCGAACTCAACGGAATCAAAAGACACATCAAGTCAAAGGAGTTCACTCAACCCACTAAAGGTCCGAGCCACAACATCAATCATACAAGTGGATCTTTGTGAGGCAAAGACCTAAGGTGGACCAACAGTCAAAGCGGACAACCCCCGGCCACAACGAATCAAGACAACCCAAAATCCAGCGATTTTGGATTCGGAAAGGTGATATCTTTCCTTGTCTTAAGTTCTAAATAGCTTATGACTGTATGTAATGCTTTGATTGGTTTTCCCTTCATATCTTTCTTAATCTTTGCATTACATGTTTTTCAATGCTCTTCGTTTTTATACTTTGTTTTTGAACAAAAGGGTTTTTACTGAACAAGCGCATTGAATAAAAGGGCTTCACTTTTATTCACTCCAAATTAATTTTATTTGGATTATCAACTTTACTCCTTAATCATAATCTTGAAGATACTTCATTATAGGAGTTTTTGATATTATAAGCATCAAATTTTAGAAATCATGTGTGATCTTTAGATGCTTAATCTATCTCGGTTGTGTGAATTCATTGTGATAAACGTGAGACAACCGATAGACTAAAATTTGGGATATAATTCTTTCACGTAAGAGATTGCTTTCTTACAAGGGTATTGAAATAATTTGCAAAAGATGTGGAAAGAGTTACATCCGAAAGGAGTGTGAAAACTACCACCACATGCTGGAAAGAGCTGCCACCCCGGTCGTCCGGTTTGTGTGTGAAGCTACCACATGTTATGGATGCTTGATAGTATTTTATGAGAAAATCTTTAGTTGAAGCATTTGGAGATTTATATGCAAAGCTCTTATATTTTGAATAATCTCCTGGTTGGTATAAGGTGGGATAGTTGAAAGATGCTCAGAGAGCCTCCCTTAGGTATTTTAGTGCTTATCTCAAATTTGAAAGGGTAAGAAATCAAATTGATGTCATTTGGAAATCTCTGTAAGTCATCTTTGTACATCCGTTACATCTTGATAGACTTTGGATCTCAAGATTATTTTTGATGACTTGTGTTTGATGAATATAACATGAAAAAACGGTTTATAATGTTTTACCTTTATTTTTCATGATTTCCGAGTAAATCTTTTTAATTTTTGTAAAATTAATTGGATTGAATGACATCTATGTGATCTCATATTATTTTCAAGCACTTAAATTGTTTTCTTGATGGAATACAAATCGGTAATTCAATTATTTCAAAATCTGGATTTGTTTCAAGAAATTATTTGATTTTTGCTTTCTGGTACCGGTACGAAATCTGCATTTTTGTTATATACCAGAACTGAGCTTTTATCTCTCTTTCTCCATGAACTAATTTTGTTTGTAATTTCCTTTTGTCTAGTATGTTCACTGTTTGACAATTTGTGACAAAAAGGGGGAGAAGAGAAATGACGGAGATAAGATCATCAAGAGAGGATAAACGAAACGAAAATGGAAAAATGGGGGAGAACGGAAAATGATGATCGTATCACAAAGGGGGAGAACAGAGATGCTCAAGATAGGGGGAGACAAAGAAAAAATTGAAAGAGCAGAAAAACAAAAGAACCAAAAGGAAGACGGATCAAATGTAGGATTGTAATTTCTAACGACTAACGTTTGATTTTGTTTGGAGTTTTGTTTTGCAGGAATTACATCACTTTAAGACTCCAAGTCCTAAGTCATAGAGTATGTTCTAGGACTGTTTGGTTCAAATGTAATTTTGTATTTATTGGATCTTTCACGCAAAGAAAATCAATGTTTTGGTGATGACATTGAGTTTCGATTTTTTGGTTTAAGATGAGTGACTTGAGCGTTTTTATGTATTTTGGGTTTTGTCACGAAATTGCCAAAGGGGGAGATTGTTACGGCATTTTGGTATTGGCATATTTCGTGAGTCAAGTCAGTGAGTTGAGTCGGAGTCTTAAAGGGATCAAATTGTCAATCAGCATTCAAAGACTTAGAGAAGATTCAACAAGAGCTCAAGTTGACACTCAGTGTCTTGAATCTTGAAGATTGAAGTTGAAGAATTGTGGATCAGTTACATCAATCTCAAGAAGAAAGTATTCAAGAGGATCAGGTATGTTTAACTAAATAATTGTGGTGATCCGAATACTTTCTTATAGTGTAGAAACACTTGGATGAACTTTTAATTGCATAATAATCAAAAACTGGTGTTCGGACTTGTTCAGGATCCGGATCAGAGCCAACGATCCGGATCCCGAAGGTTGTTGCTTCATACAAGACTTCGATCCGGATCCATGCAATTTCCGATCCGGATCCCGAATGTTAAGTTTTCTGATTTGTATGAACGATCCGGATCGGGCAATGCGATCCGGATCCCGAACCATGGTATTTCTGGAATCGTCATTCTCGTTACGACGATCCGGATCGCAGTAAATCCGATCCGGATCGCCGTCCTGAAAATTTCCAGATAAGGTATGTTTTTGATTCTTATCTCTTTCCAAAGGTTTCTAAACTATAAATAGACATTTAGGGTTTCTCAAAAACGTGGGAGCTACGGCCGATCTTTTTATAAAACTCTTGAGAGCAACCCTAGAGGCTAGGTTTTCATCGTTCTTCTTTATAGCCTCTTTTAGGTCAATTCGATGGTTCTTTCAAGAACATATCTTTTGTCGAATTGATCTAATCTTTGCTTAGAGATTTCTTCTACGGTTCCTCATTGAGAATCTAAGCAAAGGATCACCATCGAAGTCAATATTCTTATCGATTGAGTTTGCGTCGTGGATTCGACGTGGCATCGTGGATTCGGTGTGCTAAAGGCGTTTCGTGGATTCGAAACGTGTGCTCGTGGATTCGAGTGGCGTTCGTGGATTCGAACGTGTGCAATGGGCGTGCAAAATCGGTGGAGCGCGAGGTCCAAGAAATTGAAGGAGGGGTTTGAGTCCGTGGAGTCGGTAATCACCTTGTTATTCTTCTATTCTTATTGGATTGTTATTGCGTGTTGGTCCCGTGGTTTTTCTCCTGGATTGGAGTTTCCACGTAAATCTCGGTGTGCTGTTTTTATTTTCCGCATTGGTTTTTATTTTGCACTGAGATTGAGTTTTTAAGTATTACACCTATTCACCCCCCCTCTAGTTGTTTGATAGTACCTATTTAGATCCTTGTGGATCCTATAAAAACCTACATTATTATCTCTTATGTCTGAGCAGGTTACTGGCGCTTCGTGTACGCGGGAAATTCCGTGTGCACGGCGGATCTGTAGACGGGCCCGTGTTCTGGTTTACACCCGGGGCGTGACAACTGAAATAAGAAATAATACAACTGTCAAATAGTACAAGTATGAACCTCACTACAAAAATCTCTTAGAATAAAACTCTCAAAAGTAACTAACTACTAAAATCCAACAGACTGTACTACTAAGCTCCAAAAAGGGGTACCGCTATACTCCAAGGACGGGTAGGGAACTAGCTCGCGACTCTCTCACCTCGATCAGCAACAAAAGGATCAGCAACAGGAGCAGCAGGAACTGGAGAAAGGGTCCCTGGGGAAAGACACCACACCGGGTGTGAGAACTACAACCCACAGTAGTTCTCAGTGGGTACCGCTACCAAGCCCGACGGTCTGCCCACTAAGTCTCCTAGAGGCATAAGATAACAAGAAAACTGTAATAATGAAAAGATAAGCTGGAAAGAGTCTATAGCTATCATGCCTCTATCTACAATGCTCAAAGGGTGATACAGATGAAAATGATGCATCTACTACAATAGCTCTCAAAATACAGTCACCCAATCTACACTCACTGCCACATAGGGTCCAGTCAACCTGCGCCCACCTATAACCGTTACATCCAAAGAGGACCGGACTTACGTAGGGCGTCCGTGACTGGCAAAACTGGGCCAGCCAGAGGGACTGCGTCGACAAGTCGCGATAGCAAAGTAACAGGCCCAACTCCGGAGTGGCACTCGAGGGGCGCGACCCCACCGAGGAAAGTATCTGCGCATATCTGTCGAGCTCAATATGGCTCATGCAGGCTATAGTCCAATCCACGATCAACAAGATCGACAGTAACCAACAAATCACATCTCTAACTCACTGGCTGGAAATACTCGACAGCCGGGACCACCGTCAACCAGACGGCTCCCACAACAGGACATCAACCCAACATGTAAACTCACTAACAGGATATACTTCGCAGCTGACAACAATGAAGGGATCGGGAACCCCGAAAGACTAGAACCTACAACCCAAATTAAATAAGAATAGACTCTAGGCATAGCCTCTCGTTGTTCTCGACCCAAAGAAAAAGGCAGTCCTTAGAACCCAGACCACTCGAATCCTCTCGAGTGGGGAAGTTTACAGGAAAAATATGACATTTATTACTGAAAACCATTTTTCACTCAAACCCACGCGGGGTGAGGACTAAAAGTAGTTCCTTTTTGAAAAACCATCTTGATTTAAGGAAAACCTATTTTTAATGATTTTTAGTTATTTTAGGAAAAACAGTTAGAAAACAAGTTTTTATACCCAAACCCCGAAGGGCTAATGCCTTCGTCCAATCAGACAAGAACAGATTCCGGCGACCCTTCGATATTTGGAAGAAAACATTGGTTGACTAAAATCATGTGTGTGTCCAAAAAGGTTCTGGGTTCAAGGTCATGCTATCACTGGTATACTATTGTCACTAACACAGTGGCAACAAATAAAACAGAGAAACAAGACAACCCGGGACCACCGTTCACCCAAACGGTTCCCGCCATAGATAAAAGACCAGCTACATCTACCAGACTCCACTCTGCCCCCAAGCACGAGTGTAACATGCATCCCACACTAAGAGAAATCCCGACCACTCGGCCCACTACCCGGGCGAGGATAACACTATGTCCAGGAATAGAATAAGAAGTGTGGATGTCTAAAGCATAAATAAACCTAGCCCAAGTGAGGGCTTTCTACTGGTCTAGTTACACATGCAACATATGACAGGGTGTTAGGTCAAGTTCCAATAGTTGTACTTAAGTTAACACAGATAGGAAGCATACATCAACATGATCATGATAACAACGCGAGAACATCCTCTCTATATCTAACATGCTTCCTAACACATCTAACAATCATGTATGATTTACTACACGATAGAATTAATGAATAGTCCACCGATTTTGGAGACGAAGCAACCAACCAGAAGCGCGTGTCAACCAAGATCCAAAAAGGCTGAAACTGAACGGGGACAATCCTCGGATTTCCACAATTCTAATGGGTCCCAAAACACCCAAAGACACCTCCTGGGTACAAAGATATGGTCCAAACATTGCAATAAGCAAATATTCCCACAAACACAAGCAGCTGGCAAATCAGTCCAGAAAATGGTTAAATTCCAATAAAAACACGACGGTGATCCTCGCGAAGAGTAGATGTCGATCGAGTCCTCACATGTCGAAATCCGATAACCGAGTGTAGAGATAAAAATCCGAGAAGCCTCCGCTGTCCAGAAAACCCACCAGCAGAAAAGGGGTTCAAAGATGGCTCGTAAACCATGCCAAGAACTCAAAATGAAGCAAGGTGATCAACACGGAAATCGAAGGCCTACCTCTAAAGAAACCGATGCTGCAAAAATAATCCAAAAATTCCATCGGAGTAGCTCTGTGGTCCTCATGGACTGAAACGCGACGGAAATGGGCCACCGAAGAAGAAACGTCGCACTGCGCCGAATCGCCGAAGCCGTCGATGTCGCGCCCTCCAAAAATTCCGAACTTCCTCGAGAGATGCACCAAAAGATGAGGAAGAAAGTTGCTTGAGGGCTCAGTCACAGAGGTGCTCGGGAAAAGCCCAAAAAATCCAAGGTGAAAGGCTATTTATAGCCCAAGCCCACCAACAAAGGGGTTCGGATTCGGGTGACTGAATCTGGCCCAAGCCCAACACTGTGCGCGCCCGAATTCCTCTCGGCGCGCCACGTCACCCGCTCCGCGCCCCGCGCGCCCGGCGCACGCGCGCCCGGCAATTGTGGCGCGCCGCGTGGGGACGCGGTCCACGGCGGTAACCGTGGACTGCGGTTCACGGCGGCCCAGCCCGGTCGTTACACCCGCCAATGGGCGGGCGACACGTGTCACGCCCCGGGGTCGAACTGCGACCCGGGCTCGCCAACAGATTCGCCGTCTGTGCAGAAACTGCCGCACAGACGAAGAGTCTAACCTGCAAAGAGATCTATAGCTGTACAAGTATCAGAGCTAAAAAAAACAACCTAAACAGAAGAATAATACTGAACAACTGAACAACTAAGTAATAAAGTCCAAGTACATAAGTCCACTATCTCACAAAACATAAATACACTGTCTCAGTCTAGTACAAAAGTGGAAACCGAAAATACAGGTGACTCTACCACTGACTCAACAGACTCGGGTAGGAACTAGTCGGCCACGCCCTGACCTCGGTCTGAAGGCTCCGCACGAGCCGAACCTGGAGCAGTCGCCTCTAGAACACCTGTCACCACAGCAGGTGTGAGATCTACTGCAACAGGCAGATCTCAGTGGGTACCGTCGCCAAAACCCACGGTATGCCCACTAAGTCCACTGGAGGCAAAAACAGATAGATAGATAGATAGATAGATATATAATATGAAAGAATGTGAGCTGGAAATGAAACTTTCAGCAGATGCCTCAAGTATAATGCTCAAAGGAAATACCATCTAAGAACATATGATGCAACCACCCGCTCATGTCACCCAATCCCAAAGACTGCCACATAGGGTCCAAGGGCAAGTAACCAACTAGTAACTCGGCCAGGGGCAAATACCCACCTGGTAACTCAGCCAGGGGCAAGTAACCACCAGGTAACTCGGCCAGGGGCAAGTAACCACCTGGTAACTCGGCCAGGGGCAAGTACCCACCTGGTAACTCGGCCAGCGGTAAGTAACCACCTGGTAACTCGACCAGGGCATCAACACATCTACGCATCCGGAGCGTGACCCGAGGGGAGCGACCCCACCGGGTATCAAGCATGTCTCATCTATCTCAGCAAGCGGCCTATGCAGGCTATAGTCCACGGTCAATCAGATCGGAAAACTCGAATGCACAAATGCTACTACTCATACCCATGTCTAAGTCGAAAACCATCCATCGACTCAATCTGATAAGCCCTGCTAAAATCCCAAGATTCTAGAGTAGATCTGAAAACCCCCTCTCGGCCCCCGGGCACGAGATCAATGCACCCCGAACCCTCAACATAGCCCAGATGTACGTACGGCTTTAAAATCATAATTTAAAGACCAATTTTCGAGTAAAAGGGTTTTTCTTGATTTTGTAAATGATCTGGGAGCAATAGCGATACCAACTAAACATAAAAACAAGTGCCATGCAGTCTAAGGAGTGCACTAAAAATAACTCGGGGTTCCAACGAATTTTCCAAAACTTCCCAGGCATTTATCAGATTAAATAACAGCAAAAATAACGTATTACACATGATAAATTTGCTTTCAGAAGCATTACCGGGCATTTCGCGATTTTTTTGAAAGAAAACCAACCCACCTGAGCTCTACAGAAAAATCCGCGCGCACACTGGCTCACCCAAAGCCAAAACACAGCACCAACTGAGCAACCAGGCTCCCTCGGCTCCGCGCAGCGAAAATCCCCAAATATGCTAAGTAGTAGCCTGCGACTGTACTGCTAGCTGCTAGAAAAGAGGGGTAAAAATCCAAAATTAAATAAGCACAGTCAAACCCACACATTCGTCGACAAAAACGCCGCGCGAAAATCTGCCTGAACATGCCGCAGTGCGTCGCCAAGCCGCTGCTTGCGCGGCTTCAGCGCGGCGCAGCCAGCCGCGCGGCGCCGTGCGCTGCCGCTCGCAGCCAAGGCGCACGCCGCGCGGAAACCGAGACCACCCGCCCGACGTCAGCCTGCCTGCCGCGCGGCGCTGGGCCCTTGCCGCGCGCGAGGGCCTGCCGCGCGGCGCCCCCCAGCGCCGCGCGGCCCCCCACAGCGCCGCGCGCGCCCTGCGCCCGGGCGATGCGCGCGAGGGCCTGCCGCGCGGCACCCCACAGCGCCGCGCGCGCCTTGCGCGCGGGCGCTGCACGCACCCCGCGCCGGGCCCGCGGCACTGCGTGCGGCCCGTGCGGGGCCCGCGGCGATGCACGCTGCCCGCGCGCGACCGCCCCAAGGCGCGGCGCCCTGGTGCGGCCGCCCTGCAGCACGGCGCCCAGGCGCGCTCGCCCACTGCGCGGCGCCCAGCCGCAAGCTGCGCAGCGCGCTGCTGCGCGCTTGCGGCAGCTTGGCGTCTGCTGCGCGCGGCGCTTATTCGCGCCTGCGCAGCCGTTCGCGCCAGCCGCGCTCACGCCTTTCTGCGCGTGCGCGGCTCTCCCAGCTGCGGCGTACGCGCACCACGGACAAGCAGTCCGGGCCAACACTCAAAACCTCCTTAAAAAAAAAAATAAATAAAAGGAAACCAAGCTCGCAAGAGAAAACGGAACAACCAACATACCTCGCCGACGCCCCCGCGCATGGTCTGCTCGGCTCCCCTTGGCCACTAACAAGAGGTCCTCACACCCAAGCCCACCTTTTTGAAACTTCTTCTTCTTCTTCATTTCTCTCTTTTCTTCTTTCCTCTATTTCTCTAAGAGACCTCTATTTGCGTTTGCTTGGAGAAGACGAAGGTGATGTGGCACTTATATAATTAAGGTTGCTTAATTAGGCTAGTGTAAAGCAGCTGGCAGACCAACAATTAAAAAAAGCAACTTAATTAAAGCAACACTTAATTACCCTTATTAATTAACTAAAGCATCCCTCAAGCCTTCCCTCTGCAACACTCTACAACACAACCTCCAAGCAACCATCAGGTAAGTTAAAATTAGAATTAGATTAAATTAAATAATTAAATAAACCAAAAACGCCAACTCCAACTCACTTTTTGCCTTCGGGGACTCCGCCGCAGTCCGGAACCTCCCGAGCTCCGCTGTAATCCGAAAATACACATGTTCACAGCTTTTCTCACCCTAAATGCCCATCGGTGTAGTCGGTGTGCTCAATCCAAAATCCGGTATTCTACACTCTCCCCTCCTTCAAAAGGTTTGGTCCTCGAAACCCAAAGAACTCAAACTCAGGAAGGGGGTCTCGAAAAGGTAGGGATAGGCAGTCCTCAGCTCATCCTCAGGTTCCCAAGTGGCCTCTCTCTCATCGTGGTGGCTCCATAGTACCTTCACATAAGGTATAACCCGATTGCGCAATTCTCTCGTCTCCCGAGCATGAATTCGCATCGGGCGCTCCTGAAAGTGCAGCTCCTCGTCCAGCTCTAAGGAAGTGAAATCCAATATATGCGGGGGATCATAACATATCTCCTCAAGGCGGATACATGAAACACATCATGGGTACCCGCCAACCGCGGCGGTAGCGCAACTCGATAGGCAACAGGTCCATTGCGCTCGAAAATCTCAAATGGACCAATAAAATGCGGACTCAGCATCCCGCGCACTCCAAAGTGACGTATCCCATGAGAGGGCGAGACTTTCAGAAAAACATGATCTCCCACCTGAAACTCCAAGTCTCGCTGCCTCCTATCGGCGTAGCTCCTCTGTCGGCTCTGTGCAATCACTAGATGACGCCGAATAACCTTTACCTTTTCCTCGGCTTCCAATAGCAAATCTAGCCCCAAAGTTTTCCTTTCACCCACGTCACTCCAACATAAAGGCGATCGACATTTCCTTCCATACAATGCTTCGTAAGGCGCCATCTGAATGCTCGCCTGGAAGCTATTGTTATAGGCAAACTCTGCTAGTCTCAAATGTTGATCCCAACTGCCGCTAAAGCTCAGGACACAAGCTCTCAACATATCCTCTAGAGTCTGAAAGGTCCGCTCGGACTGTCCGTCAGTCTGTGGGTGAAAGGTAGTGTTAAACTGAAGCTGGGTCCCCAAGGCGGTTTGCAAGCTCCTCCAAAACTGTGAAGTGAACCTCGGGTCCCTATCAGACACAATCGAAGCTAGCACCCCATGTAGCCTCACAATCTCGTCCATATATAACTGTGCTAACCTCTCCAAGGTGCAACTCGACTGTATTGGCAGCAAGTGGGCTGATTTGGTCAATCGATCCACAATCACCCATATGGCATCAGCCCCACACTGAGTCCTCAGTAGTCCAACAATGAAGTCCATAGTGACACGATCCTATTTCCATTCAGGCATTGGAAGGCTCTGTAACTTGCCAGCTGGAACCTGATGCTCAGCTTTAACTTGCTGGCAAGTTAGACAATGGCCACAAACCTTCCAATATCTCTCTTCATGCCCTGCCACCAGAAATGTGCCCTCAAATCTCTATACATCTTTGTTCCCCCAGGGCGGAGGGTGTAAGGTGTATAGTGAGCTTCCCTCAGGATCAGCTCCCTAATCTCCGAGTCCATGGGCACACAGTAGCGGTCCTTGTACCTAAGTACTCCCGCTGCCTCCACAGATAAGTCCCCTCCCTGACCATGCTGAACCTGGTCTCTAATCCTCTCAAGATAGGGGTCCCCACTCTGTTTCTCTCTAATCCTGTCTACCAGAGTGGGCTGCAAGACCAAGGACATAAGTCTTGCAGAATCCCCAGGGGACACAACCTCGATATCCAATCGCCTCAACTGCTCTCTCAATGGCATCTGCTCAGTAATCAACAAGCTCAAGGACTACCCCGATCGCCTACTCAAGGCGTCCGCGACCACATTGGCTTTGCCGGGATGATACTGTA
This sequence comes from Tillandsia leiboldiana, assembly GCA_029204045.2. Classification (NCBI taxonomy): domain Eukaryota; kingdom Viridiplantae; phylum Streptophyta; class Magnoliopsida; order Poales; family Bromeliaceae; genus Tillandsia; species Tillandsia leiboldiana. Next base: position 26,050,698 of record CM055070.1, read on the forward strand.
TGCTCATATCATAATCCTTTAACAGTTCTAACCACCGGCGTTGCCTCAAATTAAGCTCCTTCTGAGTAAACAAATATTTCAGGCTCTTGTGGTCGGTAAAAATCTCGCAGTGCTCGCCGTAGAGATAGTGGCGCCATAGCTTCAGAGCAAAAACAACCGCGGCTAGTTCCAAGTCGTGCGTAGGGTAATTCTTTTCATAATCCTTCAGTTGTTGTGACACATAAGCAATTACCCTATCACGTTGCATTAAAACACATCCTAAGCCGCTGTGGGAGGCATCACTGTAAACCGTAAATCCCTCTCCCATGACTGGTAATGCAAGGATCGGCGCTGAAATCAGTCGAAGCTTCAACTCGTCGAAGCCCTGCTGGCACTGCTCAGTCCATACAAATCTCACCCCCTTTCGTGTCAATCTAGTGAGGGGAGTAGAGAGCTTCGCAAAGCCCTCTACGAACCGACGGTAGTAGCCTGCTAGGCCCAAAAAGCTCCGAATCTCTGTCACTGTCGTAGGTCTAGGCCAATCCCGAACTGCATCTATCTTTGTCGGGTCCACTGCCACACCTGCGGCTGAAACTACATGGCCTAAGAATGAAACTTCCCAAAGCCAGAAAGCGCACTTCTTCATCTTGGCATACAACTTCTCTCTCAGAAGTTGCAGCACTATCCTCAAGTGCTCCTCGTGCTCAAAGTCGCTACGGGAATAAACCAAGATGTCATCGATGGAGACTACCACAAAACGGTCCAAGTACGGCTGGAACACTCGGTTCATCAGATCCATAAAAACGGCAGGGGCATTCGTCAACCCAAAAGGCAACACCGTGAACTCATAATGCCCATACCGAGTCCTAAACGCCGTCTTGGATACATCCTCGGCCCTCACCCTTAACTGGTGGTAACCGGACTGAAGATCTATCTTCGAGAAGACCGTAGCTCCCTGAAGCTGATCAAATAAATTATCAATCCGAGGAAGGGGATACTTGTTCCTGACGGTCACTTTATTTAACTCCCGGTAGTCAACACATAGTCTGAGTGACCCGTCTTTCTTCTTTACAAACAGAATCGGGGCTCCCCAAGGAGAAACACTAGGTCGGACAAACCCGCGATCCAAGAGGTCCAGTAGCTGAGCCTTTAACTCCCTCAACTCTGCAGGGGCCATCCTATAGGGCGCCTTTGAGATTGGTGTAGTTCCGGGGACTACATCAATCACAAACTCTATCTCTCGATCTGGCGGCATAGAAGATAGATCTGGAGCAAACACATCTGGATACTCTCGGACGATAGGAATGTCCTCGAGCCCAGGCATCGCCGTAGGCACCTCTACAACAGTCGCTAAGAAAGCAACACATCCACGACTCAACAGGCAAAATCCAGGGCCCTAACTGCACTGGGCAGGACCGACAACACTCATCTACATGCAACACGTGATCAGGAATCTGAACCTCACGAGCACAAGCTAACGGTCCTATTTCTAGCCCATGCAACAATGCAAATGCCCTACTGATGAAACGAATGCGATGCTCCGGTATCAAATAAAGCTCAAGTGCGAGTAGAGGAGATAAGAATAATACCTGCTACCACATGGCTCGCTGCCCCAGAATCCTCGACCTATGCGGCATAAACTCGCCCGCTCGGAGGTGGTCGCCTGTCTTACTGCCGCGAAGAAGTGGCCCTATCTCCCTGGCCGTAACCCGTCGAAACTCCACCTGTCTGGAAGGGTGGAGAAGGAGCCGAAGCTGTCGATGCTACTGATGACCCCGCTCTAGAACAAGACCATGCTCTGTGCCCTGCCTGCCCACAACGGTAGCACCGGCCCTGCCGCTGATCACACTACGGAGGTGTGTGGGGTCCGCCGCAAATCACACAACTATCAGTGCGCCTCTGCTGCTGCCGTCTAGGCGGCCGGGAGCCCCCTGATCTCTGCCGCCCCTGAGCCCCACGACCTCGAGGCTGGAATCGTGGTGGTCTCGGTGGTCTCGGCCTGCTCGACTGGCCAAAATCAGATGGCGCCGGGTGTTTCTCTCCCGAACTAGACCCAGGCGTCCCCTGCTCAAGCAACCTCATCATACGCTCCATGTTTTCCTCCTGGCGCTTGGTCGCCTCCTCCTGGCGCCGCAAGGCCTCAGACATCTGGGCTACCTAGGCCCGTAGCTCCTGAACCTTGCCTTACCTTGCCTCCTGGTGCTCGGGCTCCTCCTCTGACACGGAGTGCGCCCTCGTCACCGCGCGACGTCTCGGAGGCATCGCAAGCAACTGCAACAAAAGCAAAAAGATGTCAGAGAACAAAAATCTCTCGACCCGATAAAGCGAAAGTCTAAAACATGTCATCCATTCTAAAGCATTATGTTGTCTGCAGCCAACATAACCACTTTAGAGAATAAACATGTAAAGTTTCCCGCCCCAATCCCCTAGGGGAGTTATAGACTCAATCAGGACTCTCACTACAGTCACGTCTCTCACGACAGTCATCCTACTGTCCAACCAATAGCCTAGGGTCTCTAAGCCCTCAACGACCTATACACCTAAGCTCTGATACCACCTAAATCTGTCACCCCCCGGGGTCGATCTGTTGGCGACCCGGGCTCGCCAACAGATCCGCCGTCTGTGCGGAAACTGCCGCACAGACGAAGCGTCTAACCTGCAAAGAGATCTATAGCTGTACAAGTATCAGAGCTAAAAAAAACAAGCTAAACAGAAGAATAAAACTGAACAACTGAACAACTAAGTAATAAAGTCCAAGTACATAAGTCCACTATCTCACAAAACATAAATACACTGTCTCAGTCTGGTACAAAAGTGGAAACCAAAAATACAGGTGACTCTACCACTGACTCAACAGACTCGGGTAGGAACTAGTCGGCCACGCCCTGACCTCGGTCTGAAGGCTCCGCACGAGCCGAACCTAGAGCAGTCGCCTCTGGAACACCTGTCACCACAGCGGGTGTGAGATCTACTGCAACAGGCAGATCTCAGTGGGTACCGTCGCCAAAACCCACGGTATGCCCACTAAGTCCACTGGAGGCAAAAACAGATAGATAGATAGATAGATAGATAATATGAAAGAATGTGAGCTGGAAATGAAACTATCACCAGATGCCTCAAGTATAATGCTCAAAGGAAATACCATCTAAGAACATATGATGCAACCACCCGCTCATGTCACCCAATCCCAAAGACTGCCACATAGGGTCCAGTCAGGCCTGCGCCTGCCGACTAGGAACGCACCTGCCCACTACCACACATCCACATGAGGATGGGATTTACGTGGGGCGTCCTGTCCGACTATCTCAATCTCACTCAAGTAATAACCTGGTAACTCGGCCAGGGCATGTAACCACCTAGTAACTCGGCCAGGGGCAAGTAACCACCTGGTAACTCGGCCAGGGGCAAGTACCCACCTGGTAACTCGGCCAGCGGCAAGTAACCACCTGGTAACTCGGCCAGGGGCAAGTAACCAACTGGTAACTCGGCCAGGGGCAAATACCCACCTGGTAACTCGGCCAGGGGCAAGTAACCACCAGGTAACTCGGCCAGGGGCAAGTAACCACCTGGTAACTCTGCCAGGGGCAAGTACCCACCTGGTAACTCGGCCAGGGGTAAGTAACCACCTGGTAACTCGGCCAGGGCATCAACACATCTACGCATCAAGCATGTCTCATCTATCTCAGCAAGCGGCCTATGCAGGCTATAGTCCACGGTCAATCAGATCGGAAAACTCGAATGCACAAATGCTACTACTCACACCCATGTCTAAGTCGGAAACTATCCATCGACTCAATCTGATAAGCCCTGCTAAAATCCCAAGATTCTAGAGTACAACTAGAAGATCTGAAAACCCCCTCTCGGCCCCCGGTCACGAGATCAATGCACCCCGAACCCTCAACATAGCCCAGATGTACGTACGGCTTTAAAATCATAATTTAAAGACCAATTTTCGAATAAAAGGGTTTTTCTTGATTTTGTAAATGATCTGGGAGCAACAGCGATGCCAACTAAACATAAAAACAAGTGCCATGCAGTCTAAGGAGTGCACTAAAAATAACTCGGGATTCCAACGAATTTTCCAAAAATTCCCAGGCATTTATCAGATTAAATAACAGCAAAAATAACGTATTAGACATGATAAATTTGCTTTCAGAAGCATTACCGGGCATTCCGCATTTTTTTTGAAAGAAAACCAACCCACCTGAGCTCTACAGAAAAATCCGCGCGCACACCTGTCACCCAAAGACAAAACACAACACCTTACTTTCTGGCATTAGGACTCGTACTTTATTTGATACTGGAGCATCGCATTCTTTTATTAGTAGATCATTTGCATCATTACATGGGTTAGAGGTAGGACTTTTACCACGTGCACGAGAGGTTCAGATTCCCGATCACACTTTGCACGTGGAGGAGTGCTGTTGGTCCTGCCCGATGTAGATCGAGTCCTGGATTATGCCAGCTGACCTGTTGGTCTTGAGACAGCTGAGGGACTTTGATGTGGTTCTCGGGATGGACTGGCTGGCTCGGTATTTCGCGACTATTGATTGTGCCGCAAGGACCGTCACTTTTAGAGAGCCAGGCCAGGAGATGTTGGTATACCGGGGATGTCAGAGTGCTTTCTTTGCCTCTATGGTTTCGACTTCCCGAGCGAGGCAGATGATCCATCGTGGATGTGTAGCCTTTTTGGCTAGTGTTGTTGAGGGGCCTACGGCGGCGCCGGGACTTGGGGATATCCCTATTGCCCGTGAGTTCCCGGATGTTTTTCCACCTGAGCTGACTAGCATGCCACCAGATAGGGAGATCGAGTTTGTGATTGACGTAGTTCCAGGAACTGCGCAAATCTCTAACGCTCCTTACCGGATGGCACCGGCTGAGCTGCGAGAGCTTAAGGCGCAACTCCAGGATTTAATGGATAAGGGTTTTATTAGACCAAGTGTGTCGCCTTGGGGAGCGCCGGTGCTATTCGTGAAGAAGAAGGATGGATCACTTCGGTAGTGTATGGACTATAGGGAATTGAATAAAGTGACCATCAAGAACAAGTACCCTTTGCCTCGCATCGATGACTTATTTGATCAACTGCAAGGGTCTTGTGTCTTCTCCAAGATTGACCTACAGTCCGGTTACCACCAATTAAAGGTGAAGGCCGAGGACGTCCCGAAGACGGCATTTAGGACACGGTACGGGCATTATGAGTTCACCGTCATGCCTTTTGGATTGACTAATGCCCCTGCCGCTTTCATGGATTTGATGAACAGGATCTTTCGACCTTACCTGGATCGGTTTGTCATAGTATTCATCGATGATATCCTGGTTTATTCCCGGAGTGATGTGGAGCACGAGGGGCACCTGAGGATCGTGCTGCAACTTCTGAGAGAGAAGAAGTTGTGTCACGCCCCGGCGTCGAAACTGCGACCCGGGCTCGCCAACAGATCCGCCGCCCATACGGGAAGCCCCGTATAGACGAAACGACTAACCTGCAAAAGATCAACTATACTATACAGATATCAGAGCTGAAAGTAAACTGCTGAAAATGAAAATAATTACAACTCTAGAAATAAACATCCCAAGTCCTCACCAAAAATACATAAATCTCTCAAAACAAAGAAGAGTACAACTCAATCCTCACTACAGGGTCGCTCAACAGGAACTCACAAAATGTAAGGAGGTACATCTACTCTCAGGACGACAACTAGTAGGGATCTATCTCGCGACTCCCTTACCTCGATCAGCCAGATCAACAACAGGTGCAGCAGGAACAGGAGTAGAGGTCCATGTGGGAAAAGACACCACGACGGGTGTGAGAACTACGTCTCAAGTAGTTCTCAGTGGGTGCCGCCAACAAGCCCGACGGTGTGCCCACTAAGTCTACTAGAGGCATAAAGTAACAATAATATAATACTGAAATGAAAGGGCTGGAAAAGTAACTCTACAGCTACTATGCCTCTATCTAGATGCTCAAAGAGTAGAACAGATGGAAACATGATGCATCTACTAACTCTCAAAGTACAGTCACCCAATCTACGTGACTGCCTCCTCGGTCCAGTCAAACCTGTGCCTACCAACTGCCGTTACATCCCGGAGGACCGGACTGACGTAGGGCGTCCGTAGCTGCCAAAACTGGGCCAGCCAGAGGGACTGTGTCTGTGACTGCCCAAACTGGGCCAGTGAGAGGGATGGCGTCGACAAGTCGCGATACCAAAGTGCAGACCCACCCCGGACGTAGCACTCGAGAGGAGCGACCCCAACGAGGACAAGGGTATCCGCGCACTCTGTCGAGCTCAGGTGGCACTGCAGGCTATAGTCCAAAATCCACGCTCACGCTCTGAACGGAAAGACTCAGAATCCTCAAACATCTCGCACAACGGTCGGAGCACTCTCGACGACTCAGCTGATCAGCTCACACGAACACGAGACACTAGCCTCTCCAGTAACTCACAGCACAAAACACACTGGCTGGAGATACTCCACAGCCAGGACCACCGTCCACCAGACAGCTCCAACAACAGAACACTGAACTCACAGGAAAGACCGACACCATAAGGGTTCGGAAACCCGATAGACCGGTGCTAAGAACCCTATCAAACAAGAACAGACTCTAGGCTCCGCCTATCGAAGTTCCCGACCCCTTATAGTTCGGGAACACAACAACCTCGGTACAACATGCAGAAGACACCAACCAGGGCCCGAAAGTTCCAGGAAACCTACACCTACAACCCTATCAAACAAGAACAGGTTCCAGGCTCGGCCCCCGTGGCTTTCGTCCCGACAAAGGAACGGCCCCTAGAACCCAGACCACTCGAATCCTTTCGAGTGGTGAGATTTACAGGAAAAATGTGACGTTTGTTATTGAAAAGCTATCTTGTTTTGAGAAGAAATCCATTTTTAATGATTCTTAGTTCTTTTTAGAAAAACAGTGAGAAACAAGTGTTTTACCCAAACCCTGAAGGGCTGATGCCTTTGTCCAATCAAACAAGAATAGACTCCAGCGGCCCTTCGATGCATGGAAGAAAACATTGGTAGACTAAAATCATGTGTATGTCGAAAAGGGTTCTGGGTTCTAGGTCCTGCTAACACTAGTAAACTACTGCCACTAACACAGTGGCGACAACCCAAATAGGGGAAAACAATACCTCCCGGGACCACCGTTTTTCCTCAAACGGTTTTCGGTACAGATAAGCGATCCACTACATCTACCAGACTCCACTCTGCTCCCAAGCACGAGTGCAAATGCATCCCACACTAAAAAGAAGTCCCGACCGCTCGGCCCACTACCCGGGCGAGGATAACACTAAGTCCAGGAATGAAACAAAATGTGTGGATGTCTAAACATAAATTACCCTAGCCCAAGTGAGGGTTTTCTACTGGTCTGGTTACACATGCAACATATGACGGGGGTGCTAGGTCAGGTTCCAAGATAACAAATATTTAACAGGTGGTAGGAAGCAGAAGAGATCATACGATCAACAGATAATTACAAAGAATAATAACATTCAGATTCTAGCATGCTACCCAGTCCAATCCCTATCATGCATGATTCTATATCAATAGAATTAGCGCACAGTCCATAGATCCTGAAAGCAAGGCCACCCACCTGAAGGTGCTAACAGCCTAAAATCCCACAGCTAAAGAATACCAAGAGAGCAACAACTCCAAGTCCAAAGGGTCCAGCACGATCCGCAATCTCTCCTGGGTGCAACACAAGGCTAAAATTACACTTAAATCCCAAAATTTAACCAAGTAATATAGTCAGTAATTTCAGCCGCAAATATGCCAATTTTTTACCTGCAGACAGGGCTCCAAAAATTCTGAAATAAATACAACAGCATTCCTCGCGTCGATAGCTTCGAAACGGGTACCTGCACGCCTAATTCCGAGCACCGTAGGCCAAGTTACAAATTCCACAGTATCGGTGCGCAAAATCCGAAAACCATACAACTGTAAACTCTTGTACAGATAAAAAGGAGAATGTATACCTTCGGGAAGGTCTCCAAAAGTTTCAAGAAAAATACTATGATGATACTCGCGTCGAGTAGATGAAAAAAGTGTATAAGAGCGTCTCAATCCGATGTCCGAGCGCGGAGATAAAATTCCATCAATCCGCTGTCCTCAAAAATCCACACAGCAAACAAGGTCCTCAGTGAGCATGGAAGAACTCCTAGAAAAGCGCGAAACCAGGAAATACAGAAAACACCAACATCGTAGCCTTATCTGTTGCGAATCCAACGGCGAAGAAATCGCTCGAAAAGATGGTAGGAGTAGGCCGGGAAAGCTCGTGCACTGAAACGCGACGAAAGAAACACCGGCGAAAGAACGTCGCGACGCGCCAAGAAAAAGGGAATCTCGAAAACCGTGCCCCGAAAAATATCCAAACTCTGCAGATGGATGCTACACTGCGTGAGGGTGAAGTCCTCTGAAGAAAGCTCGGTGAGAAAAGGCCTAGAAACGTAGAAAAAACCAAGTTGAACTGTTTTTGGGCTATTTATAGGCTCACAAATCTTTTCAAAAAAAGACGGTTGAGTCCCAACGTTCGGGCGCCGAAATTTTCGGGCTGCTACAGTGTTGGGCTCGGACCAACACTGTGCGCGCCCGAAACGGCCCAGGGCTGCCACGTAGCCCGACCAACAGGCGGCAGCGGGCGAAACCACTCCGCTGCGGCCACGTCGCACGCCCCGACGTCCGACACGCGTCCCGCACAGCGAACAGCTGTGCGGGGCGCATGGGCTGCCGACACGTGGCGCCTCCCCGGTCAAAGTGGGTAGGTGGCGCCCGCCAGTGGCAGGGCGACACGCGTCCCTGCCACTGTCGCGGTCACACGCGCGGGCAGGCGGCGCCTGCCGCGCACGCGCCCCGAGGCGGGGGTCCCGCGCCCCCGTGCGCCGCACCCGGTAAGCCGACCAATGACACGTTGACACGTGTCCCATGCACCCGGTCCACGCACCCTAATTCGGGTTCCGTGGACCGCGCCGCGTGCATCGACCAACCGGGGGCTGCCACGTGTCTCCCGCCCCGGTCCATGCACCGCCGCGCAAAAATCTGTAGACCGCGTTTCAAAAGCCCGCCAATCAGGCGGCGCCACGTGTCATGCGCCGGGTCCGTGCACCCAGCCGCGGCGCTCTGTGCACCGAGCGCTGCGGACCGGCCAATCACGGGCCGCCACGTGGCAGCCGGCGGTCCACGGCCCCTCCCCTGCACCGAAATTCAACAAAAACTTTCGGGAGTCCGTTTTTGGGCATCCAGACTCAGAAACAAATAAGGAAATAGCCGTTTTCAAGCGTTTTTCCGCACTGAATCCAAATCCAACCTCTGTTTGGCCCAAAACCATTTCGAAAATTCGGCAAATGCAGCTGAAGGCCAATCCAGCTTTGGATATCACACAGGGTCCATCTGTGGCATCCCTTTGATGCACTATGGGCCAGATACACCAACACTAGGTGTTCTACACCACGGTTCATGGGAGAAGCTACACGGGGATCGGGGTCACCACATCTTCCCCCACTAAAAGAAAGTTTCGTCCCCGAAACTAAAACACACCACAACAACAAAACTAAAACAATCAAATCAACCCAAGAACGCAAACGCTAAACTAACAAGAAAGGTACGGATCCACCAGCAGGAAAGTCATCAACTCCAACCCTCGATTTAGAAAACAGCTGAAATTAGCGAAAAGTCCGAAAATTTCGAAAGATCAGTGCCTTCGCCCCAATCAAACAAGAACAGGTTCGGGCACTGTCTCCATTTCTGGAGCAATCTTTCGAAGCTTTCGTCCTGTTCGTAAATTTCAGCACAAAGGCGAGAAAAGGGAGAGAAGTGTTGGTGTCCTTCCTGCTGTGGCCACAAAAACAAAAGCTACCACTAACCGAGACTCCTAAGGACACAACCTCAAGTCCCAAACGTCACACTGCTCCCGAGACGGCGTCTGTCCACAATCGCTGAAGCCCATGCTGCTGGACGGATACGCCGGCAACCCGGGAAAAAAAAGAACTCCTCCAGTCCAACTCGCAGAAGGGTAACTGCTCTCATTCCATTATCAGTCATAGCACGGCACCGCACCAACCAGTCCAACCTGTGTGCTCAATCCAAGTCCTGGAGCTGTCCTAGAATCGCCACATCAGCAGGTGAAGTCCCAAGTCTCAACTACACTGATCATACACCGCGATCCTCCTCTACTCATAGGATACTGGGAAGAATCCAATCGCTAAAACCTGAAGCATAAATTCCTAACCCATACCCATGCAAAGATGCTGATGTAGATGCTCTACTAATAATGCAGGAGGATGCAGCGGTAACGAAATGCTCAACTCAGCTAACAGAAATAAAATCGTACCTGCCGCGACATGATCCGCTGCCGGGGTGTCCTCCACCAGGGCTGCACAAACTCGACCACTGGGTGCTGCAGATCGTCGTCCCGTCTGTCCCGACGTCGTACCCCACTCTGTCTGATGGTGTACCGGAGGGGCTTCCGCTTCCTGAACTGGCAAGGGAGGTGCTGTAGCAAGGGGTCGCACTGACAGAATGGCTCGGGGACAAGCTGCTTGAAGATGTCCCAACGATCCACAGAGGAAACACCGTCCCCGTCTCTGGTAACACTGCGATGGCGGATGAGGGCCGCCACAGATGACACACCGCTCCTGGTGCTGCTGCCGAAACCGCTGCTGTCGGGGGTACTGCTGCTGAGACTGCTATCGCTGCTGGTGCTGCTGATACCGCGGCTGCTGCGAGGGCCCACCTGATCTCTGGCGCCTCCGAAACCTACAACCCTGAGGATAAGATCGTGAAGGTCTCGGAGGTCCCTGCTGACTCGTCTGTCCCTCAGCATCCCGTGCTGGGCGCTTCGCCCCCGAAATCCCTGCGGGAGCTGGAGCCACCTCGGCCGTCACCGCCTCTCCGCGCTCCGAACTCTGCCCCGAAAAACGATGTGGATCAGACTGATGGAATCTCGTCAACATATCAACCACCTCTCGCTGCTCTGCGGGGGTCAACGGTCCTGCCGACCCGAACGGCTGTCTACCGGTATCTGGTGCAATAGGGGCTACCTACACTGCTGGTACAACTGGGGGTGCCACAGCTGGCAACGACGGTGCGGGAAAACTCCCTGGGGGTGCTAAACCTGGCTGTACCCTCTGCTCCAACATAAGCATCATCCGACCCATGGCCTCCTCCTGGTGCCGTGTAGCCTCCTCCTGGCACCGAACAGCCTCTGCCAACTGGGCCATCTGAGCCCGAAGCTCCAGCACCTCACTCTGCTGACCCTGTGCTGGCTCCTCCTGCCCAGGCTCATCGGAGGGGGAAGGCAGAGAACGCGTCTGTACCCTGCGTCGGGGAGGCATCGTGCCCACCTGCAACACACATGCAAACATCAGGATAGTACCAAACAACACTCGACCCAATCCAGCGAAAGTCTAAGACATGTCATCCATTCCCTAGCATTATCTTGTCTGCAGCCAACATAATCGCTTAGGAGAATAAACATGCCAATCACTCATCCCGTCCCTTGGGAGAGGTATAAAACTCAATCAGGACTCTCGCTAAAAGTCACGACTCTCACATAGTCATCCTAATGTCCAACCACAAGCCTAGGGTTTCTAAGTCCACAATGACCTACAACCTAGGCTCTAATACCACCTAATCTGTCACGCCCCGGCGTCGAAACTGCGACCCGGGCTCGCCAACAGATCCGCCGCTCATACGGGAAGCCCCGTATAGACGAAGCGACTAACCTGCAAAAGATCAACTATACTATACAGATATCAGAGCTGAAAGTAAACTGCTGAAAATGAAAATAATTACAACTCTAGAAATAAACATCCCAAGTCCTCACCAAAAATACATAAATCTCTCAAAACAAAGAAGAGTACAACTCAATCCTCACTACAGGGTCGCTCAACAGGAACTCTCAAAATGTAGGGAGGTACATCTACTCTCAGGACGACAACTGGTAGGGATCTATCTCGCGACTCCCTTACCTCGATCAGCCGGATCAACAACAGGTGCAGCAGGAACAGGAGTAGAGGTCCCTATGGGAAAAGACACCACGACGGGTGTGAGAACTACGTCCCAAGTAGTTCTCAGTGGGTGCCGCCAACAAGCCCGACGGTCTGCCCACTAAGTCTACTAGAGGCATAAAGTAACAATAATATAATACTGAAATGAAAGGGCTGGAAAAGTAACTCTACAGCTACTATGCCTCTATCTAGATGCTCAAAGAGTAGAACAGATGGAAACATGATGCATCTACTAACTCTCAAAGACAGTCACCCAATCTACCTGACTGCCTCCTCGGTCCAGTCAAACCTGTGCCTACCTACTGCCATTACATCCCGGAGGACCGGACTGACATAGGGCGTCCGTAGCTGCCAAAACTGGGCCAGCCAGAGGGACTGTGTCCGTGACTGCCCAAACTGGGCCAGTGAGAGGGACGGCGTCGACAAGTGGCGATACCAAAGTGCATACCCACCCCGGACGTGGCACTCGAGGGGATTGACCCCAACGAGGACAAGGGTATCCGCGCACTCTGTCGAGCTCAGGTGGCACTGCAGGCTATAGTCCAAAATCCACGCTCACGCTCTGAACGGAAAGACTCAGAATCCTCAAACATCTCGCACAACGGTCGGAGCACTCTCGACGACTCAGCTGATCAGCTCACACGAACACGAGACACTAGCCTCTCCAGTAACTCACAGCACAAAACACACTGGCTGGAGATACTCCACAGCCAGGACCACCGTCCACCAGACGGCTCCCACAACAGAACACTAAACTCACAGGAAAGACCGACATCATAAGGGTTCGGAAACCCGATAGACCGGTGCTCAGAACCCTATCAAACAAGAACAGACTCTAGGCTCCGCCTATCGAAGTTCCCGACCCCTTATAGTTCGGGAACACAACAATCTCGGGACAACACGCAGAAGACACCAACCAGGGCCCGAAAGTTCCAGGAAACCTACACCTACAACCCTATCAAACAAGAACAGGTTCCAGGCTCGGCCCCCGTGGCTTTCGTCCCGACAAAGGAACGGCCCCTAGAACCCAGACCACTCGAATCCTTTCGAGTGGTGAGATTTACAGGAAAAATGTGACGTTTGTTATTGAAAAGCTATCTTGTTTTGAGAAGAAATTCATTTTTAATGATTTTTAGTTCTTTTTAGAAAAACAGTGAGAAACAAGTGTTTTACCCAAACCCCGAAGGGCTGATGCCTTTGTCCAATCAAACAAGAACAGACTCCAGCGGCCCTTCGATGCTTGGAAGAAAACATTGGTAGACTAAAATCATGTGTATGTCGAAAAGGGTTATGGGTTCTAGGTCTTGCTAACACTAGTAAACTACTGCCACTAACACAGTGGCGACAACCCAAATAGGGGAAAACAAGGCCTCTAGGGATCACCGTTTTCCTCAAACGGTTCCCGGTACAGATAAGCGATCCACTACATCTACCAGACTCCACTCTACTCCCAAGCACGAGTGCAAATGCATCCCACACTAAAAAGAAGTCCCGACCGCTCGGCCCACTACCCGGGCGAGGATAACACTAAGTCCAGGAATGAAACAAAATGTGTGGATGTCTAAACATAAATAACCCTAGCCCAAGTGAGGGTTTTCTACTGGTCTGGTTACACATGCAACATATGACGGGGGTGCTAGGTCAGGTTCCAAGATAACAAATATTTAACAGGTGGTAGGAAGCAGAAGAGATCATACGATCAACAGATAATTACAAAGAATAATAACATTCAGATTCTAGCATGCTACCCAGTCCAATCCCTATCATGCATGATTCTATATCAATAGAATTAGCGCACAGTCCATAGATCCTGAAAGCAAGGCCACCCACCTGAAGGTGCTAACAGTCTAAAATCCCACAGCTAAAGAATACCGAGAGAGCAACAACTCCAAGTCCAAAGGGTCCAGCACGATCCGCAATCTCTCCTGGGTGCAACACAAGGCTAAAATTACACTTAAATCCCAAAATTTAACCAAGTAATATAGTCAGTAATTTCAGCCGCAAAGATGCCAATTTTTCACCTACAGACAGGGCTCCAAAAATTCTGAAATAAATACCATAGCGTTCCTCGCGTCGATAGCTTCGAAACGGGTACCTGCACGCCCAATTCAGAGCACCGTAGGCCAAGTTACAAATTCCACAGTATCGGTGCGCAAAATCCGAAAACCATACAACTGTAAACTCTTGTACAGATAAAAAGGAGAATGTATACCTTCGGGAAGGTCTCCAAAAATTTCAAGAAAAATACTATGATGATCCTCGCGTCGAGTAGATGAAAAAAGTGTACAAGAGCGTCTCAATCCGATGTCCGAGCACGGAGATAAAATTCCATCAATCCGCTGTCCTCAAAAATCCACACAACAAACAAGGTCCTCAGTGAGCATGGAAGAACTCCTCGAAAAGCGCGAAACCAGGGAGTACGGAACGCACCAAAATCGTAGCCTTACCTGTTGCGAATCCAACGGCGAAGAAAAGGCTCGAAAAGATGGTCGGAGTAGGCCGGGAAAGCTCGTGCACCGAAACGCGACGAAAGAAACACCGGTGAAAGAACGTCGCGACGCGCCAAGAAAAAGGGAATCTCGAAAACCGTGCCCCGAAAAATCTCCAAACTCTGCAGATGGATGCCACACTGCGTGGGGGTGAAGTCCTCTGAAGAAAGCTCGGTGAGAAAAGGCCTAGAAACGCAGGAAAAAACCAAGTTGAACCGTTTTTGGGCTATTTATAGGCTCACAAATCTTTTCAAAAAAAGACAGTTGAGTCCCAACTTTCGGGCGCCGAAATTTTCGGGCTGCTACAGTGTTGGGCCCGGCCCAACACTGTGCGCGCCCAAAACGGCCCGTGGCCGCCACGTAGCCCGACCAACAGGCGGCAGCGGGCGAAACCACTCCGTTGCGGCCACGTCGCACGCCCCGACGTCCGACACGCGTCCCGCACAGCGAACAGCTGTGCGGGGCGCATGGGCTGCCGACGCGTGGCGCCTTCCCGGTCAAAGTGGGTAGGTGGCGCCCGCCAGTGGCAGGGCGACACGCGTCCCGGACACTGTCGCGGTCACACGCGCGAGCAGGCGGCGCCTGCCGCGCACGCGCCCCGAGGCGGGGGTCCCGCGCCCCCGTGCGCCGCACCCGGTAAGCCGACCAATGACACGTTGACACGTGTCCCATGCACCCGGTCCACGCACCCTAATTCGGGTTCCGTGGACCGCGCCGCGTGCATCGACCAACCGGGGGCTGCCACGTGTCCCCCGCCCCGGTCCATGCACCGCCGCGCAAAAATTTGTAGATCGCGCTTCAAAAGCCCGCCAATCAGGCGGCGCCACGTGTCATGCGCCGGGTCCGTGCACCCAGCCGCGGCGCTCTGTGGACCGAGCGCTGCGGACCGGCCAATCACGGGCCGCCACGTGGCAGCCGGCGGTCCACGACCCCTCCCATGCACCGAAATTCAACAAAAACTTCCGGGAGTCCATTTTTGGGCATCCGGACTCAGAAACAAACAAGCAAATAGCCGTTTTCAAGCGTTTTTTCGCGCTGAATCCAAATCCAACCTCTGTTTGGCCCAAAACCATTTTGAAAATTCAGCAAATGAAGCCGAAGGCCAATCCAGCTGTGGATATCACACAGGGTCCATCTGTGGCATCCCTTTGATGCACTATGGGCCAGATACACCAACACTAGGTGTTCTATACCACGTTTCATGGGAGAAGCTACACGGGGATCAGGGTCACCACAAGTTGTTTGCCAAGTTATCTAAGTGCGAATTTTTGCTTCGGGAGGTTGCCTTTTTGGGCCATGTGATCTCAGCCGCAGGAGTGGCAGTGGACCCGGCGAAGATTGAGGCAGTCCGGGATTGGCCCCGACCGATGACCGTTTCTGATGTGCGTAGTTTTATGGGCTTAGCTGGGTATTATCGTCGGTTTGTGGAGGGCTTTGCGAAGCTCTCCACACTCCTCACTCGCTTGACGCGTAAAGGAGTGAAGTTTATCTGGAGTGAGGACTGTTAGAGGAGCTTTGAGGAGCTAAAGAGTAGACTGATGACCGCTTCTATCCTTTCCCTCCCTGCTTTGGGGAAAGGATACGTGATCTACAGTGACGCATCACACAGCGGACTTGGTTGTGTGTTGATGCAGGAAGGGAGGGTAATTGCATATGCATCGAGACAACTCAAGGATTATGAGAAGAATTACCCTACTCATGACTTGGAGCTTGCTGCCGTGGTGTTTGCACTGAAGCTTTGGCGCCATTACCTATATGGGGAGCACTGTGAGATCTACACTGACCACAAGAGCCTAAAGTACCTGTTCACGCAGAAGGAGCTGAATTTGAGGCAACGCAGATGGTTGGAGCTACTAAAGGATTATGATGTGGATATTCTCTACCACCCAGGCAAGGCTAATGTGGTCGCTGATGCGTTAAGCAGGAGAGCGGTGCAGAGTTTGTCTATGTTGATCACAGACCAGGCACCGCTATTAGAGGAGATGAGACGACTCGAGCTAGAGGTTGTGTCCCCTGGCGTCTCTGCTAGACTGATGTCTTTAGTCGTGCAGCCCACTCTGCTGAACAGGATCAGGGAGAAACAGAGTGAGGACCCCCACTTGACCAGGATTCGAGATCAGATTTCGAGTGATCAGTCAGGGGACTTTATAGTGGATGCTTCGGGAGTACTGAGGTACAGGGACCGAGCATGTGTGCCAGTGGATGCGGAGATCAGAGAGCAGATATTGCGAGAGGCCCATTATACACCTTATACCCTACATCCTGGTGGGACTAAGATGTATAAGGACCTCAAGGCACACTTCTGGTGGAATGGCATGAAAAGGGATATCGGGAGATTTGTGGCTCAGTGTTTAACTTGTCAGCAGGTGAAAGCTGAGCATCGAGTGCCAGCTGGCAAGTTACAGAGTCTCACAATCCCCGAGTGGAAATGGGACCACATTACGATGGATTTTGTGGTCGGATTGCCGAGGGCACAGGGTGGAGCAGATGCTATCTGGGTAGTTGTGGATCGACTTACCAAGTCAGCGCACTTTTTGCCTATGCAGACTACTTGGCCACTCGAGCGACTAGCCCAGTTATATCTAGATGAGATAGTGAGATTACATGGAGTACCCGCCTCCATAGTATCAGATAGAGACCCGAGGTTTGTTTCGCGTTTCTGGAGGAGCTTACAGACAGCCTTGGGGACTCAGCTCAGGTTCAGTACAGCTTTTCATCCGCAGACTGATAGGCAGTCAGAGCGGACTATACAGATCTTGGAGGACATGCTGAGGGCTTGCGTCTTGGATTTTGGCGGAGGGTGGATTCGACACTTATCTTTAGCTGAGTTCGCGTACAACAATAGCTTTCAAGCGAGTGCCGATCACCGCTTTATTGGAGTGACGTGGGCGAGAGACGGACCTTGGGACCAGATGTATTGTTTAAGGCAGAGGAGAAGGTCCGAGTGATTCGAAAGCATCTTCAGACCGCCCAAAGCCGACAAAGGAGTTATGCCAATGTTCGGCGACGAGACTTAGAGTTTCAGATTGGAGATCATGTATTTCTGAAAGTCTCGTCGTCCAAAGGAATCAGGAGGTTCGGCATTCGTGGGAAACTTAGCCCCCGATATATTGGACCCTTTGAGGTATTGGAACGTATCAGGCCAGTTGCCTACCGACTTGCACTTCCTCCGAGGCTGGCTGGTGTCCACGATGTATTTCATGTTTCTACTCTGAGGAGGTACATCTTCGACCCATCACACGTCATCGACTTCACACCACTCGAGTTAGGTGAGGACTTGAGGTATGAAGAGCGCCCACTGCGGATTCTGGATCGAGAGGTGAGAGAATTGCGCAGTCGGGCCATTCCCTATGTGAAGATCCTTTGGAGCAATCATGACGAGCGCGAGGCTACGTGGGAGCTCGAGTCGGAGATGAGGGATACCCACCCCTACTTATTTGAGACATCGGACTGAGGATTGTTGGTTAGTTTGGTCTCGTTTCGAGGACGAAACTCTTTTTAGTGGGGGAGGATGTGATGATCCGGACTTCCGCAAAGACTGTTGCAGTGTTAACAATGTCTATAGGAAGCTTACACAGTGTATTGGAGCTAGTAGTGTCGAAAACGGATATTAGAAATGGATCTGGCGCGAAAATCGGATCAAGTGGGCTTTCCGGGGGCTTTCGGCGAAATTTCGGATGAGAATTTGGCAAAACAGACGGCGGATTTGGACTCAGCGCGCGAAAACGATCAAAATGGTGTATTTACTTGATTTCGGCGCAAAAGTACTGTTCACGCCGGAACAGTAACTCCGGCCGCCGGAAACACTGTTCCGGCGACCGGCGGCGACCGGCAGGCGGCGGAGCACGGCGGCGCAGCGGCGGCGCAGCGGCAGAGCGCGGCGCGGGCAGCGCGGGCAGGCGCGGGCAGGCGCGCACGCGGGTTGGTCCACGGCATGGCGTGGACTGGGAGCACCGAAGATTGCAGTTGCCACGTGGCGTCTTCTGATTGGTTGGACAGCTTCTAGAAGGCGGCGTTGTTGTGACACGTAGCAGCACCCCATTGGCTGACAGGATCCGGAAGACCCGGCGCGGGGACCGGGTGCGTGCTCCCGGGTGACACGTGGCGGCTTCTGAATGGGCTTGCATGGCTGTTTCATGTTTTGTAGGACACGTGGCGCTTCCTGATTGGGTGGTTTTGGTGTTTCCTATTTTGTGTCCGGATTTGGTGTGGAGCCCGAAGATTCCTTGGCCCATTATAAACTCCACCTACCTCTTCACTCTGCGATTCCGAGTTCTAGAGAGAGAATTCGAACTTGAGGTCTATATAAAAATTGTTCCCCTCTCTGTCCTCTCTCTCCCCTAGAAGTTTCAAAATTTTTGGAGTCGCCGACAGCGAGTTATCCGCGACACGGCATGCTGCGACGATTTTCGATTTCGGCCCATTTTCCGTCACAGTTCAGTCGGAAAATCCCTGTGTGCTAACCAGGAGGAATTTTTGAACGATTTTTGCGGCAACCTATTCCTAAGAGGTAAGGCTTCGCTTTTCATGTTGATCACTTTGCTCTGTTTCACACTTTTGGCACGGTTCCCGAGGCACCTTTGACCCCCTTTTTGTTGTGGTATTTTCTGGACAGCATCGACTTCTCCGATTTATATCTTGAGCTAGGAGCATCGGATCGAGGCGTATAAGTAGTCGATTTCGATCTACTCATCGCAAGGAACGCAACCGTAATTTTTATGGATTTTTCGAAGCACTTTACAGAGGTGAAAAACTCCTCTTTTTCTGTGCTATTTGGAAAACAGCAAATACTGTATTTTGGGACTTGTATTTATACCGGGTGCGTTGTTCTGTACAGCTGTGCACTGTTTTCTGTGAGTTGCGGGATTAGAGGACTGTGGACAGCTAGGAGACTATTTGGGCGTGGATTGCGCATTTTGAGGTGGGTGGTTGTTGCTTACCTCATTTTTGACTAACTCACTAGGAGTATTGGAGATCCCCTATTTCAAAACTGATAATCGGTATTCCAATTGTGAATTGCATGAGTAGACCCCACAAATTATATGACAGCTTATTTGTGTTAAATGGGGACACTGTTGTTGGGACAAATGCTATATTATAATCTTGCATGCAAATGACTTATTATGTCGGTACAGTAAGATCCATCTTTTCAAAATCTGACACTTTTCTACAGTTTTAAAAGAGGACAATTGCATGCTTGTATGGACATCTAGGTAGGCCACTATTTATTGCTACACTATCATGTTGGGACTTGACTTAGAGAAAACCATGATTGTTTCCTTTCTCCTTCTCATTTAGACTTTTGAGTCTGGTTGCTCGGGTTCGAGCAGGGGTTTGGGATAGTGTAGTCGGGACCTTGGAGTCCGGGACAGATGGTACTTGGTTGTGGATTGTGGGGCATTATGGTAACCGCGGATATTAGGCGGTTGACCAGATGTTGATTACTTTATCAGGCTTTGGACTTATGGGGGGTATTGCGGCGACCGCGGACATTAGGCGGTTGACCGGATGTTTACTTGTGCATCAGATTGGGGATCGAGCTTTTCTCTAGTGGATGGTGTTTTCCCACTTATTGAGTACTATGGCATCAGATCGAGGTTTTCTTTAGTGGATGGGTTTTCCCACTTTGATCAGAGTCGTGATCCAGTCCTGCTGTTTTATGGCACTCATGATACTTATTACTGAGATACTTTACTCGTGTGGGTCGCTCCCCTCGAGTGCCACTCCGGAGTGTGCGACAAGCAGTCTTTGAGTCCTTGAGACTCATTCTTTTCATCGGTGTTATGCGTCGGCCAGCATACCCGATACGGCAAGGCACAGCAGGCAGTACCAGTTCTTACTGGTTCATTGATTGGGTTATTTCAGGCAGGCATGTTAGGTATTGATGCATACATTCAGTCACTTCGTTCTACATGGCATTTAGAGGCATCGTAGTGGTAGTTCCCCTTTTTATCAGCAGCATTTATAGCTTACCACTGTTCTTTCCTTTTGCCTCTAGTAGTCCTAGTGGGTCCGTCAGAGTTGAGGATTTACCCACTAGGGGGAGGCTACTGGTTTATCTAGTAGTTCTTACCCCCCATTATTGTTTTCTGTCTTTTTCCCTTTGTTTTGCAGAGTCGTCTGCGGGAGCTGCTAGGCCATCGGCAGCTGATCGAGGTAAGGGGATCGTTGAGTAGGTAGATCTCCTGTGAGGCTGTGAGCTGCTTTTAGACAGATGTTGTACCCTCCACTCAGACTGTTGTATTATTTCTTTATTTTGGGTCTGGCTTAGCCAGCTGGTTGTACTATTTTGGTAAGCTGGGAGATTATTATATTTATTACAGCTTGTATCTTATTTCCAGTATGAGATTATTATGTAGTTCTTTTTAGTTCAGCTCTGTATTATGCTCTTTTATTGTACATCTTATATCTGAGCAGGTTACCAGCACTTCGTGTATGCGGGAAATTCCGTGTGCATGGCGGATCTGTAGACGGACCCGGGTTCTGGTTTACACCCCGTTGCGTGACAACAACACTCTACAACACAACCTCCAAGCAACCATCAAGTAAGTAAAAATTAGAATTAGATTAAATTAAATAATTAAATAAACCAAAAACGCCAACTCCAACTCACTTTTTGCCTTCGGGGACTCCGCCGCAGTCCGGAACCTCCCGAGCTCCGCTGTAATCCGAAAATACACATGCTCACAGCTTTTCTCACCCAAAATGCCCATCGGTGGAGTCGGTGTGCTCAATCCAAAATCCGGTATTCTACAACACGTGGCCTGGTGGGGTCCACGGTGCGCCGCGCCCGGCGTGCTGTCGCGTGTGCGTTGACCGCCCAATCAGCGTGCGACACGTGGCACGCCCGACGTTGGCTGGTCCCGGTGCACGCCAATACCCGTGGACCGCCCTGCCCGCCGCCGCGCTCCGCCGCTGCCCGTTGCCGCCGGCGCTGCCCTGTCCTGCCGGAACAATAAACCATACCTCGAAATCCGTGTTTTGGCATCCGGGCTCCGAAAAACACAAGTAGTCCATTTTCATTGTTTTCGCGCGCTGAGTCCAAATCCGATGTCCGTTTTGCCAAATTCCACTTCAAAAATTTGTAAAAGGCATCCGGACAGGTATTCTTAACCCAAATTTCGCGCTGGGTTCAAATCTGAGGTCCGATTTGTGCGCAACCATCTCCAACACACATCATAGGCCTCCAGAAGCCACAATTCACACGATAAGACCTTCGCGGAGATTCGGGTCATCATATACAACCTCTATCTGCATCCGTCTCATCTAGTCCTCTAACGGTGTGAGGACCCGAAATTCCCACGTATGGTTTACTGTTACATCTGCAGCTTCTGGAGGTCTTTGTAGTACGTCGGCGGTGTTTGTTCTCAAATAGGGGACAAGTGATGGACTAAGTGTGTTAAATGGATCACGAGAGTGATCGGATGACCCCGTCGAATGTTTAGAAGTGGTTTCGCGTGAAATGGATATCAGAATTGGACTCGGCGCGAAATTTGGGTTAGGAACACTTACCTGGATGCCTTCGAAAAATTTGAGGATTGGAATTTGGCAAAACGGACATCGGATTTGGATTCAGCGCGCGAAAACGATGAAATTGGACTATTTATTTGTATTTTTCGGAGCCCGGATGCCGTGAACGGATTTTGAGTCATTAGGCACTGTTCCGGCGGCCGGTGGCAGCGTCGGCGGCGGCGGGCAGCGACGGAGCGCGCCGGAGTGTGCGCGGGCAGGCACCGGAGTGTGCGCGGGCAGGCGCGCGGGAAGGCACGTGGGCGCGCGGGCAGGCGCACGGTGCACGGGGGCGGCGTGCCACGTGTCGTATTCCTATTGGTTTGCCTTGGGACACGTGGCCGCGTAGGATTTATTGGTGCAGTGGACTCGATTCACGGAGCGGGTGCGGCAGGCCTTGGGATTCGTGCCTGGCAGGGTGGCAGGCGGCGCGGCAGGTGCGCAGTGGTGCGGAGACCGAGGCGTAGACGGCTTCTCCCGCGCTCGGCCGCGCCACGTGTCGGCGTCCGCGGGTGGCCACGTGGCGCACGGCGGGTGGTCGTTTCGGCTGTTGCCTGTTTGTTGGTGACGTGGCGCAATCAGGTGAATCCGGGCGCTGGATGGACGGCCAGATCGGGCAGCACTGTGTGCGCCCGAATGATTCGGGCGCTCGGAAAATGCACCAGGAAGTGTGTTTTTGGCTTGGATTTCAGCCTATAAATAGGCATTGAGTGCCCGTTTGAGCGGGTTTTGGAGATTTTTCTGGAGCTCCCCTTTGCGCTGAGGCCTTCTACACTGTGTTGTCTTAACTCTGACGGATCTTGGGCATTTTCGGAGAACGTGCCATTGGTGTTTTCTGCGATGCGGCGCACATCGACGCACCTTGGATTTTAGGCTTTTACCGTCGCTCTTCGTTCCGCGAGACACACCGGATCACCCCGATGAAGTTTGGAGCCGATTTTCATCGTAGCGCGTTCACGATAGGTAAGGCTTCGTTTTCCGTGTTTATCATTTCACCTCATTCTAGATTTTTGGCACGGTTCTCAAGGTGTTTTTGTGACCCTTTGTACTGCTGCGAGGTGCGAAACAGTGGTGGAGTTATGTTGGGATATCTCGGCCTACGGGCATCGGAATGAGGCGAATGAGGACTCGATCGGCATCTACACTTCAAGTGGAACGCGCCCGTATTTTTGTTGGATTTTTCTGAGGACTCTTCGAAGGTGAGATTTAAGCTTCTTTGGGGTTGTATCCCGCAGTTTTTGCAGGTTGTGGTTTGATTGGCTCCCGGCGTTGTTGTATTTGTTTCTTGGCCTACAGTTGTCGGAACGAGGCGTTTAAATACTCGTTTTGGGGCTACTCGTCGCGAGGATCGCAACCGTGAATTTTCTAGAATTTTTGGAGCACTGCTTGGAGGTGAGAAATTCCCTTCTTTGTGCTATTTTGGAAAAACAACAAGTGTATGTTTGGGGTATTGATTGTGTGTGATGTTGATTATTGTTGTGGTGTTGTATTGTTGGCGCGATGTTGATTGGAGCCGAGGCTTGCGCGACATGTACCGAGGATGCGGGTTCAGTGGATTTTGGTAGCAAGTGGCCACTCTCTTCACCGACTTCAGCTTTGCCTACGGAAAGCGTTTCAGGTGGGTTGCTTCATCTCCAGAACCGGTGGACGATTCTCTAATTCTTTATGTTAGGATGCATGAATGTCTAGGGTACACGGTATGTGATTGAGAGGTAGGTAAGCTTGGTATTGATAATTGTATAAAAGAATTGCAAGATTAATATTCATGTTATATTAGGAGGACTTGCGATATTTGGATAGTCATGTTGGTGATTAGTGGAAGCTTACCTAAGATAATGTTACCCTATATGTGATTATGTAGCATGCCATGTTAGCACATAGCCGTTTATGGGATTGGTTCATGCGATGGGGCAGGATTATGTAGCTATGTGCGGGTATTACTCTGAGGAGTCATTATGGATCAAGGATTATGGACAGGTGTAGTTCATTAGTGATTTTGGCATGTGGTTTACTTTCTTTTATCTTTGTTGAGGACAAATGCATGCTTGTATAGACATATAGTTAGGCCATCTTTTACTGCTACACTACTTATTGTAACTTGGCTTAGGAGAAACCATGTTATTCCTTTCTCCTTCTTTGTTAGTCAGGCGATCTGTGTTGCTCGGGTGCGAGCAGGGATTTGGGGTAGTGTAGCCGGGACATTGGTGTCAGGGATGGGTTGTGCGACCGGTATACTACTGCCACTAACACAGTGGCGACACATAAACAGAGAAACAAGACATCCCGGGACCACCGTTCACCCAAACGGCTCCCGCCACAGATAAAAGACCAGCTACATCTACCAGACTCCACTATGCTCCCAAGCATGAGTGTAACATGCATCCCACACTAACAATAAATCCCGACCACTCGGCCCACTACCCGGGCGAGGAGAAACCCTAAGTCCAGGAATAGATTATAACGTGTGGATGTCTAAAGCATAAATAAACCTAGCCCAAGTTGGAGTTTTCTACTAGTCAGGTTAAACATGCAGCAAATGACGGGGTGCTAGTTCAAGTTCCAAAGATAGCATTTGATTGAAAATATTTAGGAAGTAATAAATCAATATGATCATCATAGCAACACGAAGAACATCAATTCTCTCCTTCTAGCATGCTTCCTAATACATCTCACAATCATGCATGTTCACTACAATATAGAATTAATGATCAATCCACCAGTTTTGAAGACGAAGCAACCCACCTGGAAGTGCAAATTGATCCAAAGTCCAAAAAGGCTGAAACTGAAAGGGGACAATCCACGGATTTCCACAATTCCAACGGGTCCAAAAACACCCAAAAACACCTCCTGGGTACAAAGATAAGGTCCAAACATTGCAATCAACACAAAATTTTCAAGTGTACAATCTGCTGAAAATTCAGTCCCAAAGAAGCTTAATTATCACCTACGAGATAAATTCCAAAAATTCCAATAAAAATATGACGGCGATCCTCGCGAAGCGTAGATGTCGATGGAGTTCTTAAACGTTGAAATCCGATGCCCAAGTGCTGAGATAAAAATCCGACAAGCCTCCTCTGTCCAGAAAAACCACCAGCAGGAAAGGGGTTCAAAGATGCCTCGTAAACCATGCCAAGAACTCAGAATAAAGCAAGGTAATCCACATAGAAATCGAAGGCCTACCTCTTTTGAAACCGATACCGTAAAAATCGTCCAAAAATTCCTTCGGGGTAGCTCTGGGGGCCTCATGGACCGAAATGCGACGAAAAAGGCCTCCGAAGAAGGAACGTCGCAGTGCGCCGAATCGCAGAAATTGCCGATGTCGAGATCTCCAAATATTCCGAAACTCCTTCGAGAGATGGGGCACAAGAAGAGAATCAACTTTGCTTAAGGGCTCTGTCGCAGGGGAGCTCGGGAAAGGGTCCGAAAATGCAGCCAAATGGGGTTTTTATAGCCTCAACTGAACAATTCATTTAATTCCATCCATGTCCCTGGTTTTGGACGCCCGAAATATTTCGGGTTGCTACAGTAACCCGAAACGTACCCCAAACCATCAGCGCCCGAATCGTCCACAACGCGCCACGTAGCCCCGCACATCGGACAGCGGCGCTAGCCACCCCGGCTGCGCCGCGTGGCACCCCCCCGCGCCTGCCCCGCGTACGTCGCCCGGCTGCCCGACGCGTACGGCCACCTGCCTGCGCGTCCAACCTCTGGTGCACGCCTCGCCCGTGGACCGGCCGGCCTGCGCCTCTGCCCAGCCGCTGCCCGCGGCCGCTCCGCCGCGCTCCGCCGCCGGAACAGTACCGTGATGCCTCAAAATCCGTGCTAGGGCATTCGGGCTCCGAAAAATACAAGTAAATAGTCCATTTTCATCGTTTTCGCGCGCTGAATCCAAATTCGATGTCCGTTTTGCCCAATTCCACTTGTAAAATTTGTCGAAGGCTCCAAATAAGTGTTCTTAACCCAAATTTCGCGCCGAGTCCATTTCTTGAGTCTGAAACGCGCAGAAAAAACCTCCAACACATGCAAAGAGCCTCTAGAAGTTGTTGATCACACTGCAAGTGCTCTGTGGAGATCCGGGTCATCACACCTGGAGCTGCCGCAAGACAAGCAAGTCTACCGGCAAGATCCAAGGTCCCAACTGCACCGGGCAAGCCTCACAATGCTCCACAACATTCAAAACATGATCTGGAATCCGAACCTCTAATGCATGCGACAAGGAATCTATCTCTATGCCATATAGGGATGCAAAAGCTCGACTAATAAAAGAATGCGATGCTCTAGTGTCAAACAAGGTAATACCTGCCACCACATGGTCGGCTGCTGAGGAGTCCTCCACCTGGGCGGCATAGTCTCGACCGCTCTGAGATGGAGGCCGGTAGTCGGTGGGGTGGGAAGAAGATGGCCTGCTCGCTGAAGCATAGGGCCGCTGAGCTAACGGCCGCTGCTGAGGTGCGAAGGGAGCCGATGTCGAAGAAGGTGCCGCTGCTGTCGAAAGAGGGCATGACGCTCGCAGATGTCCAGACTGCCCACAAATATAGTAGCGTCCCCACCGCTGATCACAAGTATTAGCGGAATGCTGACCTCCACAGAAGATACACCTCTTAGAGAACCGGGTCTGTCTCGACTGTTGCTGCTGCCTCTAAGACTGCTGCGGAGACCTCTGCTGCCTCGGCTGCTGCTGCTGATGCTGCTGCTGCTGCGGTGGCCTCTGGGATCCACCAGGCCCTCGCCGCTCAAAACATCAACGGCTAGAAAACTGAGTCCACGACGGTCATGGCGGAACTGGCCTGTCCCCCGTCATCAGGTACTGGTCGCTTCCTATTGGAGCTCTGCGCGACCATACCACCTCGCCTGGCAACCACGTGATCTCCTCTCTCTACCCACTGGGCATGCTCCGTGGCCTCGTGGAGAGTCTGGAGCCTCTGAGCATGCACTAAGGTGTATACCTTGGTACGGAGGCCTGCCTCGAATAACTCCACCTGATGGGATCATCACGAGCGACGAATGGCACAAAGTTGAGCAACTGTGTGAACTCCTGATAGTAAGCCTGGACCGGTCGGCCGCCCTGCTGCAGGTTCTTCAAGTCATACTCCAGTTTTCGCTTAACACTAGTCGAGAAGTATGTATCCAGTATCATCCGTCGAAACTCGGGCCAGGGTAGCTGTCGGGTAACCTGAAACTCCAGTGGCTCTACCCGATGCCACCAGGCATCTGCATCTCCATCCAAACAGTGCACCGCCATATGCACTCGGTACCTCGGATCGATGAAGAAATCCCTGAATAGCTTCTCCATCGCTGATAACCAAGACCCGATCTCCCACGGCTGCGTGTCCCGCCCCAAAAATCTAGCCGGTCCGTGCTTACAAAACTTGGCGAGCTTGTCAGCAAAATCCTGCTCCTCAGCTGGGGTCAAAGGTTGGGCTGCTCCCTGAGCCCCACTGCTCGATGATGGTGCCGACGGCACGCGAGGTACCACAGGTGGTGTTGGGGCCTCCAAAACAGTCGGGGGCAGTGCCTCTCTCTGGGCAAGTAGCTGATCCATCTGCTGCTCCTGCCGGCGGGTACTCTCAGCAAACTGGGCCACCAAGGCCCTCAGCTCACTGATCTCAGAAGTTCCAGCCTGCTCCGGCTCAACAGGGGGTGTAGGGGTACCCCGGGTAGGAATCTGACGTCGGGGAGGCATCCTGCCACAAGAAACCATACGTTAGTAACATAACCACACTCGACCCAATCTAACGAAAGTCAAAGACATCCCCCTATTTCTGCAACCTTATGTTGTCTGCAGCCAACATAATTGCCCCACAGAAATAGGATATGTCGATCCCCCTTCACTCACAGGAAGAGTCAACTAAATAAATCACCGACTTTCGCAAAATGTCGCGTCTCTCACGCCCTAACATCCTAGGGTCCGCCAAAAGCCTAGGGTTTCCTAAGTCCCAACTGACCTATCCCTAAGCTCTGATACCACCTAATCTGTCACGCCCCGGGTGTAAACCAGAACCCGGGCCCGTCTACAGATCTGCCGTGCACACGGTATTTCCCGCGTACACGAAGCGCCGGTAACCTGCTCAGATATAAGAGATAAAAAAAAAGAGCTTTAAAGCAGAACTGAACTAAAACTACTACATCTCAGACTGAAGCTAGAAATAAAATAAAGTACAACTGTAATTAAATACAAGTGTCTCTCCCAGCTCACCACAAATATACAAACAGTTGGCTAAAGCCAGACCAAAAAATAAAGGTACAAATACACTGTCTCAGAAGATAGTGTACAACAAAAGTCCAGCTAGCATACTGTCAGATGGATGGTCTATCTAGTCCGCTATCCTCTTACCTCGATCCGCCGCTGATGGCCCAGCAACTCCCGCAGACGACTCTGCAAAACAAGGGGGAAGAAAAGACAACAAGAATGGGGGTAAGAACTACTAATAAACCAGTAGCCTCCCCCTAGTGGGTAAAGCCTCAAACTCTGACGTGCCCACTAGGTCTACCAGAGGCGAAAGGAAAAGAAAGGCGGTAAGTTATGAACATAACTGCTGATAAAAGAAACTACCGCTACTATGCCTCTATATGTAGTGCCTGAAAGAGTAACTATATGAATGCATCAGTAAATGTGCCTGCCTAATAAATCCAATCTAACCACCAGTAAAAACTGGCACTGCCTGCTCTGCTGTCGAACTCAAGAACTCAGTAGCGGAATCTGCACACATGGCTCGAATCCGCGGGATCGGCACACATGGCTCACATCCCAATATAAGTATCAGACTGGCACACATGGCTCAGTCATAGGCCTACCTCCGGAGTGGCACTCGAGGGGAGCGACCCACACAAGTAAAGTACCTCTGTCACAAGTATCATGATATAGCAGGACTGGATCACGACTATGATCGAAGTGGGAAACCCATCCACTAAAGAAAACCCGATCCCCCAATCTGATGCAATAATAGACATCCGGTCAAACCGCTCAATGTTTGCGGTCGCCGCAATATCCCACAGTCCACAATCTGGTGGGACAAATCCCGACTCAATAAGCCCGGCTACACTATCCTACAACCCTGCTCAAACCCTGAGCAATATACCACATGTGCCTCGATAAAAGGAGAAAGGTGCCAACATGGTTTCTCCTAAGTCAAATCCCAATGATAGTGTAGCAGTAGAAGATGGCCTATCTAGATGTCCATACAAGCATGCAAGTGTCCTCATGATGATAAAAGAAAAACAGATATCATTGTTCTCACATTGATTAAAGCATGTTATTCTAGGATAATAATAAATCTCATAAGAACACTAAGTACTTACATAATACATGTCCAATCTATACCTTTATGCATGTTATCCACAATGTACTAATTGGCATTCAACAACGGGAATCACTCTAATATTCCTAGTTAGTAAGTCAAAATGTGAGGTTCACAACAATCACCCACCTCGAAATGCGCAAACCACAACTATACGAGACTCCTCGCTGTCCAAGAACCTCTATCCCCGCAAACCTCCAAAATGCGAGAACTAATGCAAGATAGATCGCACACGGCATAAATAAGCATCTTTAAACAGAAATTACTATTTTGCAAAACAACACGGAAAACGAGAAAATTCCACCTCAGTGCGTTTCTCAGAAAAATCCAGAAAAATCGCCGTTACGATCCTCGTGACGAGTAGATGAAAAACGAGTACTTACTCGTCCCGATCCGACACCTGTAGGCCAAGATACAAATTAATCACCGCGGTAAACGCG
Organism: Tillandsia leiboldiana; assembly: GCA_029204045.2. Taxonomy (NCBI): domain Eukaryota; kingdom Viridiplantae; phylum Streptophyta; class Magnoliopsida; order Poales; family Bromeliaceae; genus Tillandsia; species Tillandsia leiboldiana. Next base: position 26,080,421 of record CM055070.1, read on the forward strand.
AAACTTCCAATGATCAAAAGTCTGCAGTAATCTGTCCAGAAAAAGTATAATTTTCACCTTCTAGACAACCTCAGAAAAATCCAGAAAAATTACGACATTGTTCCTTGCGACGTGTAGATGTAAATCGAGTACTTGCACTCCTTGTTCCGACTCTCGAGTGCAAAGAAAACTCACAAAAACCTTGGTGCTGTCCAAAATTCCATCACAGAAAATGGGTCACAAAAATGGTCCGAAAAGCCCAAGAAAACCTCGGAATGCGGAGAAGCTAAAAATACAAAAGTCGTAGCCCTACCTGTCATGAAAACGTGGGCGCAAGAATAACCCGAAAACTCTTTCGGGGTAGCCTAGGAGAGTCCGCAGACCAAAACGCGACGAAAAAGGCTATCAAGGAAAGAGCGTCGCAGTGCGCCGAATCGCAGTAGACGTCGAAGTAGCATACTCTAAAACTTTGGAACTTCTCCACAAAGTGTAAAACAAATGGGTGAACAACTTCTCAAAAGGAAGCCCACTGCAAAAAGGTCCAGAAAAATCAGAAAAGGCATGTGAAGGGGTGTATTTATAGGCCCAGCCCAAAAGGGCTTTCGGATCCAGGTTTTCGGGCGCCCGAATCTTTCGGGCGCCAAAATCCGAGCCCAATAGCCCGCTAAGAGAGCCCGGATTCACCTGCGTTCGCCACGTGTCAATCGAACACGGGACAGCGATGCAAGGGCGCCAGGGCTGCGACGCGTGTCCCGCGCCCGGTCAACCGGGTAGGTGGCGCCCCACCAATGGCCGGGCGCCACGTGTCCCGCCCGCGCGACACGCCAGCCGCGCCGGCTACCCCCCACACGCGCACGCATCCCGAGGCACCCGCACGCGCCTCTGTGGACCGCCCGCGTGAGCCCGCCAATCAACGGTTGCCACGTGTCCCCCCCGCCCGGTCTATGCACCGCGCGGGGTTCCGTGAACCGCGCATTGCGCGCCAGCACTCCTTGGGCGCCATGTGTCCCCGCACCGGGCCCATGCACCAGCTGCATCGCTTCGTGGACCGCGCATCAAGCTCCGGCCAATGATAGGCCACCACGTGGCACCCGGCCGGTCTACGGCCTCCCACATGCACCCGAATCCACTGTAAATCCGGGAGCCCGTTGTTGGGCATCCGGACTTAGAAAAATACAAGCAAATAGCCATTTTCAACCGTTTTTTTCCGTGCTGAATCCAAATCCGACCTCCAATCAGCTTGAAACCCCTTCTAAAATTCGGCAAAAGCAGCGAGTGACAGGCTTGATCCAGTTTTCGGGCAGTTTTTCGCGAGCAGTTTTCGGGAGCGGTTTTTCAATGCTGTGTTTCACCAATGTGGTTTTCGACGCTGCAAGGGGATTTTTCGCGACACCAGTAATTCTCCCGCCGCGCGGGTGATAGATTTTTCAGCCACGAGCTATTTTTACTCCGTCGGGCACCTGTTTTTCGAGACGGAGTCGCGAGTTTTTCGCCGTCGGGCGTAGTTTTTCCCGTTTTCGGAGTTTTTTAGTACAGTCTGCCGGTTGCTCGGTTTTCGACTTTTGCTTGATTTCGCGTTTTCTTCGCTTCTGCAGTTGGAGTGCATTTTAGCTTTTGGCGTGGGCGGTTGTGTGTTTCTCCGCCACGTGGGACCGCGGACTTGCCTTGGGACTTTTGTCTGGGACCGACCTTGCGCTCCGTTTGCGCGCGGGTTCGGCATCGTGCTTCGGCTTGCGTGCTGACCTCGTGGAGGCAAGGTAATCCCCGAGCCCAATTGCAAGTGTCGACAAGCATTGGTGGCGAGCTGAGGTGGGTTGGTTTTTTCCTCCAAGGTATAACGGACATTCTTCTAATTCTAATGGTGATAGGATTATTGCTAGTTTAAGTGTTTCTTGGAACTTAACTAGCACCCCCGTCATATGTGCATGTGTTTGAACAAGACCAATAGAGAACCTTAATCTGTGTAGGTTCTTTTGTGCTTTAGACATCCCACACAGTGCATATCCTTTTGACAAGAGTTCCTCGCCCGTGTAGTGGGCTGACGTGGTCAGAGTGTTGTGGGACGGTTTGCAACCCTCGGTCCCGGGGGGCCGAGTGGGGTCTGGTGGCTGGTTAGGCCAGTGTTAGTGTTTTGGGAACCGTTTCAGATAAAACGTTGGTCCCGGGGTTTTACTTTCCGCTGTTCTTCTCTTACCACCATGTGTGATCGTGGTGGCACGGGTGGTAGCAGGACCTTGAACCCAGAAACTTTTGGACGCATACAGATTTTAGTCAGCCAATGTTTCTTCCAAGCCTCGCAAGGTTGCCTGAGTCTGTTTTTGTTTGATAGACGAGGGCATTTAGCTCGTCGAGGTTTGGGCATAAAACTTGATTTCAAAGGTTTTCCTAAAAACGAACTAAAAATCATTAAAAAGGTTGTATTTCTCTCAGATCGAATGGTTTTTTCTGACAAAATGACATGGCCTCTAAGCCTAAAAGCCGTCATCTATATCGGCCTAAGATCCACATATAGAGAAGAAAGGAAACATAGATTCTATCTTATGTTTCTTCATCTATATATTGATTGATTTGATTCTAGTTTTCATACTCACATTTTGAGTAGAATCAAATCAATGAATACTTAGATGGTATTTCCGATCTATTTCTAATCTAAGTATTCGGCGGATCATCACCACCCAAAAAACACGATTTACCCCAAATCGGCGCGTGGACTCGCGTGGCCTTGTGGATTCAAGGTGCTACCGCTCTCGTGGATTCGGAGCGAGGTACGTTTTGGATTCGAAGCGTGCTACTCTGGGTGAAGACCGTGGATTCGGTCGGACGTCGTGGACTCGACGTTGGACGCCGTGGATTCGGCGTTGGACGCACAGATCGTGATTCGAAAGCGTCGTGGAGCGAGCGGAGAAGATCAACTAGGAGCGTATGGAAAAGGTTGATCGTCTGTTGTACGGTATATCACCTTGTACGTGTTTAATTCTAGTGGAATTCACCGTGTTATCGGTCCCGTGGTTTTTTACTCCGGTTTGGAGTTTTCCACGTAAAAATCTTGCGTGTTTATTTATTTTCCGCATTGGTTTTTATATCGCAGATTTTTGAGTGTTTATTGTTTACACCTATTCACCCCCTCTAGGTTTTTTTTCCCTATTTAGATCCTATTATACATAAACCCAACAAGTGGTATCAGAGCGGGAATAGGGTTGTAAACAATGGTGAAGGTGGAACATCAACAGACTTCGTTCGTTCTTCGATGGAACAAATTATGCGTACTGGAAAGTACGGATGAAAGCCTTTTTATTTCCATCGACGAACGGGTGTGGCAATCAATTGAATTAGGATGGACTAATCCACTGAAATTATTGGTGATGTTCGCACCATCAAACCTAGGTCGAAATGGACCAAGGAAGAGAAGATTTCTTCTTCTTACAATGGCAAAGGAATTAATGCTTTATTTAATGCCTTATCTCAAACAGAGTTCTCTCGTCTCGGCATGTGAGACTGCGAAAGAATCTGGGATGTTCTTCAAGTTACGCATGAGGAACTAACCTTGTGAAGATTCAGAACTGCAAATGCTTACGAGCAAGTTTGACTCTATTTTCATGGCAGAAAATGAATCTTTCACAGACTATTACACACGATTGCAAGACATCGTAAACTCATGTGCTAACTTGGGAGAGAAGATTCCAGAATTTAAGTTTGTAAGAAAATATTAAGAACTCTTCCTGAAAGATTTCGTTCCAAGGTTACGGCCATTGAAACTATTAAACACCCGGACGAAATCCGTGTAGAAGAATTAGTTGGTTCTTTACAACATATGAAATGACATTTCCTACTAACTATTCTTCGGAAAAGGCATCCTCTTCTAAGTCTTCAGGTTATGCGTTGAAAACAACAAAAGAAGAAGACGCGGATTCATCCTCCTCTCGCGATGACGAGAACCTATCTATGGAGGACTTTGAGACAGCTTGCTCTCTTGACAAGAAATTTCGCCAAACTTTCGAAGGGGTAACTCAAGCAAAACTCCATCCTTCGTAAAGTCGAAGAAAGCAAAGGTTCTTCAAGTTACAAGTCAAGAATGCAAGAGGGTTTTTCTAAGGATAAGAAAAGCACAGAAGGACAAGTCTAATGCTTCAAGTGCCGAGGATACGGCCATATCTCAACGGAATGTCCAAATAAGAATCCGTCCAAGAAGAAGCGATGCAAGTCACTTGGGATGACACCTCATCGTCAAATGAGTCATCGTCAAGTGATGAAGAAGATAACGCAACAACGTTCCACGCGTCCACATCTTCACCCTTCATGTGCTTAATGGCAAGTACATCCGACTCATTGTCCAACTCCCAAGTTGAAAGAATGCAACGGACAATGAATCGGATGATTCGGAAGGTGAAGATTTTGCTCTAGCCTACCACAGACTTTTGAGGGATTCAAGAAACGGCTAAGCAAAACAAGGGGTGTGAGAGAGATTGCAGGATTCTCGAAGAAGAAGTAAAAAGGGTAACTTCTCCTCGACCGATCTTGAAGTGGAAAGGGATAATCTGATAAAAGCAAATGTTTCCTTTCAAGAGTCCAATGAGCAATCGAGAAGAATTATATAGATATGGTGAACAAAGCGAATTACTTCTTGAAGCTCAACGGCGAGGCTCGACAGGAAAAATTGAAATGACAGAGACCATTCTCCAACTCAAGGATGACTTACAGCGATTTTCATCAGGAAGGAGTAAGTTGGATAAGCTTCTTGGTCTTGGTCAATCAAACAAGTTCGGCCTCGGATACAATCGAACTGAAGACAATTTTAGTTCGGTTGGGACAGTTTTTGTGCCTCAGTCGGTTTCTCCTCCTCCGACACCGGAATTCACGACAAGCAACGACAACAGCCTACTTCACCCTCCTCGGAATCGTCAAGCATAAGGTATGTTTTCGTTGTAATTTTGCAGGGCACATAAGGAGAAATTGCAAGATGGGAGCCAAACGGTCAACTCAAGCACTTCTTGCAACGACTACCAAAAGGGTAATTCCTCGGAAATCAAATGCAATTTTTCGAAAGGAAAAAGCCTCGGTAGTTCATCAAACAAACGACGACGTCAAGGAAAAGCAATGGATCAAACAAGACGCTTCACCAAGGAATCAACTTCACATCATTTCCGACGTACACCAAAACTCGAAAGGTTTGGGTACGCAAAGGTGAATTCTTCTTTCATCCTTGAATCACGTCGGTACCAAACGCCCTTGGAATTATTGCATATGGATCTTATGGGGCCGACACGTCAACCATCCTTGGGAGGTAAATGGTATATTTTCTTATTGGTTGATGATTTCTCTCGATACTCATGGGTAGCATTTTTAAAAGAGAAAGCTGATACTTTGATTCTTTTCACGAGATTTGCCTTCGTATTATGATTGAAAAGAATGAAAAGATCATTCGTGTTAGAAGTGATAGAGGTGGAGAATTCATAAATTCTAAATTCATTGATTTTTGCACTTCCAACGGCATTAAGCATGAATTCTCAGCACCCTATACACCTCAACAGAATGGTGTTGTCGAGCGCAAAAACAGGGTTTTCAAGAGATGGCACGTGTTATGCTTCATAGCCGGAATTTACCGCTACATTTTTGGGCTGAAGCTGTGAACACTGCAATCTATGTTATTAATCGAGTTTATTTGCGCCCGGGAAACGTTAAATACACCATATGAACTATGGTGTTGTAGAAAACCCAACATCAAATATTTTCGCATCTTTGGGAGTCGATGTTACATTTTACGTGACCGCAAAAAATCTTGGAAAGTTTGACTCTCGAAGTGACGAAGGGATTTTCTTGGGGTATTCTACAATAGTAGAGCAGATCGGGTATTTAACTTGGAATCTAAAACGATCGGAGAATCTATAATGTTAAAGTAGATGAAGCTTTCCACTTTGCATCTGATAAATCTACCCCGCTGATATCCTCTCTTGATGATGATTCTCCTGTAAATGTATCTTCTCATGATAATACTTCCAATATTAATGATGCATCTAATGGTTCTTCAAGTTTATCTGATGTGCAGGAATCATCTCATGTACCTCCGAGTACTCCATCACAACAAACGTTACGCATCTCCAAGGATCATCCTGAATCAAACATCATTGGAGACCCACAAGAAGGAGTCAAAACTCGGAGACAGTTGGTTTGTGGATTCGCATGTTACTTTCCATGATCGAACCAAAGAACTCGATGAAGCTCTTCAGGATGACTACTGGATTGAAGCAATGCAGGAAGAGCTCCATCAGTTTGAACGAAACAAAGTCTGGGAATTAACGACGCCTCCGAAGCAACACAATGTGATCGGTACTAAATGGATTTTCAAGAACAAGAAAAATGAGGATGGTACCATCATCAGAACAAAGCACGTTTAGTTGCTCAAGGCTACTCTCAAATAGAAGGTATAGACTTTGATGAAACGTTCGCCCCTGTAGCTAGACTCGAGTCCATTCGTATCTTATTCGCTATTGCTGTCACTTTAAAATAAAACTCTTTCAAATGGACGTTAAGAGCGCGTTTTTAAATGGGTTTTAAATGAGGAAGTTTATGTGGCTCAACCGAAAGGTTTTGTAGACTGTAACTAACTACTACCATGTTTTTTCGTTTGAAAAAGGCTCTTTACGGTTTAAAACAAGCACCGCGAGCATGGTACGAAAGGTTGACAAAGCACCTTTTGGAGAAGGGCTATACTCGAGGGGGAGCAGACAGGACTCTCTTTGTGAAGCATTATCAAAATAACTTCATTGTTGCACAAATCTATGTCGATGACATTGTTTTGGAGCAACAAAGGATAATGATGCTTCTAAATTCGCAGAAACCATGGAAAGCGAATTTGAGATGTCTATGATGGGCGAACTGACATACTTTCTTGGATTGCAAGTGAAACAAAATGATGAAGGCATCCATCTGTGTCAATCCAAGTATGCAAAGGAGTTGTTAAGAAATTCGGATTAGAAGATTCTAAAGATTTTCCACTCCTATGGGAACTAGCCATAAGGGATTAGGAAGTGAATCTCTTAGTGAGAATGTAGACGAGAACTTTATCGCAGCATGATTGGAAGTCTACTTTACCTCACAGCTAGTCGCCCGGATATATCCTTTAGTGTTGGGATTTGCGCGAGATATCAATCAGCACCAAAGGAGGTTCACCTGAAAGCGGTGAAACGGATCATCCGGTACATCAAAGGAACATTAATTTCGGAATTTGGTATCCTATGGGAACAAGTCTAGATATTATTGGATACTCAGATGCCGATTGGGCAGGATCTGTGGATGATCGAAAAGTACGAGTGGTGCATGTTTTTATCTTGGCCATTGTCTTGTTGCATGGCATAGTAAAAAGCAAAACTGCATTGCACTCTCGACTGCCGAAGCGGAATACATCTCAGCGGGTAGTTGATTGTTCACAACTCAACTTATTTGAGTGAAAACTTCAGTTGACTCTACAACTTCGATACATTTTCTAGTGTTGACAATATTCTTCAAACCTACACAACTGCTATCAAACATTAACAAAAAACCCTGTGTTGCACTCTAGAACAAAACACATTGAACTTAGATATCATTTTCTTAGAGAGCTAGTTGAATCAAATATCTTCAAATTTCCTACATTTCAACTGAAGATCAATTAGCTGACTTTTAACAAAACCTTTGGATCAAAAACGTTTTATTCATTTGCGTAAAGCAATTGGAATGCTTTCCTTGAAATAACTCTTTTTGAAACTTTTGTTTAGGTTAGGTTTTGTTTTTGTGTTTTTGTTCATTATCTATGCTTAGAATAGAACATTAATTGAGCATTAGTTTTTATTGACTTTAACTGCATCCTTTTATGTTTAGAAATTTATTATGCTTTGATATCATAATAATTCATTTGATGCAATGATCATTTATGTCAATTAAATCATCTTGTTTTGATCAAAGTCAATTTCTCTCTCGATGATCTCTTGGTATAGTTTTATCTTATTTGACTGTTTAGTCGAGTATGAAATCGAGATCAATATTTGGCTGAATACTTTATATCTTAATAATTGATAGCCAATTGAGGGGGAGTCAAGAAAAAGTGTTATGCTCAAAAGATGTGGAAAAGTTACATCCCAATGAGGAGTGTGAAAACTACCACCACATGGAGGAAAGAGCTACCACCTCGGTCGTCCAGTACTGTGTGCAGCTACCACATGTATACCAAGCAAGGTTTTCAAGTTTGATTAAATAAAATGCATGTTGAAATACTTGACTCTGTCAAAATTTCAAGGTTGGTATAAGGTGGGATTTTTAATGAAAGATGCTCAAAGAGCCACTCTCTTCAATAATTGACTAGATATATTATCTAACTTATCTGGGATGTTAGACATCTATTGATCTTTGTATTTCATTTTCTTTACCGAATTGATGATTTGATAAAGGCATTACTCATAAGATCAAGTTAGATGTAATTGAAGTTGTTCAACTTTAAGGGATTTAATTTTTATAAATTTTCGTTTCATTTGTTGGATGTTATTGATAGATTTGGCATAATCTATTTCTTGTTGTATGAAACGATGATTTTCATTTAAAGTGATACACAAAGTGCTTACAATCTTTTTCTGGTTTTCTAGAATTTTCTGAATTTTTCTAAAGAAAAGTTGGAGCCCCGATCGATTGGACAAGCCGATCCGGATCCCGAACGCAGGTATTCTCTGCGGGTAGCCGATCCGGATCGTAATCACGAACTGATCCGGATCGCGGCTAGGGTTTATATAGAACAAAAGGGTTTTGATTTCTTTTACTCCAATCTTTTGTTCCAAAGTCTCCAGAGCTTTCTCTCTAGAATTCATCCATCTTGGAAGCTTTCAAACTCAAGTTCTTCGATTCCAAGTAAGTTTTATTGATCAAAATCTCGGTTTTTCACAGTTTTTCATATTTTTCCTCAAACGTGATGAATTTCCGTATCTTTTCGTTTGTGGATGGTTTTTGATCAAATTTCTTTTGAAATAAGAACTCTGGGTAGATTAGTTTTGATTATATGCTAGGTATTCCAATGATAAACGATTTTTGGCCTTCATTTCAAAAATTTCGGTTTTAGGGCATATAATGGGAATTTTCCAAAATCATGCGATTGATCTATTTTTAAAATTCTTTTTGCAAAACTAATTTGATTCTTAGTCTCTCTACACGATATGATTGTTTGGGTACATTTTTCTAATTTTTGAAAATTAACAATTTTTTCGTGTTCTTGAGTTGTTGCTCACAGGATTTCCTTTTTCACAGAATCATAGCAATGGTGATCACCTGGAATTCTTCTTCTGCTATGATGGTCCATACGAAAGACACTGTCAAGCCCAAGAGGGCTAAGAAAGCAAAAAATAAAGAGATGATTCCGATACTGAATCTGAGACGGAATCGATCGATTGGGATGAGTTGGCAAGTTGAAGCAACAACTGTCCACTACTCGTTCAAAGGAAAAGCGCCTGCGGACATCAAGGCTCCGCCTACTGCTGCTGAAAAGGGCAAAGCTCCAATGGACAAACTTCTGGGAAATAGAAGAAAAGTTTGCTCGCAAGAGAGGAGCTAGAGGATTTTCCATTGACAAACCAGTTCCTAGCCACCTCGCTCTCCAAGACTTTATCATTCTCTGCTAGTGTCACGCCCCGTGTGTAACCCAAACTGGGCTCGCCAACAGATCCGCCGTGCACACGGAATTTTCCATGTACACGAAGCGCTGGTAACACTGCTCATATAGATAATAGATATAAAATAGCATAAACAGAGCTGAACGATAGAACTAAAAGTAATCTCAGACTGAAATAAACTACAAACTGAAATAAAAGTACATATACTCCCAGCTCACCATAAAGATACACCAGCTGGCCAAAGCCAGACCCAAAAGTGAACTACTGAAGTCTGAGATACAAAAGGGTAAATAAAACCCGCTAATCTCTCGCTCGGGGTAGCTGATCTAGCTAGTCGGCGATCCTCTTACCTCGATCTGCCGCTGAAGGCCAGCAGCTCCCACAGATGACTCTGCAAAACAAGAGGGGAAAAAGGACGAAAACAACAATGGGTGAGAACTATTAGACAAACCAGTAGCATTCCGTTGGGTAAAACCCCTAATGCTGACGCACCCCTAGGAATAAAAGGCAAAAGAAAAGAACAGTGGTATGCGCATTAGACGCTGAAAAAGGACTACCACTACATGCTCTAAATGCAGTGCAAAA
>CM055070.1:26090710-26098210 GCA_029204045.2 Tillandsia leiboldiana
GGTGTGGTCGTTTCGGCTGTTGCCTGTTTGTTGGTGACGTGGCGCAATCAGGTGAATCCGGGCGCTGGATGGACGGCCAGATCGGGCAGCACTGTGTGCGCCCGAATGATTCGGGCGCTCGGAAAATGCACCAGGAAGTGTGTTTTTGGCTTGGATTTCAGCCTATAAATAGGCATTGAGTGCCCGTTTGAGCGGGTTTTGGAGATTTTTCTGGAGCTCCCCTTTGCGCTGAGGCCTTCTACACTGTGTTGTCTTAACTCTGACGGATCTTGGGCATTTTCGGAGAACGTGCCATTGGTGTTTTCTGCGATGCGGCGCACATCGACGCACCTTGGATTTTAGGCTTTTACCGTCGCTCTTCGTTCCGCGAGACACACCGGATCACCCCGATGAAGTTTGGAGCCGATTTTCATCGTAGCGCGTTCACGATAGGTAAGGCTTCGTTTTCCGTGTTTATCATTTCACCTCATTCTAGATTTTTGGCACGGTTCTCAAGGTGTTTTTGTGACCCTTTGTACTGCTGCGAGGTGCGAAACAGTGGTGGAGTTATGTTGGGATATCTCGGCCTACGGGCATCGGAATGAGGCGAATGAGGACTCGATCGGCATCTACACTTCAAGTGGAACGCGCCCGTATTTTTGTTGGATTTTTCTGAGGACTCTTCGAAGGTGAGATTTAAGCTTCTTGGGGTTGTATCCCGCAGTTTTTGCAGGTTGTGGTTTGATTGGCTCCCGGCGTTGTTGTATTTGTTCTTGGCCTACAGTTGTCGGAACGAGGCGTTTAAATACTCGTTTTGGGGCTACTCGTCGCGAGGATCGCAACCGTGAATTTTCTAGAATTTTGGAGCACTGCTTGGAGGGAGAAATTCCCTTCTTTGTGCTATTTGGAAAAACAACAAGTGTATGTTTGGGGTATTGATTGTGTGTGATGTTGATTATTGTTGTGGTGTTGTATTGTTGGCGCGATGTTGATTGGAGCCGAGGCTTGCGCGACATGTACCGAGGATGCGGGTTCAGTGGATTTTGGTAGCAAGTGGCCACTCTCTTCACCGACTTCAGCTTTGCCTACGGAAAGCGTTTCAGGTGGGTTGCTTCATCTCCAGAACCGGTGGACGATTCTCTAATTCTTTATGTTAGGATGCATGAATGTCTAGGGTACACGGTATGTGATTGAGAGGTAGGTAAGCTTGGTATTGATAATTGTATAAAAGAATTGCAAGATTAATATTCATGTTATATTAGGAGGACTTGCGATATTTGGATAGTCATGTTGGTGATTAGTGGAAGCTTACCTAAGATAATGTTACCCTATATGTGATTATGTAGCATGCCATGTTAGCACATAGCCGTTTATGGGATTGGTTCATGCGATGGGGCAGGATTATGTAGCTATGTGCGGGTATTACTCTGAGGAGTCATTATGGATCAAGGATTATGGACAGGTGTAGTTCATTAGTGATTTTGGCATGTGGTTTACTTTCTGTTTATCTTTGTTGAGGACAAATGCATGCTTGTATAGACATAATAGTTAGGCCATCTTTTACTGCTACACTACTTATTGTAACTTGGCTTAGGAGAAACCATGTTATTCCTTTCTCCTTCTTTGTTAGTCAGGCGATCTGTGTTGCTCGGGTGCGAGCAGGGATTTGGGGTAGTGTAGCCGGGACATTGGTGTCAGGGATGGGTTGTGCGACCGGTATACTACTGCCACTAACACAGTGGCGACACATAAACAGAGAAACAAGACATCCCGGGACCACCGTTCACCCAAACGGCTCCCGCCACAGATAAAAGACCAGCTACATCTACCAGACTCCACTATGCTCCCAAGCATGAGTGTAACATGCATCCCACACTAACAATAAATCCCGACCACTCGGCCCACTACCCGGGCGAGGAGAAACCCTAAGTCCAGGAATAGATTATAACGTGTGGATGTCTAAAGCATAAATAAACCTAGCCCAAGTTGGAGTTTTCTACTAGTCAGGTTAAACATGCAGCAAATGACGGGGTGCTAGTTCAAGTTCCAAAGATAGCATTTGATTGAAAATATTTAGGAAGTAATAAATCAATATGATCATCATAGCAACACGAAGAACATCAATTCTCTCCTTCTAGCATGCTTCCTAATACATCTCACAATCATGCATGTTCACTACAATATAGAATTAATGATCAATCCACCAGTTTTGAAGACGAAGCAACCCACCTGGAAGTGCAAATTGATCCAAAGTCCAAAAAGGCTGAAACTGAAAGGGGACAATCCACGGATTTCCACAATTCCAACGGGTCCAAAAACACCCAAAAACACCTCCTGGGTACAAAGATAAGGTCCAAACATTGCAATCAACACAAAATTTTCAAGTGTACAATCTGCTGAAAATTCAGTCCCAAAGAAGCTTAATTATCACCTACGAGATAAATTCCAAAAATTCCAATAAAAATATGACGGCGATCCTCGCGAAGCGTAGATGTCGATGGAGTTCTTAAACGTTGAAATCCGATGCCCAAGTGCTGAGATAAAAATCCGACAAGCCTCCTCTGTCCAGAAAAACCACCAGCAGGAAAGGGGTTCAAAGATGCCTCGTAAACCATGCCAAGAACTCAGAATAAAGCAAGGTAATCCACATAGAAATCGAAGGCCTACCTCTTTTGAAACCGATACCGTAAAAAATCGTCCAAAATTCCTTCGGGGTAGCTCTGGGGGCCTCATGGACCGAAATGCGACGAAAAAGGCCTCCGAAGAAGGAACGTCGCAGTGCGCCGAATCGCAGAAATTGCCGATGTCGAGATCTCCAAATATTCCGAAACTCCTTCGAGAGATGGGGCACAAGAAGAGAATCAACTTTGCTTAAGGGCTCTGTCGCAGGGGAGCTCGGGAAAGGGTCCGAAAATGCAGCCAAATGGGGGTTTTTATAGCCTCAACTGAACAATTCATTTAATTCCATCCATGTCCCTGGTTTTGGACGCCCGAAATATTTCGGGTTGCTACAGTAACCCGAAACGTAACCCCAAACCATCAGCGCCCGAATCGTCCACAACGCGCCACGTAGCCCCGCACATCGGACAGCGGCGCTAGCCACCCCGGCTGCGCCGCGTGGCACCCCCCCGCGCCTGCCCCGCGTACGTCGCCCGGCTGCCCGACGCGTACGGCCACCTGCCTGCGCGTCCAACCTCTGGTGCACGCCTCGCCCGTGGACCGGCCGGCCTGCGCCTCTGCCCAGCCGCTGCCCGCGGCCGCTCCGCCGCGCTCCGCCGCCGGAACAGTACCGTGATGCCTCAAAATCCGTGCTAGGGCATTCGGGCTCCGAAAAATACAAGTAAATAGTCCATTTTCATCGTTTTCGCGCGCTGAATCCAAATTCGATGTCCGTTTTGCCCAATTCCACTTGTAAAATTTGTCGAAGGCTCCAAATAAGTGTTCTTAACCCAAATTTCGCGCCGAGTCCATTTCTTGAGTCTGAAACGCGCAGAAAAACCTCCAACACATGCAAAGAGCCTCTAGAAGTTGTTGATCACACTGCAAGTGCTCTGTGGAGATCCGGGTCATCACACCTGGAGCTGCCGCAAGACAAGCAAGTCTACCGGCAAGATCCAAGGTCCCAACTGCACCGGGCAAGCCTCACAATGCTCCACAACATTCAAAACATGATCTGGAATCCGAACCTCTAATGCATGCGACAAGGAATCTATCTCTATGCCATATAGGGATGCAAAAGCTCGACTAATAAAAGAATGCGATGCTCTAGTGTCAAACAAGGTAATACCTGCCACCACATGGTCGGCTGCTGAGGAGTCCTCCACCTGGGCGGCATAGTCTCGACCGCTCTGAGATGGAGGCCGGTAGTCGGTGGGGTGGGAAGAAGATGGCCTGCTCGCTGAAGCATAGGGCCGCTGAGCTAACGGCCGCTGCTGAGGTGCGAAGGGAGCCGATGTCGAAGAAGGTGCCGCTGCTGTCGAAAGAGGGCATGACGCTCGCAGATGTCCAGACTGCCCACAAATATAGTAGCGTCCCCACCGCTGATCACAAGTATTAGCGGAATGCTGACCTCCACAGAAGATACACCTCTTAGAGAACCGGGTCTGTCTCGACTGTTGCTGCTGCCTCTAAGACTGCTGCGGAGACCTCTGCTGCCTCGGCTGCTGCTGCTGATGCTGCTGCTGCTGCGGTGGCCTCTGGGATCCACCAGGCCCTCGCCGCTCAAAACATCAACGGCTAGAAAACTGAGTCCACGACGGTCATGGCGGAACTGGCCTGTCCCCCGTCATCAGGTACTGGTCGCTTCCTATTGGAGCTCTGCGCGACCATACCACCTCGCCTGGCAACCACGTGATCTCCTCTCTCTACCCACTGGGCATGCTCCGTGGCCTCGTGGAGAGTCTGGAGCCTCTGAGCATGCACTAAGGTGTATACCTTGGTACGGAGGCCTGCCTCGAATAACTCCACCTGATGGGGATCATCACGAGCGACGAATGGCACAAAGTTGAGCAACTGTGTGAACTCCTGATAGTAAGCCTGGACCGGTCGGCCGCCCTGCTGCAGGTTCTTCAAGTCATACTCCAGTTTTCGCTTAACACTAGTCGAGAAGTATGTATCCAGTATCATCCGTCGAAACTCGGGCCAGGGTAGCTGTCGGGTAACCTGAAACTCCAGTGGCTCTACCCGATGCCACCAGGCATCTGCATCTCCATCCAAACAGTGCACCGCCATATGCACTCGGTACCTCGGATCGATGAAGAAATCCCTGAATAGCTTCTCCATCGCTGATAACCAAGACCCGATCTCCCACGGCTGCGTGTCCCGCCCCAAAAATCTAGCCGGTCCGTGCTTACAAAACTTGGCGAGCTTGTCAGCAAAATCCTGCTCCTCAGCTGGGGTCAAAGGTTGGGCTGCTCCCTGAGCCCCACTGCTCGATGATGGTGCCGACGGCACGCGAGGTACCACAGGTGGTGTTGGGGCCTCCAAAACAGTCGGGGGCAGTGCCTCTCTCTGGGCAAGTAGCTGATCCATCTGCTGCTCCTGCCGGCGGGTACTCTCAGCAAACTGGGCCACCAAGGCCCTCAGCTCACTGATCTCAGAAGTTCCAGCCTGCTCCGGCTCAACAGGGGGTGTAGGGGTACCCCGGGTAGGAATCTGACGTCGGGGAGGCATCCTGCCACAAGAAACCATACGTTAGTAACATAACCACACTCGACCCAATCTAACGAAAGTCAAAGACATCCCCCTATTTCTGCAACCTTATGTTGTCTGCAGCCAACATAATTGCCCCACAGAAATAGGATATGTCGATCCCCCTTCACTCACAGGAAGAGTCAACTAAATAAATCACCGACTTTCGCAAAATGTCGCGTCTCTCACGCCCTAACATCCTAGGGTCCGCCAAAAGCCTAGGGTTTCCTAAGTCCCAACTGACCTATCCCTAAGCTCTGATACCACCTAATCTGTCACGCCCCGGGTGTAAACCAGAACCCGGGCCCGTCTACAGATCTGCCGTGCACACGGTATTTCCCGCGTACACGAAGCGCCGGTAACCTGCTCAGATATAAGAGATAAAAAAAAAGAGCTTTAAAGCAGAACTGAACTAAAACTACTACATCTCAGACTGAAGCTAGAAATAAAATAAAGTACAACTGTAATTAAATACAAGTGTCTCTCCCAGCTCACCACAAATATACAAACAGTTGGCTAAAGCCAGACCAAAAAATAAAGGTACAAATACACTGTCTCAGAAGATAGTGTACAACAAAAGTCCAGCTAGCATACTGTCAGATGGATGGTCTATCTAGTCCGCTATCCTCTTACCTCGATCCGCCGCTGATGGCCCAGCAACTCCCGCAGACGACTCTGCAAAACAAGGGGGAAGAAAAGACAACAAGAATGGGGGTAAGAACTACTAATAAACCAGTAGCCTCCCCCTAGTGGGTAAAGCCTCAAACTCTGACGTGCCCACTAGGTCTACCAGAGGCGAAAGGAAAAGAAAGGCGGTAAGTTATGAACATAACTGCTGATAAAAGAAACTACCGCTACTATGCCTCTATATGTAGTGCCTGAAAGAGTAACTATATGAATGCATCAGTAAATGTGCCTGCCTAATAAATCCAATCTAACCACCAGTAAAAACTGGCACTGCCTGCTCTGCTGTCGAACTCAAGAACTCAGTAGCGGAATCTGCACACATGGCTCGAATCCGCGGGATCGGCACACATGGCTCACATCCCAATATAAGTATCAGACTGGCACACATGGCTCAGTCATAGGCCTACCTCCGGAGTGGCACTCGAGGGGAGCGACCCACACAAGTAAAGTACCTCTGTCACAAGTATCATGATATAGCAGGACTGGATCACGACTATGATCGAAGTGGGAAACCCATCCACTAAAGAAAACCCGATCCCCCAATCTGATGCAATAATAGACATCCGGTCAACCGCTCAATGTTTGCGGTCGCCGCAATATCCCACAGTCCACAATCTGGTGGGACAAATCCCGACTCAATAAGCCCGGCTACACTATCCTACAACCCTGCTCAAACCCTGAGCAATATACCACATGTGCCTCGATAAAAGGAGAAAAGGTGCCAACATGGTTTCTCCTAAGTCAAATCCCAATGATAGTGTAGCAGTAGAAGATGGCCTATCTAGATGTCCATACAAGCATGCAAGTGTCCTCATGATGATAAAAGAAAAACAGATATCATTGTTCTCACATTGATTAAAGCATGTTATTCTAGGATAATAATAAATCTCATAAGAACACTAAGTACTTACATAATACATGTCCAATCTATACCTTTATGCATGTTATCCACAATGTACTAATTGGCATTCAACAACGGGAATCACTCTAATATTCCTAGTTAGTAAGTCAAAATGTGAGGTTCACAACAATCACCCACCTCGAAATGCGCAAACCACAACTATACGAGACTCCTCGCTGTCCAAGAACCTCTATCCCCGCAAACCTCCAAAATGCGAGAACTAATGCAAGATAGATCGCACACGGCATAAATAAGCATCTTTAAACAGAAATTACTATTTTGCAAAACAACACGGAAAACGAGAAAATTCCACCTCAGTGCGTTTCTCAGAAAAATCCAGAAAAATCGCCGTTACGATCCTCGTGACGAGTAGATGAAAAACGAGTACTTACTCGTCCCGATCCGACACCTGTAGGCCAAGATACAAATTAATCACCGCGGTAAACGCGAAACTTCCAATGATCAAAAGTCTGCAGTAATCTGTCCAGAAAAAGTATAATTTTCACCTTCTAGACAACCTCAGAAAAATCCAGAAAAATTACGACATTGTTCCTTGCGACGTGTAGATGTAAATCGAGTACTTGCACTCCTTGTTCCGACTCTCGAGTGCAAAGAAAACTCACAAAAACCTTGGTGCTGTCCAAAATTCCATCACAGAAAATGGGTCACAAAAATGGTCCGAAAAGCCCAAGAAAACCTCGGAATGCGGAGAAGCTAAAAATACAAAAGTCGTAGCCCTACCT
>CM055070.1:26103210-26171188 GCA_029204045.2 Tillandsia leiboldiana
CAATGCCAGGACGCCCCGTGTCCATGCACCCGGTCCACCGAGCCCGCACAAACTCACTTGTCCGCGCCGCGTGCGCCGGCCATTCCGGGCACGCCACGCGTCCCCCGCCCGCGGTCCATGCACCTGCCGCGCCTCCCCGTGGACCGAGCTGCGTGAGCCGGCCAATGACAGGCCGCCACGTGGCTCAGGCCGGTCCACGGTCACCTCCCATGCACCGAAAATCCCCGAAAACTTCCGGAAGCTCGTTTTTTGTCATCCGGACTCCGAAATTACCAAGCAAATAGCCGTTTTCAAGCATTTTTCCGTGCTGAATCCAAATCCAACCTCTGTTTGGCCCAAATCCTTTTCTAAAATTCGGAAAATGCAGCCGAATGCCAAATCAGCAAAAGATACCTCACAGGGTCCATATGTGGCATCCCTTTGATGCACTATGGGCCAGGCACACCAACAAAAGGTGTTCTACACAATGGATTCACCAGAAAAGTTGCATGGGATTCTGGACCACTACACCAATGATCTGCTCGCTAAGTCTACTAGAGACAAAAATAACTCAACTACTGAAAAGCAGGAAAAGCTGGAATAAATCTGCAGCTATTATGCTTCTATCTATAATGCACAAAGAAAGAACAAATTGACAGTATGCAACCACTCGCTCTCGAGGTGCTCAAATCAACCCAATCTCACTGACTGCTACATCGGGTCCAGTCAAACCTGCGCCCATCTACTACCACAACATCCACAGAGGACGGAAATTACGTAGGGCGTCCAACCGGACTGCATCGACATCACACAGAAAAATAGGCTTAGCTCCTGAGCAGCACTCGAGGGGTGCAACCCCACAGTGGAAAAGCTGCATATGTCAGTCGAGCTCAATACGGCTCCTGCAGGCTATAATCCAATCTACGATCAATCAAATCGACAAACTTGAAGTGCTCAAAAAGCTCACAACACTGGCAGGAGAACCCTCAACAGCCCGGAATCACTGTATCCCCGAACAGCTCTCGACACTAGAATCTCAACCAGCAAAAGCTAGAAAAATCCACTCGGCCCTCAGGCCCGAGCGTAAATGCAAACATACTACCTAGACCACTCAAACCCTCCATCCGGGGCGAGAGAAAAATATAGAAGCTGATAACAGTAATATACAGTAAATTTTTTTTTCTAGGGGTCCAGATATAGGTGAAACAACTGACTCCAACCTGAATCACCAAGTCCTCCACACACAGGATATCAGCTCTGCAGCACAAAGCCATATAATGCATTCAAGTTTTCAAGCTCAAGACTCATTCTCTCAGCACAGCGAACACCACATAAATCACCACTCAATCCCTCAGCTTCCCAGCACAAGGAGACATATACATACTGTGAGGACCCAAATCCCGTGAGAGGATTACTGTTGGACCAATAGCTTCTGGACGCCTTTGTTGGCTGTTATAGTTGTTTGTGTGCGTTTCGGACTCAAGAAATGGACTCAGTGTGTTGAATTGATCCCGAGTGTAGTCGAAGGCACCCGTCGAAATTTTAGAAGTGGTTTTGCGCAAAATGGAGATCGGATTTGGATTCAGCACGGAAAAATGATGGAAATCGACTACTTGGTTGTATTTTTCTGAGTACGGACGCCAGAAAACGAACACCCAGAAGTTTTTAGTGTTTTCCGGTGCATGGTGGACCGGTGGACCGAGGGCGGTGCCACGTGGCGGCCTCCCATTGGTGTCGTACGCCACGTGGCGGAGCGGGAGGCACGGCGCAGTGGGCTCGGCCCACGGGAGAAGGCGCGGGCATGGCGCGGGCGAGGGCAGGCGCGCGGGCTGGCGCGGTGCAGCGGAGCGGGTGTGCCATGTGGCGGATCCCCATTGGTTGACTGAGGACACGTGGGAGCTGCGGGTTGGCTAGTGCAGGAGGCGCGGTCCATGGAGAGGCGCGGGTGGCGCATTGACCGGCGGGGACACGTGGCGGCTTTCAGTTTGCGGGCTCTCGAGGGCGGTCCACGGGGTGGACGGGGGGGGACCTCGAGAAGCGTGCGTGGCAGGGTGGCAGGCGGCGCAGCAGGCGCCCTTGGGCGCGGTCGGGGCAGGCCACGTGGCGCCCTGCCATTGGCGGGTGCCACCCACCACTTTGACCGGGAGCGGGCCACGTGGCGCGTTCTGGGTGGCCGGGGCCGCTGTCCGCTGTTCGGGGCCACATGGCGCTTCGAGGAGGATTCGGGCGCTCCGTGTTTGGGATCTCGCAGCGGATTCGGGCGCACGAATTTGTTCCGAGCGCCCGAATCCGGGGACCCAAAGGGAATTTTTGCAATTGTTTTGGTGGGCCTATATATAGGCTCCTTGGAGCTCCGTTTCTGGGTTTTTCTGGCCGGTTTCTCCTGGGGACTTCTACAGGGAACTTCTTCATCTCCCTCCCCTCCACCCTTTGATGGAGTTCTAGGATTTTTGGAGGCTCGTACATCGAGGTTTACACCGATTCGGCGCGTCGCGACGCTTCTTCTGCGGCGACCCTTCCCGTCGCGTTTTGGTACGCGGACTCCCCCGGGCTACTCCGATAGTATTGTTGGGCGATTCTTGCGCCAGTGTTTCCAAGACAGGTAGCGCTACATTTCTTGTATTTATAGCTTTCCTCCATTCCGAGGTTTTCTTGGGCTTTTCGGATCATTTTGTGACCTCTTTTTCTGGGGCGGAGTTTTGGACAGCATTGGAGTTTTTATGGGTTTTCTCCGCGCTCGAGCGACAGATTGAAGTGTGCAAATACTCGATTCATATCTACGCGACGCAAGGAATATCACCGTGATTTTTATGGAATATTTGGTGGTTGGTACGAAGGTGAAAATCCTACTTTTTCTGGGCGGATTATTACAGATTTGTGTTTTTGGGAGTTTCGCGAGTACCGCGGTGTTTATTTTTTATCTTGGCTTACAGGTGTCGGATTTGGATGTGCGAGTACTCGTTTCGATCGGCTCGACGTGACGACCGCATCGGTTATTTTTTCAGATTTTTTTGAGTTTTATTGCAGGTAAAATTTGGCCATTTTCGGGACTGGTTGTCTGGACAGCGGGTTATTGTACATTATTTAGATTAGTTGTACGCCGTGTGAGTTGTTGTGCTGTGGTTCGCAGCTTTTGGGTGTTTTGCGGAGAAAAGGGTGTTGGACAGCGAGGAGACTTTTACAGGTGTGGGTTGCGCTTTTCCAAGTGGGTGGTTGCTATATCCCTCTATTTCGACATGCTCACTAGGATTATTAGAGTGATTCCCCTGTGTTAGGATTATGGATTGACAATTGGGGTTTGAACTATGCATGCTTGTTTGGACATATCGATATATTGTTGGCACTTACCCTTGCATGTGGAATTTACTGTCATATTGGGACAAGGTGATTTATCGTGTTAGTGGGTGCTACATGGGGATATTTGGACATGCATAGGTGGATGATTCATGTGAGTAGTGGTCTATGTGAGATTCAGGATTGTTGCTACTCCTTATTTTTCCTTTCCAAATGAGAACACTTGCATGCTTGTATGAACATCTAGATAGGCCATCTTTTATTGCTACACTATCATGTTGGAACTTGACTTAGGAGAAACCATGTTTGCTTCTTTTCTCCTTTTCGTTAGTCAGGTGGTTCATGTTGCTCGGGTTCGAGCAGGAGTCTGGGATAGTGTAGCTGGGGCCTGGATTGTGGATTGTGGGTTTTGCGGCAACCGCGGATATTGGGCGGTTGAATGGATGTCGGTTATAGGACATCGGTTGTAGGACATGATTATGGACTAGGGGGGCTTTGTGGCACCCGCGGATATTGGGCGGTTGACCGGAGGTCAGGGGTTGGACATGATGTTAGTCGGTAGAGTTCGCGGCAACCGCAGGTATTGGGCGGTTGACCGGAGGTCGGTTGTTTGACCTGATTGTGGATTGGGGGGTATTGTGGCAATCGCGGATATTGGGCGATTGACCGGATGTTTACTTATGAATCAGATTGGGGATCGGGGTTTTTCTTTAGTGGAGGGATTTGTTCCACTTAGGCATTGTAGTGATACAGTCCTGCTTTTATGATACTTATGACATGGTTACTTTCCTCGTGTGGGTAGCTCACCTCGAGTTCCCCTCCGGAGCGTGGCGGTCAGACAGTGATTGAGTTTTTGCTATCATATCGGCGCGGCTTTACTTGCCCGATGATGAGGGCGGCAGCTGGAGTTTTTGGCTATCACTGTGAGGTCCCGGAATCCCCCGCGTAGGGTTGCTGGTTGTTGGGCAGCTTTCGGTCGCCGTTGGGGGTGTTGGTGCGCGTGTTGGGGGCCCAGAAATGGATTTGTGATGCAATTTGGGATTTGCTTGCATCACTGGTGGCCTGCGTGGGTTGCGCGCAATTTGGACACAAGTGGTGGACATCGGGCTTAATTTGAGACCCCGTGGGAAGTTGGAGGACCCGTCGGGTGTTTAGAAGTGATTTCGCGCGATTCAGATGTCAAAAATTAGACTCCGGGTGAAGTCCGGATAAAAGTTTACCTCTCCGGTCGCCTTCGGGAATTTTGGAGTTGGAATTGGGCAAATCGGACTTTAAAAATGGACCCGACGCGAAAATCGGATCGAGTGGGCATTCGGCAAATTTTCGGGTGAGAATTTGCAGAAATGGACATCGTTTTTGGATTCAGCGCGCGAAATCGCTAAGAATGGACTATTTACTTGTTTGATTTGGACCCCAGATGACGTGCACGTTTTTCGAGGCGATGCGGCACGAATCTTAAGGCGTGGCGCGTGGCACGGATCCCGAGGCGAACGGGGCGTGCGGGTCAAGGCGCGCGGGTCGAGGCGGCGTGCGGATGGGACAGGCACAGGCGCCTTCTGCGCGGGACGCGCGGGGGCCGCCACGTGGCGGGCCCCCGTTGGCGCCCGCGCGGGCGCGGGGGCACGCGCGCCCGTGTAACGGGCGCGTGTCCCGCGCCTGACGCGGGCGCGGTGTAACGCGCCCGTGTGGCGGGCGCGTTACCGCGCGCCACGTGGCGCGTGGGCGCGCGCGGTGGACCGGGCGCACGCGCCCATGCACTGTGGACCGGCCGTTGGGGCTCCCCATTGGTCCGTGCCGTGGACCGGGGCCGTGGACCGGCCCCGTGGACCACCTTCTCTCTCCCTCCTTTTCTTCTTCTTCTTCCTCCCCGCACCACCATTTTTCTCCCTTTCTTTCTTTCTTCTGCACCCGAGAGCGAGAGGGAGTGAGGGAGGGGGGTTGCGTGAGGTGCGGCGGCGCGTCGTGGACCTCGTTTTGCGTGTGAGGTCGCCCGGCGGAGCGTTTCGGCGGCGGCGGCGCAAACGGGTGGGTCCCGTGCGTTGGTTTTTCTGTATTTTTGTACAGTTTTTGGAGCATTCTTTTAGACTGTAACTGACCCTCTTGCTCTTTTCTGTGTTGGGCACCGTGCACCGTTTTGCGTGCGGACTCCGGCACCGTGCACTGTTTTGCGTGCGGACTCCGTTTTGCGTGCGGATCCTGGCACCGTGCACCGTTTTGCGTGCGGACTCCGGCGCCGTGCACCGTTTTGCGTGCGCACTCTGTTTTGCATGCGGATCCTGGCATCGTGCACCGTTTTGCGTGCGGACTCCGGCAGCGGACATCGTTTTGCGTGCGGACTCCGTTTGGCGTGCGGATTTCGGCACCGTGCTCCGTTTTGCATGCGGACTCCGGCAGCGGACATCGTTTTACGTGCGGATCGCGTGGAGGCCAATTGCAAGTGTCTACGAGCAATTGGTGGCAAATCGAGGTGTGTGGCCTTATCTCCAAGTTTTATGGACTGTACAGTATTTCTACTGATGTAGGACTATGCATGATAGTTTATTTCATTGTGTAGTATGCTAGATTGTAGGAATTGTTATTCCTTTTATTATCTGTTAATATAGTTATTTTGGAACTTGACCTAGCACCCCCGTCATATGTTGTATGTGTAACCAGACTAGTAGAAAACCCTCACTTGGGCTAGGGTTATTTATGCTTAGACATCCACACTGTACCTTCATCCCTGGACATAGTGTTTTCTCGCCCGGGTAGTGGGCCGAGAGGTCGGGACTTGCTTTTAGTGTGGGATGCTTTTACACTCTTGCCTGGGAGCAGAGTGGAGTCTGGTAGTTGTACTGGGTTGCTTATCTGTGCCGGGAGCCGTTTGGGTAAACGGTAGTCCCGGGAGGTCTTGTTTCCCTGTTGTGCCGTCGTGGAGGGAGCCGTTGCGCAGACGGCAGTCCCGGGCCGTCGAGTATCTTCCGGTCCATCTTGTTGGGAACCGTTGGGGTTGACGGTGGTCCCAGGTCGTTGAGTGTTGTCCGACCTGTTTTGTTACCCTGAGTTGTGGGTCGTTCCTGGCTGTGGAGTATCTCCAGCCAGTGAGCCTTGTGCTGCGAGCCGTTGGAGAGGCTAGTGTCTCGTGTTTCGAGTTAGCCGAGCAGCTGAGTCGTCGAGAGTGCTCCGACTGTTCTGCGAGGTATTTGGGGATCTTGAGCCCTACCGTTCTGAGAGTGAGCGTGGATTTTGACTAGCCTGCATATGCCAATGTTTGATACTCTATGCCGCGTCGTTCTACTCAGTTGGAGTCGCGTCCTGAGATGCCGCTGTGGATACGATGGTTGGCCTGTTGAGGCAGTTTTCCGCAGTTGAGGCAACGATGGGCCTGTTGAGGCAGTTTTGTGCGAGGGATGAGTTAGTAGGACAGGACGCCCCACGTGAATCCCGTCCTCATGTGGATGTGTGGTAGTGGGCAGGAGCGTTCCTAGTCGACGGGCGCAGGCTTGATTGGACCTTTGAGGTAGTCAGTTCGTTTGGATCGATTGAGCACCTTGGGTGCGAGTGGTCTCTTTTACTTTCATCTGTTCCACTTTTGAGTGTCTAGATAGAGGCATGGTAGCTGTAGAGTAGTTTCCAGCTTTTCTTTCAGATTTCTTTGCCTGTTATCTTTTGCCTCTAGTAGACTTAGTGGGCAGACCGTTGGGCTTGTTGACGGTACCCACTGAGAACTACTGTGGGAAGTAGTTCTCACACCCGTCGTGGTGTCTTTTTCCCCAGGAACTTCTCCTCCTGTTCCTGTTGCTCCAGTTGCTGATCCTTCTGACCGAGGCGAGGGAGTCGCGAGCTAGTTCCCTACCCGTCATTGGAGTGTAGCGGTACCCCTTCAGAGGAGAGCTTCAGTAGATTAGTTTTCTTCTTTTTCCTCTGTTGAGAGACCTTTGTTGTGAGGTATAGAGTTGTACTTTATTTTACAGTTTGAGAGACTGTTGTAGTGAGGATATTCTTGTATCGAGAGTCTGTACACTGATGTATTCATTGGAGATACCTCCCTTTTGAGTTTTGTATCAGAGGACTTTGTATATGATAGTATTTGGGGAGATGGATATTGTATTATTTTCAGTTGTACAGTGTTTGGACTTCAGTTTTAGTAGTCTACTTTCAGCTCTCTGATATCTGTATACTGTAGTTGATTCTTTCTGCAGGTTAGACGCTTCGTCTGTACGGCAGTTTCCGTACAGATGGCGGATCTGTTGGCGAGCCCGGGTGGCAGTTTCCACCCCGGGGCGTGACAGATTAGAGTGGTATCAGAGCCTAGGTTGTAGGTCGTGGTGGACTTAGAAACCCTAGGCTTGCGGTTGGACATTAGGATGACTACGTGAGAGTCGTGACTTTTAGCGAAAGTCCTGATTGAGTTTTTACCTCTCCCAAGAGACGGGATGAGAGTTTGGCATGTTTATTCTCCTAATCGATTATGTGGTTGCAGACAACATAATGTTATGGAATGGATGACATGTCTTAGACTTTCGCTGGATTGGGTCGTATGGTTGTTGTGTCCTGACGTTTGTAGTTGTACTGTGGGTTGCGATACCCCTGAGACGTCGTGTTGTGAAAAGGACACACCCCGCCCTGGCTGAGTTACCAGGAGGGCGTTTTCCCTGGCTGAGTTACCAGGAGGGCGTTTTCCCTGGCTGAGTTACCAGGAGGGCATTTTCCCTGGCTGAGTTACCAGGAGGGCCTTTTCCCTGGCTGAGTTACCAGGAGGGCGTTTTCCCTGGCTGAGTTACCAGGAGGGCGTTTTCCCTGGCTGAGTTACCGGGAGGGCATTTTCCCTGGCTGAGTTACCAGGAGGGCATTGTCCCTGGCTGAGTTACCAGGAGGGCGTTTTCCCTGGCTGAGTTACCAGGAGGGCATTTTCCCTGGCTGAGTTACCAGGAGGGCGTTTTCCCTGGCTGAGTTACCAGGAGGGCGTTTTCCCTGGCTGAGTTACCAGGAGGGCATTTTCCCTGGCTGAGTTACCAGGAGGGCGTTTTCCCTGTTCCCTGGCTGAGTTACCAGGAGGGCGTTTTCCCTGGCTGAGTTACCAGGAGGGCATTTTCCCTGGCTGAGTTACCAGGAGGGCGTTTTCCCTGGCTGAATTACCAGGAGGGCGTTTTCCCTGGCTGAGTTACCAGGAGGGCGTTTTCCCTGTTCCCTGGCTGAGTTACCAGGAGGGCGTTTTTTCCTGGCTGAGTTACCAGGAGGGCGTTTTCCCTGGCTGAGTTACCAGGAGGGCGTTTTCCTTGGCTGAGTTACCAGGAGGGCCTTTTCCCTGGCTGAGTTACCAGGAGGGCCTTTTCCCTGGCTGATTTACCAGGAGGGCGTTTTCCCTGGCCGAGTTACCAGGAGGGCGTTTTCCCTGGCTGAGTTACCAGCAGGGCGTTTTCCCTGGCTGAGTTACCAGGAGGGCGTTTTTCCTGGCTGAGTTACCAGGAGGGCATTTTCCCTGGCTGAGTTACCAGGAGGGCGTTTTCCCTGGCTGAGTTACCAGGAGGGCGTTTTCCCTGGCTGAGTTACCGGGAGGGCGTTTTCCCTGGCTGAGTTACCGGGAGGGCATTTTCCCTGGCCGAGTTACCGGATGGATAATTATCACTGGCCGAGTTACCAGGTGGATAATTATCACTGGCCGAGTTACCAGATGAATAATTATCACTGGCCGAGTTACCAGATGGATAATTATCACTGGCCGAGTTACCAGATGGATAATTATCACTGGCCGAGTTACCGGGTGGATAATTATCACTGGCCGAGTTACCAGATGAATAATTATCACTGGCCGAGTTACCAGATGGATAATTATCACTGGCCGAGTTACCAGATGGATAATTATCACTGGCCGAGTTACCAGATGGATAATTATCACTGGCCGAGTTACCAGGAGGATACTTTCCACTGGCCGAGCAACCAGATGGATGCGTTGCCCCTGGCCGAGTTACCAGGTGGGCGCATGCCCTGGCCGAGTTACCAGGAGGACATTTTTCCCTGGCCGAATTACCAGGAGGATACTTTCCACTGGCCGAGCAACCAGATGGATGTGTTGCCCCTGGCCGAGTTACCAGGTGGGCGCATGCCCTGGCCGAGTTACCAGGAGGACATTTTTCCCTGGCCGAATTACCAGGAGGATACTTTCCACTGGCCGAGCTACTAGGGGCGATGCCGCCCAGTGAGTGGCGATGCCGCCCAGTGAGGGGCGATGCCGCCCAGTGAGAGGCGATGCCGCCCAGTAAGGTGTGATGCCGCCCAGTGAGTGGCGATGCCGCCCAATGAGTGGCGATGCCGCCTAGTGAGTGGCGAAGGTTTGGCCTGTTGAGGCGATTTTTACCTCCGGCCGAGTTACCAGGTGGTTATTTTAGTGAGATTGAGATGACCCGACAGGACGCCGAGATTTGATGGCGTCGAGTTCGTCCTGATGGACTACCGGGAGCGTCTCCAGCCGTGAGTTGCTTGTTGACATAGTTTCCCGCTTTGAACGAGAGGGACCGAATCCCTGAACGGTAAAGGAGCGAAAACTTCGATAGACTGAGCCTAGGGTCTGTTCTTGCTTGGTTGGGGTTCTAGGCACCGGTCTATCAGAATTGTTGGATCTTTGCCGCGTCAGTCGGTTCTTCTCGCCTATGAGTGGGGTGTTGCTGTGAGTTGAGTCGTTGAGGGTTCTCCGACATAGCTGTGAGAGTGCTAGGGCATTTGCATTGATGTATGGGCTAGAGATAGGACCTTTAGCTTGTGCTCGTGAGGTTCAGATACCTGATCACGTGTTGCACATAGATGGGAGTTATTGGTCCTGCCCAGTGCAGTTGGGGCCCTGGTTTTTGCCTGTTGATCTTTTGGCCCTTCCTCAGCCCCGGGTTTTCGAGGTAGTGTTGGGTATAGGGCTGTGAAGATCTGAGGCCTTGATGCTTTAGATACCACACCGTTGATACACGGTGGTGATGCCACGCCGTTGATACACGGTGGTGATGCCACGCCGTTGATACACGGCAGTGATGCCATACCGTTGATACACGGTGGTGATGCCACGCCGTTGGCGCACGGCAGTGAGGCCACGCCGTTGGTACACGGCAGTAATGCCACGCCGTGGGTGCACGGCAGTGATGCCACGTTGTAGGTACACAACGGTGAGAGTCTTTTGGATGTTTCGGACTTTTGACCGCGAGTTGGGCATCATCTTTATGATCGCCTTGTGAGCCAGTTTTCAGTCCCGTTCACCGACGGTTTGGTCCTCGTCAGGGTGTTCTTTATGAGTTGAGGGATCGACTTCGACCCGTGGGTCCGTTGGGGTTATGATAGCATGTTGAGCGACCAACTGTGGCACGAGATTGTGTCTCTTGAGGATCCCTTTTGAGGGTAGCCTGCAGTTGAGTAGTCCACTCAGGTGGTTTTGGATCGGGAAGTGACAGAGTGAAGACCCCAACTTATTGGATTTCCCTTCCTTATTGGACGAGTCTGCAGGTATGCTTCGGGTCATCTTGTTGAGGGTGGCACCATGATGTGGTTTGGTGCGTATTACACTTGTGGTTATTTCAGTTTTCCCCCAGCCTTTTAAAGGAGCCCTTGGTTTTTCACGTCTCAGCTCAGTAGTGATGTGTTTTTCCTCGCCCATGATTTACTTGCCCCTTTGAGATCTGTGATTATTGGAGTACGAGGGACGCCCGTTGCAATTTCTGGCTCGAGAGATGAGAGAATTGCACATCGGGTCATACCGTACTTGTTGTTATTGTCGCGGAGTAATCACGAGGAGCGAGTGGGGGAGCTGGAGGCGTATTGTTAGATACCTAGCCGTGGTATTCTTGACTCCTGATGGGCTTGATCTAGTTTCGAGGACGAAACTTTCTTTTAGTGGGGGAGGATGTGAGGTCCCGGAATCCCCCGCGTAGGGTTGCTGGTTGTTGGGCAGCTTTCGGTCGCCGTTGGGGGTGTTGGTGCGCGTGTTGGGGGCCCAGAAATGGATTTGTGATGCAATTTGGGATTTGCTTGCATCACTGGTGGCCTGCGTGGGTTGCGCGCAATTTGGACACAAGTGGTGGACATCGGGCTTAATTTGAGACCCCGTGGGAAGTTGGAGGACCCGTCGGGTGTTTAGAAGTGATTTCGCGCGATTCAGATGTCAAAAATTAGACTCCGGGTGAAGTCCGGATAAAAGTTTACCTCTCCGGTCGCCTTCGGGAATTTTGGAGTTGGAATTGGGCAAATCGGACTTTAAAAATGGACCCGGCGCGAAAATCGGATCGAGTGGGCATTCGGCAAATTTTTGGGTGAGAATTTGGAGAAATGGACATCGTTTTTGGATTCAGCGCGCGAAATCGCTAAAAATCGACTATTTACTTGTTTGATTTGGAGCCCAGATGACGTGCGCGTTTTTCGAGGCGATGCGGCACGAATCTTGAGGCGTGGCGCGTGGCACGGATCCCGAGGCGAACGGGGCGCGCGGGTCAAGGCGCGCGGGTCGAGGCGGCGTGCGGATGGGACAGGCACAGGCGCCTTCTGCGCGGGAAGCGCGGGGGCCGCCACGTGGCGGGCCCCCGTTGGCGCCCGCGCGGGCGCGGGGGCACGTGCGCCCGTGTAACGGGCGCGTGTCCCGCGCCTGACGCGGGCGCGGTGTAACGCGCCCGTGTGGCGGGCGCGGTGTAACGCGCCCGTGTGGCGGGCGCGTTACCGCGCGCCACGTTGCGCGTGGGCGCGCGCGGTGGACCGGGCGCACGCGCCCATGCACTGTGGACCGGCCGTTGGGGCTCCCCATTGGTCCGTGCCGTGGACCGGGGCCGTGGATCGGCCCCGTGGACCACCTTCTCTCTCCCTCCTTTTCTTCTTCTTCTTCCTCCCCGCACCACCATTTTTCTCCCTTTCTTTCTTTCTTCTGCACCCGAGAGCGAGAGGGAGTGAGGGAGGGGGGTTGCGTGAGGTGCGGCGGCGCGTCGTGGACCTCGTTTTGCGTGCGAGGTCGCCCGGCGGAGCGTTTCGGCGGCGGCGGCGCAAACGGGTGGGTCCCGTGCGTTGGTTTTTCTG
Organism: Tillandsia leiboldiana; assembly: GCA_029204045.2. Lineage (NCBI taxonomy): Eukaryota > Viridiplantae > Streptophyta > Magnoliopsida > Poales > Bromeliaceae > Tillandsia > Tillandsia leiboldiana. The sequence continues at coordinate 26,115,502 of CM055070.1, forward strand.
TATTTTTGTACAGTTTTTGGAGCGTTCTTTTAGATTGTAACTGACCCTCTTGCTATTTTCTGTGTTGGGCACCGTGCACCGTTTTGCATGCGGACTCCGGCACCGTGCACCGTTTTGCGTGCGGACTCCGTTTTGCGTGCGGATCCTGGCACCGTGCACCGTTTTGCGTGCGGACTCCGGCGCCGTGCACCGTTTTGCGTGCGGACTCTGTTTTGCATGCGGATCCTGGCACCGTGCACCGTTTTGCGTGCGGACTCCGGCAGCGGACATCGTTTTGCGTGCGGACTCCGTTTGGCGTGCGGATTCCGGCACCGTGCTCCGTTTTGCATGCGGACTCCGGCAGCGGACATCGTTTTACGTGCGGATCGCGTGGAGGCCAATTGCAAGTGTCTACGAGCAATTGGTGGCAAATCGAGGTGGGTGGCCTTATCTCCAAGTTTTATGGACTGTACAGTATTTCTACTGATGTAGGACTATGCATGATAGTTTATTTCATTGTGTAGTATGCTAGATTGTAGGAATTGTTATTCCTTTTATTATCTGTTAATATAGTTATTTTGGAACTTGACCTAGCACCCCCGTCATATGTTGTATGTGTAACCAGACTAGTAGAAAACCCTCACTTGGGCTAGGGTTATTTATGCTTAGACATCCACACTGTACCTTCATCCCTGGACATAGTGTTTTCTCGCCCGGGTAGTGGGCCGAGAGGTCGGGACTTGCTTTTAGTGTGGGATGCTTTTACACTCTTGCCTGGGAGCAGAGTGGAGTCTGGTAGTTGTACTGGGTTGCTTATCTGTGCCGGGAGCCGTTTGGGTAAACGGTAGTCCCGGGAGGTCTTGTTTCCCTGTTGTGCCGTCGTGGAGGGAGCCGTTGCGCAGACGGCAGTCCCGGGCCGTCGAGTATCTTCCGGTCCATCTTGTTGGGAACCGTTGGGGTTGACGGTGGTCCCAGGTCGTTGAGTGTTGTCCGACCTGTTTTGTTACCCTGAGTTGTGGGTCGTTCCTGGCTGTGGAGTATCTCCAGCCAGTGAGCCTTGTGCTGCGAGCCGTTGGAGAGGCTAGTGTCTCGTGTTTCGAGTTAGCCGAGCAGCTGAGTCGTCGAGAGTGCTCCGACTGTTCTGCGAGGTATTTGGGGATCTTGAGCCCTACCGTTCTGAGAGTGAGCGTGGATTTTGACTAGCCTGCATATGCCAATGTTTGATACTCTATGCCGCGTCGTTCTACTCAGTTGGAGTCGCGTCCTGAGATGCCGCTGTGGATACGATGGTTGGCCTGTTGAGGCAGTTTTCCGCAGTTGAGGCAACGATGGGCCTGTTGAGGCAGTTTTGTGCGAGGGATGAGTTAGTAGGACAGGACGCCCCACGTGAATCCCGTCCTCATGTGGATGTGTGGTAGTGGGCAGGAGCGTTCCTAGTCGACGGGCGCAGGCTTGATTGGACCTTTGAGGTAGTCAGTTCGTTTGGATCGATTGAGCACCTTGGGTGCGAGTGGTCTCTTTTACTTTCATCTGTTCCACTTTTGAGTGTCTAGATAGAGGCATGGTAGCTGTAGAGTAGTTTCCAGCTTTTCTTTCAGATTTCTTTGCCTGTTATCTTTTGCCTCTAGTAGACTTAGTGGGCAGACCGTTGGGCTTGTTGACGGTACCCACTGAGAACTACTGTGGGAAGTAGTTCTCACACCCGTCGTGGTGTCTTTTTCCCCAGGAACTTCTCCTCCTGTTCCTGTTGCTCCAGTTGCTGATCCTTCTGACCGAGGCGAGGGAGTCGCGAGCTAGTTCCCTACCCGTCATTGGAGTGTAGCGGTACCCCTTCAGAGGAGAGCTTCAGTAGATTAGTTTTCTTCTTTTTCCTCTGTTGAGAGACCTTTGTTGTGAGGTATAGAGTTGTACTTTATTTTACAGTTTGAGAGACTGTTGTAGTGAGGATATTCTTGTATCGAGAGTCTGTACACTGATGTATTCATTGGAGATACCTCCCTTTTGAGTTTTGTATCAGAGGACTTTGTATATGATAGTATTTGGGGAGATGGATATTGTATTATTTTCAGTTGTACAGTGTTTGGACTTCAGTTTTAGTAGTCTACTTTCAGCTCTCTGATATCTGTATACTGTAGTTGATTCTTTCTGCAGGTTAGACGCTTCGTCTGTACGGCAGTTTCCGTACAGATGGTGGATCTGTTGGCGAGCCCGGGTGGCAGTTTCCACCCCGGGGCGTGACAATCACATCGGCGCGGCTTTATATGCCCGATGATGAGGGCGGCAGTAGGCAGTACTAGTTTTTACTGGCGGTTAGATTGGGTTACCGGGATGGTTTGGTTACTGATGCATTTAGAGGCATAGTAGTGGTAGTTTCCTTTTTTCGCAGTTTTATTGCTTACCACTCTTTCTTTTCCCTTTTTGCCTCTGGTAGACCTAGTGGGTGCGTCTGAGATTGAGGATTTACCCACTAGGGGAGGCTACTAGTTTACTAGTAGTTCTCACCCCCATTTTTCTTTCCTTTTTTCTTCTCCCTTATTTTGCAGTGTCTTCTGCGGGTGCTGCTGGGCTTTCAGCGGCGGGTCGAGGCGAGAGGATGGCTGAGTAGATAGATCTCGAGGCAGGATGAGCGAGTTAGCCGGACTGTTAGTGTACCTATTTTTCCTCAGATGGTTGTACTTTCACTTTGAGTCTGGCTTTAGCCAGCTGATTGTAATTATTTTTCGGTGAGCTGGGAGAGACAGATGTATTATTTTTACAGATGTATTATATTATACTTTCAGTTTCAGTCCGAGATGTATTAGTTTTTAGTTCAGCTCTGTTTTATGCTCTTTATTATTATCTCTTATATCTGAGCAGGTTGTTGGCGCATCGTGTATGCGGGAAATTCCGTGTGCACGGTGGATCTGTAGACGGGCCCGGGTTCTGGTTTACACCCGGGGCGTGACAAATTAGGTGGTATCAGAGCTTAGGGATAGGTCAGTTGGGACTTAGGAAACCCTAGGCTTTTGGCGGACCCTAGGATGTTAGGGCGTGAGAGACGCGACATTTTGCGAAAGTCGGTGATTTATTTAGTTGAACCTTCCTGTGAGTGAAGAGGGATTGACATATCCTATTTCTGCGGGACAGTTATGTTGGCTGTAGACAACATAAAGTTACAGAAATAGCGGGATGTCTTTGACTTTCGCTAGATTGGTTCGAGTGTTTGGCTGTGCTGATTTGCTGTTTTTTCGTGGTGAGCGGTGTCTCCCCGACGCTAGGCCCTGACCCGTGTGCACCTTGGTGCAGTAGTTGGGTCTGAGCTGGTTGTTTCGGGCCGGATACCCAGATTGGAGTCTGAGATCTCCGGACTCGAAGGGTAGGAGTGTTGGAGACAGATCAGCGGTGGTGTGGACAGCAGCAGCGCGGTGACACAGTTGTCAGAGCAGCGCAGTGACACAGTTGTCGGAGCAGCGCAGTGACACAGTTGTCGGAGCAGTGACGTAGTTGTCGGAGCAGTGACACAGTTGTCGGAGCAGCGCAGTGACACAGTTGTCGGAGCAGCGCAGGGACACAGTTGTCGGAGCAGCGCAGTGACACAGTTGTCAGAGCAGCGCAGTGACACAGTTGTCGGAGCAGTGAGGTGACGCAGTTGTCAGAGTAGTGAGTAGCCCCCTCTGTACAGACGTTTAGTGCTGGGGCACCAGGGCAGGGTGGACAATTGACAGCGGATAAGCTGTGGGACTGCATCTATCGAGTGAGCCAGCTTTGGCGGATGAGTCACCCCGATTCATGGGTCTGAGTATGGAGCCTTTGGAGGCAGGGTCGTGTTCGGTGGGGATGGAGAGAGTACTTGAGAGCCTCTTTGTGTCAAGAGTGAACGCAGTTGCTGAACTGCGCGCTCCATCTGTAGAGGGACGAGGCGCATAAGACATGTGTGTCGGGGAGTGGTTTGCGCCAGGATACCTTTTAGCTCGTTGGGTCCCTCCATTTCGGATTTAGGACGCCTCATTGGAGTAGGCGCCGGCCGGGTATGGAGCGTGGCATTGCAGTTCCTTTGGATTGGGATCTGCCGCCAGAGGCGAGTTCTGATTGAGGCTCTTGGCGCTGGGTGATGGAGGACGGTTTTCTTGGGAGCCAGGCCAGGAGGGGTTGTTGTACCACGGGATGCCAGAGGGCTTTCTTCGCCTATATGGTTTGGACTTCGCGGGCGAGGCAGATGATTCGCAGTGGATGCGTAGCCTTTTTGGCTAGCATAGTTGAGGGGCCTACGGCGGCGCCGGGACTTGGGGATACCCCCTTTTGGTTGTGAGTTCCCAGATGTTCTCCTATCGGAGTTGTCTAGCATGCCGCCAGTTTGGGAGTTGAGGACACAACTCCAGGATTCGATGGATAGGGGATTTTGTCAGACCAAGTGTGTCGCCTTTGGGGGAGCCGATGCTTTTCGAGATGTGGAAGGCTAGTTCACTTCGGCTCTGTGTGGATTACCGGGAACTGGATGAAGTGACCATCAAGAACAAGTACCCTTTGCTGAGCTTGGAGGATTTGTTGACCAGCTGCAAGGGTCTTGTATCTTCTCGAAGATTGATTTGCAATCTGGTTATCACCAATTGAAGGTGAAGGCTGAAGATTTCCCGAAGACATTTTTCAGGTCGCAGTACGGGCATTATGAGTTCTCAATCATGCCTTATGGATTGGCTAATGCCCCGGCTGCAGTTATGGATTTAATGAACTGGATTGTTCGACCTTATTTGGATGCGTGTTGATGCAGGAAAGTAGGGTAATTGCTTATGCATCCCGACGGCTTAAGGATTGGAGATCAGATTCCGAGCGATTAGTCGGGGGACTTTATATTGGATACCTCGGGAGTACGGAGGTACTCGGATCGAGCTTTTGTGCCGATGGACATGTGGTTGGATTACCGGGGGCCCCGGGAGGAGCGGATGCTTTTGCCGATGCAGATTACTTGGTCACTCGAGCGGTTAGCCCAGCTGTATTTGGATGAGATGGCGCGGTTACCTAGAGTGCCCGTCTCTATTTTGTACTGTGAGGACCCGAATCCCGCGAGAGGATTACTGTCGGATCAATAGCTTCTGGAGGCCTTTGTTGGGTGTTATAGTTGTTTGTGTGCGTTTCAGACTCAAGAAATGGACTCAGTGTGTTGAATTGATCCCGAATGTAGTCGGAGGCACCCGTCGAAATTTTAGAAGTGGTTTTGCGCGAAATGGACATCGGATTTGGATTCAGCACGGAAAAACGATAGAAATCGACTACTTGGTTGTATTTTTCTGAGTCCGGACGCCAGAAAATGGACACCCGGAAGTGTTTAGTGTTTTCGGGTGCATGGTGGACCGGTGGACCGAGGGCGGTGCCACGTGGCGGCCTCCCATTGGTGTCGTATGCCACGTGGAGGAGCGGGAGGCACGGCGCAGTGGGCTCGGCCCACGGGAGCAGGCGCGGGCAGGGCGCGCGGGCTGGCGCGGTGCAGCGGAGCGGGTGTGCCACGTGGCGGATCCCCATTGGGTGACTGAGGACACGTGGCAGCTGCGGGTTGGCTGGTACAGGAGGCGTGGTCCATGGAGAGGCACGGGGTGGCGCATGGACCGGCAGGGACACGTCGCGGCTTCCGGTTGGCGTGCTCTCAAGGGCGCGGTCCACGGGGTGCACGGGGGGCGCCTCGGGAAGCGTACGTGGCAGGGTGGCAGGCGGCGCGGCAGGCGTGCGTGGGCGCGGTCGGGGGCAGGCCACGTGGCGCCCTGCCATTGGCGGGCGCCACCCACCACTTTGACCAGGCGCGGGCCACGTGGCGCGTTCTGGGTGGCCGGGGCCGCTGTCCGCTGTTCGGGGCCACATGGCGCTTTGAGGAGGATTCGGGCGCTTCGTGTTTGGGATCTCGCAGCGGATTCGGGCGCCCGAATTTGGTCCGAGCGCTCGAATCCGGGGACCCAAAGGGAATTTTTGCAATTGTTTTGGTGGGCCTATAAATAGGCCCCTTGGAGCTCCGTTTCTGGGTTTTTCTGCCCGGTTTCTCTTGGGGACTTCTACAGGGAACTTCTTCATCTCCCTCCCCTCCACCCTTTGATGGAGTTCTAGGATTTTTGGAGGCTCGTACATCGAGGTTTACACCAATTCGGCACGTCGCGACGCTTCTTCTCCGGTGACCCTTCCCGTAGCGTTTCGGTGCGCGGACTCCCTCGGGCTACTCCAATAGTATTTTTGGGCGATTCTTGCGCCGTTGTTTCCAAGACAGGTAGCGCTACATTTCTTGTATTTATGGTTTTCCTCCATTCGGAGGTTTCCTTGGGCTTTTTGGATCATTTTGTGACCTCTTTTTCTGGGGCGAGTTTTGGACAGCATTGGAGTTTTGATGGTTTTCTCCGCGCTCGAGCGACGGATTGAGGTGTGTAAGTACTCGATTCATATTTACGCGACGCAAGGAACATCACCGTGATTTTTCTGGAATTTTTGGAGGCTGGCACGAAGGTGAAAATCCAACTTTTTCTGGGCGGATTATTACAGATTTTTGTTTTGGGGAGTTTCGTGAGTACCGCGGTGTTTATTTTGTATCTTGGCTTACAGGTGTCGGATTTGGACTTGCGAGTACTCATTTCGATCGGCTCGACGCGACGACCGCAGAGGTTATTTTTTTGGATTTTTCTGAGTTCTTCTTGCAGGTAAAATTTGGCCATTTTCGGGACTGGTTGTATGGATAGCGGGTTATTGTACATAATTTGGATTAGTTGTACGCCGTGAGAGTTGTTGTGCTGTGGTTCGCAGTTTTTGGGTGTTTTTTGGAGAAAAGGGTGTTGGACAGCGAGGAGACTTTTACAGCTGTAGGTTGCGCGTTTCCAAGTGGGTGGTTGCTATATCCCTCTATTTTGGCATGCTCACTAGGATTATTAGAGTGATTCCACTATGTTAGGATTATGGATTAACAATTGGGGTTGGAACTATGCATGCTTGTTTGGACATATGGATATATTGTTGGCACTTACCCTTGCATGTGGAATTTACTGTCATATTGGGACAAGGTGATTTATCCTGTTAGTGGGTGCTACATGGGGATATTTGGACATGCATAGGTGGATGATTCATGTGAGTAGTGGTCTATGTGAGATTCAGGATTGTTGCTACTCCTTATTTTTCCTTTCCAAATGAGAATACTTGTATACTTGTATGGATATCTAGATAAGCCATCTTTTATTGCTACACTATCATGTTGGAACTTGACTTAGGAGAAACCATGTTTGCTTCTTTTCTCCTTTTCGTTAGTCAGGTGGTTCATGTTGCTCGGGTTCGAGAAGGGGTTTGGGATAGTGTAGCTGGGGCCTAGATTGTGGATTGTGGGTTTTGCGGCAACAGCGGATATTGGACGGTTGACCGGGTGTCGGTTATAGGACATCGGTTGTAGGACATGATTATGGACTAGGGGGCTTTGTGGCAACCGCGGATATTGGGTGGTTAACCGGAGGTCAGGGATTGGACTTGATGTTAGTCGGTAGAGTTTGCGGCAACCGCCAGTATTGGGCGGTTGACCGGAGGTCGGTTGTTTGACCTGATTGTGGATTGGGGGTATTGCGGTAATCGCGGATATTGGGCGATTGACCGGATGTTTACTTATGCATCAGATTGGGGATCGGGGTTTTCTTTATTGGAGGGATTTATTCCACTTAGGCATTGTAGTGATACAATCCTGCTTTTATGATACTTATGACATGGTTACTTTCCTCGTGTGGGTAGCTCCCCTCCGGAGCGTGGCGGTCAGACAGTGATTGAGTTTTTGCTATCACATCGGCGCGGCTTTACTTGCCCGATGATGAGGGCGGCAGCAGGAGTTTTTGGCTATCACATCGGCGCGGCTTTATATGCCCGATGATGAGGGCGGCAGTAGGCAGTACTAGTTTTTACTGGCGGTTAGATTGGGTTACCAGGACGGTTTTGTTATTGATGCATTTAGAGGCATAGTAGTGGTAGTTTCCTTTTTTAGCAGTTTTATTGCTTACCACTCTTTCTTTTCCCTTTTTACCTCTGGTAGACCTTGTGGGTGCATCGGAGATTGAGGATTTACCCACTAGGGAAGGCTACTAGTTTACTAGTAGTTCTCACCCTCATTTTTCTTTCCTCTTTTTTGTTCTCCCTTGTTTTGCAGTGTTTTCTGCGGGTGCTGCTGGGCTTTCAGCGGCGGGTCGAGGTGAGAGGATGGCTGAGTAGATAGATCTCGAGGCAGGATGAGCGAGTTAGCTGGACTGTTGGTGCACCCTTTTTTCCTTAGACAGTTGTACTTTCACTTTGAGTCTGGCTTTAGCCAGCTGATTGTATTTATTTTTCGGTGAGCTGGGAGAGACGGATGTATTATTTTTACAGATGTATTGTATTTTACTTCCAGTTTCAGTCTGAGATGTATTAGTTTTTAGTTCAGCTCTGTTTTACGCTCTTTATTATTATCTCTTATATCTGAGCAGGTTGTTGGCGCTTCGTGTACGCAAAAAATTTCGTGTGCACAGCGGATCTGTAGACGGGCCCAAGTTCTGGTTTACACCCGGGACATGACACACACAATCAAAAGAAGGAGAAACCCAACAATCAAGTAAGCATGTGTAGAGTACCGGGACTTGGTGGGGTGTACCGACCTCGCAAGGTGGCGTGGTGCGGAGAAATCGCCTCGGACGTGTTCCATTTTTGTTTGCAGATGATTTCGGGTTGATTCGGATCGACGCGGAAGCCCCAGCCTGAATCAGAGTTTTTTCGGGCTTTGTGCGCCGTTAGAGGACTGGTTTGCTAGAGCCGCGACTCTACTGTGGTTTGTAGAAATTGGGGAAGGTTTGGAACAGGTGTATTTTCTGTTTACAGATGAGTTCGGGAGGTTTCGGACTGTTGCGGAGACTCCGAAGGCGAAAAGTGAGTTGGAATCGGCAGTTATGGGAGCCGGTTTTTGGATTGAGTACCTTGATTCTACGATTGAGCTTTTTGAGTGGGGAAATCTCCGGACAGGTGTATTTTCAGATTACAGCGGAGTTCGGGATGTTCCGGACTGATGCGGAGGCCCCGAGAGCAAAAGGTGAGTTGGAGTGGGCTTAATTGGATTATTTAATTGATTAATAAATTAATTAATTAGTGGCCTGTGAGGGAAATTAGTGAAAGAAAGTGTAAAGAAAGAAAAGGAATTAAAAGAGGTTGGGTTGTTAGTGTTGGTGTTGGTGTTTGGAGAGAGAGTTGGATATGCTTGTTCACTTTACACCATACACCATGCACCACTCACTAATTAATTAGCATGCCATGTCATCACCTTCTCCATGGATTTGAAACAGAGGAATTTTTGTGAAACAGAGGAAAGAGTAAATGAAGAAAAAGAATAAGAAGAAGAAGAAGAATAGAAGGGAAGAAAAAGAGGGTTTTGATCGTCTTGATGGCGCAAATCTTTTGCTAGTAGCCGCGTGGTGCCGAGCGGAGCAAGCGTGCGCTGAGCCTCATGAAGGTGCATTGCAGATTTTTAGAGAGAGAAAGCTTGGTTTTCGTGTAGTGCAGATTTTTGAGAGAGATAGCTTGGTTTTTGTGTATTGCAGATTTTTAGAGAGAGAAAACTTCGTTTTTGTGTAGTGCAGATTTTTGAGAGAGATAGCTTGGTTTTTGTGTAGTGCAGATTTTTGAGAGAGAAAGCTTTGGTTTTGTGTAGTGCAGATTTTTAGAGAGAGAAAGCTTGGTTTGGCTATTGTTTGAGGTTGGTGTTGATGTTGATTGTGTGGATTTTGGATTTGTTGTTCATGGATGATGGGTCTGCAGCAAGTAGAGCGCAGGGTTGGGAGGCCACAGCTGTGAGAGCGCGTGCGCAGCTAGAGCCCGATCTTGCGGATTTTTGGCTTGGTGTTCCGGAACCCAAATGGGGATTCCGGAACGGGCCTTTGGGTACCGGTACCACATGGAGTGTACCGGTACCCCATAGTGCAGGATGTTTTTTTTGATGGATTTTAAGAAGGGGCTTTTTAGTCTTTTCCCTCCCCAAGCACACTACCCTCTTTAAAAAGCCCCCCAACCTGCCTTCTTCTCTACGATAGAAAGAAAGAGAAAAAAAAGGAAAGTAAGGAAAAGAGAATAGAAGAAGATAAAGAGAGTGAGAGAGGTTGAGAGGGAGTTGATGGTGCAGCTTAGTGTTCTTGAGGCTTGGAGTCGAGCGAAGACGCGCGCGCGTCGGCCGCACCCACGAGGTGAGTTGGCAGATTTTGTACTTTTTGGATTTGGTTTTCTTAGATGGATTTGATGATGGTTTTTGGATGGAGCTTTGAGCTTATTGGATTATTCCTTCCATCTTGGCATTGTGCTGTGATCATGCGGACCTTGCGCTGCGTGGAGCCGAGGGTGTGCGAGCGCGTGCTGTGAGTTGACAGCGAGGAGCCGGAGCGCGCTGGATTTTTATTAGAGGACTCGAGATGAGTGATCGAGCTTCCGAGGGATTTTCCCGAGGACCGCGGCAGCGCGAGCGCGTGCGGTGCGATTTTTGGGCATTGCGGCAGATTCTCACAGTGAGAGATGCGGCGCGTCACCGACTTCAGCGATTGCCTGCGGAAAGCGTTCCAGGTGGGTTGGAATTTCTCCGAAATTTATGGAATGCCTTCTAAAGCAATTGTATACATGTTGATCATGATTAGCTCATTATTTATATAGCTGGTAAATCTGATAGTTGCCTAGAAAATTATAGAAAGACAATTATGGGCCCTAAATATTTTTAGCAAGATCTAGGGATGATTTGACACTAGACTGCATGATTAGCTGGTATTAAATTGGCATCTGAACCGTTTTAAAAATCGGCGGACCGGTTTTAATGAAATTGAGACTTTAAAAATAGTTTGGAATTTTTGTGAGCTTCCAGGGGGTTTGAGTAGGTTCAGCATGCATGTATCCTCGTGCCAGGGGGCCGAGTGGATTTTTTTTGAGCTCTGTGTGACGAGCTTCTAGTGTCAGGTGAGTTGAGATCCCTAGTGGGATTGTTCTAGATCATGCATTGGTATTTCTGATTTAGTAGTAGAGATGGCTCTCCGATGTGGTTTTGAGAGGTTTGGGCTCTGGTGGATTGAGTCGTGGAGGGTTCCCGACTTAGCCATGGATGTGCATTATCAGATTGGGTCGTTGAGGGTTCTCCGACATAGCTATGAGAGGGTTGGGCATTCCTTGATCCAGTCGAGGAGGGTTCCCGACTGTGATGTGATATCTGGTATTGAGTATCCGATCTGTTTGATCGAGGATCATAGCCTGCATGTGCCATTTATGAGATAGTTGAGACAGACTAGATACTAGAGCTCGGTGGGGTCGCTCCCCTCGAGTACGCTTCGGATGGGTGAGGATGATTGAGATGGACCGACTAGGACGCCCCACGCGGAGTGGGTAGGTGCGTAGTACGCCCCACATGGAGTGGGTAGGTGCGTAGTACGCCCCACACGTAGTGGGTAGGTGCGTTCGTAGTAGTCGGCGGGACGCCCCACGTGGAGTGGGCAGGTGCGTCCATAGTAGTCAGTAGTACGCCCCACGCGGAGTGGGTAGGTGCATAGTACACCCCACAGAGAGTGGGCATGTGCGTAGTACGCCCCACACGCAGTGGATAGGTGTGTAGGACGCCCCACGGGGAGTAGGCAGGTGCATCCATAGTAGTCGGTAGGACGCCCCACGTGGAGTGGGCAGGTGCGTTCCTAGACGACAGGCGCGGGCTTGACTGAACCAGTTTTTGGCAGTCATTGAGATTTGGGTTTTGAGAGCACCTTGTGTGCGAGTGGTGCACAGCTTGCTCTTAGATGCGTATTCCTTTGGGCATGATACTTGAGGCATTTAGTAGTGAGGGTGTCACGCCCCGGGGACGAAACTGCGACCCGGGCTCGCTAACAGATCCGCCATCTGTACGGAAACTGCCGTACAGACGAAGCGTCTAACCTGCAAAAAGAATCAACTACAGTATACAGATATCAGAGCTGAAAGTAAACTACTAAAAGTGAAATCCAAACACTGTACAACTGAAAATAAAAACAATATCCATCTCCCAAATTCGATCATATTAAGAGTCCTCTGATACAAAAACCCAAAAGGGAGATATCTCCAAAAACATCAGTGTACAAGCTCTCAATACAAATATCCTCACTACATCAGTCTCTCAAACTGTAAAATAAAGTACAACTCTATACCTCACAACAAAGGTCTCTCAACAGAGGAAAAAGAAGTAAACTAATCTACTGAAGCTCTCCTCTGAAGGGGTACCGCTACACTCCAATGACGGGTAGGGAACTAGCTCGCGACTCCCTCGCCTCGGTCAGAAGGATCAGCAACTGGAGCAACAGGAATAGGAGAAGAAGTTCCTGGGGAAAAAGACACCACGACGGGTGTGAGAACTACTTCCCACAGTAGTTCTCAGTGGGTGCCGTCAACAAGCCCAACGGTCTGCCCACTAAGTCTACTAGAGGTAAAAGATAATAGTGCAATGAAATCTGAACAAGAAAAGCTGGAGCTACTCTACAGCTACCATACCTCTATCTAGATACTCAAAAAGTGGAACAGATGAAAGTAAAAGAGACCACTCGCACCCAAGGTGCTCAATAGACCCAATCGAACTGACTGCCTCATAGGGTCCAGTCAAGCCTGCGCCTGTCGACTAGGAACGCGCCTGCCCACTACCACACATCCCCATGAGGACGGGATTTACGTGGGGCGTCCTGCCCGACTAACTCACCACTCGCGCAAAACTGCCTCAACAGGCCCATCGTATCCACAGCGGCATCTCAGGGACGCGACTCTAACTGAGGAAAACGGCGCGGCATAGAGTATCACAAATTGGCATAAGCAGGCTATAGCCAAAAACCACGCTCACTCCCAGAACGGTAGGACTCAAGATCCCCAAATATCTCGCACAACAGTCGGAGCACTCTCTACGACTCAGCTGATCAGCTCACACGGAACACGAGACACTAGCCTCTCCAACAGCTCGCAGCACAAGGCACACTGGCTGGAGGTACTCCACAGCCAGGAACGACCCACAACTCAAGCTAACAATACTGGTCGGACAACACTCAACGACCTGGGATCACCGTTAACCCCAACGGTTCCCAACAACACTAGCCGGAAGATACTCGACGGCCCGGGACTACCGCTTGCTCAACGGCTCCCTCCCACGACAGCGCAACAGGGATACTAGACCTCCCGGGACTACCGTTTACCCAAACGGCTCCCGGCACAGATAAGCAACCCGCTACAACTACCAGACTCCACTCTGCTCCCAAGCACGAGTGCAAACGCATCCCACACTAAAAGAAAATCCCGACCTCTCGGCCCACTACCCGGGCGAGGATAACACTATGTCCAGGGATAGAAAAACAGTGTGGGTGTCTAAACATAATTAACCCTAGCCCAAGTGAGGGTTTTCTACTGGTCTGGTTACACATGCAACATATGACGGGGGTGTTAGGTCAAGTTCCAAGATAGCTGTATTAATAGATGATAAAAAGGAATAACCATTCCAACAATCTAGGATGCTACACAAGGAAATAAACTATCATGCATAGTCCTACATCAATAGAATTAATGTACAGTCCATAAAACTTGGAGATAAGGCCACCCACCTCGATTTGCCACCAATTGCTCGTAGACAGTTGCAATTGGCCTCCACGCGATCCGCACGCAAAACGATGTCCGCTGCCGGAGTCCGCACGCAAAACGGAGCATGGTGCCGGAATTCGCACGCCAAAAGGAGTCCGCACGCAAAACGGTGCACGGTGCCGGAGTCCGCACGCAAAACGGTTCACGGTGCAGGAGTCTGCATGCAAAACGGAGTCCGCACGCAAAACGGTGCACGGTGCCGGAGTCCGCATGCAAAACGGAGTCCGCACGCAAAACGGTGCACGGTGCCGGAGTCCGTACGCAAAACGGTGCACGGTGCCGGAGTCCGCACGCAAAACGGAGTCCGCACGCAAAACGGTGCACGGTGCCCAACACAGAAAAGAGCAAGAGGGTCAATTACTGTCTAAAAGAACGCTCCAAAAACTGTATAAAAATACAGAAAAACCAACACACGGGACCTACCCGATTGCGCCGCCGTCGCCGAAACGCTCCGCCGGGCGACCTCGCACGCAAAATGAGGTCCACGACGCGCCGCCGCACCTCACGCAACCTCCTACCTCACTCCCTCACGCTCACGGGGAAGAAAGAAAAGAACAAGGAGGAGAAAGAATGGCGTGCGGGAGAGAAAGAAGAAGAAGAAAAGAAAAGGAGGAAGGGGATGGTCCACGGTGCACCGGTCCACGGTGCACCGGCCAACCAGGGAGCCCGAAACCCCGGTCGACGTAGCTGGGCGCGTGCACCGGGTCCAGGCACGCGCCCAGTGCGCCACGTGGCGCGCTCCCACTCGCGCCACGCAGGCGCGCAGGTTGCGCTCCACACGGGTGCGTGACTCCGTGCCCCGCGCAGGCGAGGGACACGGGAGCGCCACACGGGCGCGTGCACCCGCGCGCCCGAGCGGGCGCCAGTGGGGGCCCGCCACGTGGCGGCCCCCGCGCGCCTCCCGCGCAGGCGGGCGCCCTTCCCCAAAGCGCGCAGTGCGCCTGCCGCGAGCCTCGAGCCGCGCGCCGCACCGCCTTGATTTCCGTGCCGTCGCCTCGCCTCGGGATTCGTGCCGCATCGCCTCGAAAAACGCGCACTTCATCCGGGCTCCAAAACAAACAAGTAAATAGTCCATTCTTAGCGATTTTGCACGCTGAATCCAAAAACGATGTCCATTTCTCCAAATTCTCATTCGAAAATTGCTGAGTGCCCCCGGATAGCCCACTCGATCCGATTTTCGCGCCGGGTCCATTTTTAAAGTCCGATTTGCCAAATTCCAACTCTAAAAATTCCTGAAGGCGACCGGAGAGGTAAACTCTTATCCAAACTTCGCCCGGAGTCCAATTTTGACATCTGAATCGCGCGAAACCACTTCCAAACACCCGACGGGTCCTCCAATTTCCCACGGGATCTCCTTTTAAGCACGAAGTCCAACACTTGTGTCCAAAATGCGCGCAAACACCACCGACACATCACGCAGGCCTCCAGTGATGCAACTAAATCCCAAATTGCATCACAAATCCATTTCTTGGGCCCGACAAGCGCACATACACTCCCAACGACCCCTAAAAGCTGCCAATCAACCGGCAAACCCTAGGCGGGAGATTCCGGGACCTCACACCCTCCCCCACTAAAAGAAAATTTCGTCCTCGAAACTAGCTCAAGCCCATCAGGAGTCAAGAATACCACGGCTAAGTATCTAACAATACGCCTCCAGCTCCCTAAACCCCACTCGCTCCTCGTGATTACTTCGCAACAACAACCACAAGTACGGTATGACCCGATGTGCAATTCTCTCATCTCTCGAGCCAGAAATTGCTACGGGCGTCCCTCGTACTCCAACAATCACAGATCTCAAGAGGCAAGTCAATCACGGGCGAGGAAAATCACATCATTACTGAGCTGAGACGTGAAAAACAAAAGGGCTCCACTATAAGGCTGGGGAAACTGAAATAACCACACGTGTAACACGCACCAAACCACAACATGGTGCCAACCTCAACAAGACGACCCGAGCATACCCGCATATTAATCCAATAAGGAAGGGAATCCAATACGCTGGGGTCTTCACTCGGTTACCTCCCGATCCGAAACCACTCGAGTGGACAACACAACTGCAGGCAACCCTCAAAAGGGATCCTCAAAAGGCACAATCTCGTGCCACAGTTGGTCGCTCAACATGCTATCATAACCCCAACGGACCCACGGGTCGAAGTCTATCCCTCAACTAATAAAGAACACCCTGACGGGGACCAAACCGTCGGTGAACGGGACTGAAAACTGGCCCACAAGGCGATCATAAAGCTGATGCCCAAACTCACGGTCAAAGTCCGAAACATCCAAAAAACTCTCACCGTTGTGTACCTACAATGTGGTATCACTGCCGTGCACCAACGGCGTGGCATCACTGCCGTGCACCAACGGCGTGGCATCACCACCGTGCACCAACGGTGTGGCATCACCACCGTGTATCAACGGTGTGGCATCATCACCGTGTATCAACGGTGTGGCATCACCACCGTGTATCAACGGCATGGCATCACCACCGTGTATCAACGGCGTGGCATCACCACCGTGTATCAACGGTGTGGCATCACCACCGTGTATCAACGGTGTGGCATCATGACCGTGTATCAACGGTGTGGCATCACCACCGTGTATCAACGGCGTGGCATCACCACCGTGTATCAACGGCGTGGCATCACCATCGTGTATCAACGGAGTGGCATCATCACCGTGTATCAACGGTGTGGCATCACCACCGTGTATCAACGGCATGGCATCACCACCGTGTATCAACGGCGTGGCATCACCACCGTGTATCAACGGTGTGGCATCACCACCGTGTATCAACGGTGTGGCTTCATGACCGTGTATCAACGGTGTGGCATCACCGCCGTGTATCAACGGCGTGGCATCACCACCGTGTATCAACGGCGTGGCATCACCATCGTGTATCAACGGTGTGGCATATCACCGTGTATCAACGGTGTGGCATCACCACCGTGTATCAACGGTGTGGTAACACTCAAGCATCAAGGCCTCAGATCCTCATAGTACTATACCCAACACTACCTCGAAATCCCGGAGCTGAGGAAGAGCCAAAAGATCAACAGGAAAAAACCAGAGCCCCAACTGCACTGGGCAGGACCAATAACACCCATCTATGTGCAACACGTGATCAGGTATCTGAACCTCACGAGCACAAGCTAAGGGTCCTATCTCTAGCCCATACAACAAAGCAAATGCCCTACAGAAGAAATGAATGCGATGCTCCGGTAACAAATAACGCTCAAGTGCGTGAAGGGGAGATAAGATTAGTATCTGCCACCACGTGGCTAGCTGCCCCCGAATCCTCATCCTGTGCGACATAGACGCTCTCGCTCGGGGATGGTCGTTCGTCGGACTGCCACGAAGAAGTGGCCCTAACTATCTGGCCATAACCTGTCGAAGCTCCGCCTGTCTGGAAGAGCGGAGGAGGAGGAACCGAAGCTGCCCAAGCGACTGATGACCCCGCTTTAGGACAAGACCATGATCTGTGCCCTGCCTGTGGTCACACTGCGGCGCAAAATGCGGCCCACCACCGAGGACACAGTCATCCCGCTGCTGCTGCTGATACATCGGCTGCGGAGAACCTCCCGGTCTCTGTCTCCTCTGAGACTCACGACCCTCAGACTGGGATCGTGGCGGCCCCGGGGTCTCGATCTACTCGACTGTCAAAACTCAGGCGGCACTGGATGCCTCTCCCCGGAGCTGGTCCCTGGCGCTCCGTCTATCTCTGACATGATCACTGATCCTCGGTCAACCCGCTAAGCATGCTCAATCGCTGCATCTAACGTCGGCACCCGCCGAAAATACCCCAAGTGATAGATATTCCGATGCAGTCCTTTCTCAACTAGCTCAACCTCCTGGGCCTCATCCAGGCGACAAGGGGTACCCGGCTCAACAATCGCAAAACTCGCGAACATACTCCAAAAGAGGTCGACTCCCCTACTGCAGGAGTCTAAGATCCCCTTCCAGTTTCTGCTTACACTGTCAGGAAAGAAGGCCCTGAGCCGCAAAGCACGAAACTAGTTCCAAGTCAACAACTGCGCTCCAGGTAGTCCAACAGGATGAACTCGACGCCACCAAATTTTGGCATCCTGTCAGACCATCTCAATCTCACTAAAGCAACCACCTGGTAACTCGGCCAGGGCATGTACCCACCTGGTAACTCGGCTGGAGGTGAAAATCGCCTCAACAGGCCAAACCTTCGCCACTCACTGGGCGGTATCGCCACTCACTGGGCGGCATCGCCACTCACTAGGCGGCATCGCCCCTCACTGGGCCACTCACTGGGCGGCATCGCCACACACTAGGCGGCATCGCCCCTCACTGGGCGGCATCGCCTCTCACTGGGCGGCATTGCCACTCACTAGGCGGCATCGCCCCTCACTAGGCGGCATCGCCCCTCACTGGGCGGCATCGCCTCTCACTGGGCGGCATCGCCACTCACTAGGCGGCATCGCCCCTCACTGGGCGGCATCGCCTCTCACTGGGCGGCATCGCCACTCACTAGGCGGCATCGCCCCTCACTGGACGGCATCGCCCCTCACTGGGCGGCATCGCCACTCACTAGGCGGCATCGCCCCTCACTGGGCGGCATCGCCTCTCACTGGGCGGCATCGCCACTGGTAGCTCGGCCAGTGGAAGTATCCTCCTGGTAACTCGGCCAGGGAAAAGTGTCCTCCTGTTATCTCGGCCAGGGCATGTGCCCACCTGGTAACTCGGCCAGGGGCAATGCATCCATCTGGTAGCTCGGCCAGTGGAAAGTATCCTCCTGGTAACTCGGCCAGGGAAAAGTATCTACACAGCTGGACCCGCCGTCATTCCAAACGGCTCCCACAACAACAAACAAGAACAGATTCTAGGCTCAGCCTATCGAAGTTCTCGATCCTTTAGCGTTCAGGGATTCGGCCCCTCTCGGTTAAAGTGGGAAACTATCTCAGCACACAAACTCCTGGGTCTCGCTCTGCTCTGAAAGCTCTGTCTCCCGCTGCTCGGGTACTCATCCGGTGCGGGGTGTGTCCTCTTCACAACACGATGTCTCAGGGGTATCGCAACCCACTGCAAAACAACAAACGTCAGGACACAACAACCATACGACCCAATCCAGCGAAAGTCTAAGATATGTCATCCATTCCATAGCATTATGTTGTCTGCAGCCAACATAATCGATTAGGAGAATAAACATGCCAAACACTCATCCCGTCTCTTGGGAGAGGTAAAAACTCAATCAAGACTCTCGCTAAAAGTCACGACTCTCACGTAGTCATTCTAATGTCCAACCACAAGCCTAGGGTTTCTAAGTCCACCACGACCTACAACCTAGGCTCTGATACCACTCTAATCTGTCACGCCCCGGGGACGAAACTGCGACCCGGGCTCGCTAACAGATCCGCCATCTGTAAGGAAACTGCCGTACAGACGAAGTGTCTAACCTGCAAAAAGAATCAACTACAGTATACAGATATCAGAGCTGAAAGTAAACTACTAAAACTGAAATCCAAACACTATACAACTGAAAATAAAAACAATATCCATCTCCCAAATTTGATCATATAAAGAGTCCTCTGATACAAAAACCCAAAAGGGAGATATCTCCAAAAACATCAGTGTACAAGCTCTCAATACAAATATCCTCACTACATCAGTCTCTCAAACTGTAAAATAAAGTACAACTCTATACCTCACAACAAAGGTCTCTCAACAGAGGAAAAAGAAGTAAACTAATCTACTGAAGCTCTCCTCTGAAGGGGTACCGCTACACTCCAATGACGGGTAGGGAACTAGCTCGCGACTCCCTCGCCTCGGTCAGAAGGATCAGCAACTGGAGCAACAGGAACAGGAGAAGAAGTTCCTGGGGAAAAAGACACCACGACGGGTGTGAGAACTACTTCCCACAGTAGTTCTCAGTGGGTGCCGTCAACAAGCCCAACGGTCTGCCCACTAAGTCTACTAGAGGTAAAAGATAATAGTGCAATGAAATCTGAACAAGAAAAGCTGGAGCTACTCTACAGCTACCATACCTCTATCTAGATACTCAGAAAGTGGAACAGATGAAAGTAAAAGAGACCACTCGCACCCAAGGTGCTCAATAGACCCAATCGAACTGACTGCCTCATAGGGTCCAGTCAAGCCTGCGCCTGTCGACTAGGAACGCGCCTGCCCACTACCACACATCCCCATGAGGACGGGATTTACGTGGGGCGTCCTGCCCGACTAACTCACCACTCGCGCAAAACTGCCTCAACAGGCCCATCGTATCCACAGCGGCATCTCAGGGACGCGACTCTAACTGAGGAAAACGGCGCGGCATAGAGTATCACAAATTGGCATAAGCAGGCTATAGCCAAAAACCACGCTCACTCCCAGAACGGTAGGACTCAAGATCCCCAAATATCTCGCACAACAGTCGGAGCACTCTCTACGACTCAGCTGATCATCTCACACGGAACACGAGACACTAGCCTCTCCAACAGCTCGCAGCACAAGGCACACTGGCTGGAGGTACTCCACAGCCTGGAACGACCCACAACTCAAGCTAACAATACTGGTCGGACAACACTCAACGACCTGGGATCACCGTTAACCCCAACGGTTCCCAACAACACTGGCCGGAAGATACTCGACGGCCCGGGACTACCGCCTGCTCAACGGCTCCCTCCCACGACAGCGCAACAGGGATACTAGACCTCCCGAGACTACCGTTTACCCAAACAGCTCCCGGCACAGATAAGCAACCCGCTACAACTACCAGACTCCACTCTGCTCCCAAGCACGAGTGCAAACGCATCCCACACTAAAAGAAAATCCCGACCTCTCGGCCCACTACCCGGGCGAGGATAACACTATGTCCAGGGATAGAAAAACAGTGTGGGTGTCTAAACATAATTAACCCTAGCCCAAGTGAGGGTTTTCTACTGGTCTGGTTACACATACAACATATGACGGGGGTGCTAGGTCAAGTTCCAAGATAGCTGTATTAACAGATGATAAAAAGGAATAACCATTCCAACAATCTAGCATGCTACACAAGGAAATAAACTATCATGCATAGTCCTACATCAATAGAATTAATGTACAGTCCATAAAACTTGGAGATAAGGCCACCCACCTCGATTTGCCACCAATTGCTCGTAGACACTTGCAATTGGCCTCCACGCGATCCGCACGCAAAACGATGTTCGCTGCCGGAGTCCGCACGCAAAACGGAGCACGATGCCAGAATCCGCACGCCAAACGGAGTCCGCACGCAAAACGGTGCACGGTGCCGGAGTCCGCACGCAAAATGGTGCACCGTGCCGGAGTCCGCACGCAAAACGGTGCACGGTGCCGGAGTCCGCACGCAAAACGGTGCACGGTGCCGGAGTCCGCACGCAAAACGGAGTTTGCACGCAAAACGGTGCACGGTGCCGGAGTCCGCACGCAAAACGGAGTCCGCACGCAAAACGGTGCACGGTGCCCAACACAGAAAAGAGCAAGAGGGTCAATTACTGTCTAAAAGAACGCTCCAAAAACTGTATAAAAATACAGAAAAACCAACACACGGGACCTACCCGATTGCGCCGCCGTCGCCGAAACGCTCCGCCGGGCGACCTCGCACGCAAAACGAGGTCCACGACGCGCCGCCGCACCTCACGCAACCTCCTGCCTCACTCCCTCTCGCTCTCGGGGAAGAAAGAAAAGAACAAGGAGGAGAAAGAATGGCGTGCGGGAGAGAAAGAAGAAGAAGAAAAGAAGAGGAGGAAGGGGATGGTCCACGGTGCACCGGTCCACGGTGCACCGGCCAACCAGGGAGCCCGAAACCCCGGTCCACGCAGCTGGGCGCGTGCACCGGGTCCACGCACGCGCCCAGTGCGCCACGTGGCGCGCTCCCACTCGTGCCACGCGGGCGCGCAGGTTCCGCGCCACACGGGCGCGGGACACGGGAGCGCCACACGGGCGCGTGCACCCGCGCGCCCGAGCGGGCGCCAGTGGGGGCCCGCCACGTGGCGGCCCCCGCGCACCTCCCGCGCAGGCGGGCGCGCTTCCCCAACGCGCGCAGTGCACCTTCCGCGCGCCTCGAGCCGCGCGCCGCACCTCCTTGGTTTCCGTGCCGTCGCCTCGCCTCGGGATTCGTGCCGCGTCGCCTCGAAAAACGCGCACTTCATCCGGGCTCCAAAAGAAACAAGTAAATAGTCCATTCTTAGCGATTTCGCGCGCTGAATCCAAAAATGATGTCCATTTCTCCAAATTCCCATCCGAAAATTGCGGAGTGCCCCCGGATAGCCCATTCGATCCGATTTTCATGCCGGGTCCATTTTTAAAGTCCGATTTGCCAAATTCCAACTCTAAAAATTCCCGAAGGCGACCGGAGAGGTAAACTCTTATCCAAACTTCGCCCGGAGTCCAATTTTGACATCTGAATCGCGCGAAACCACTTCCAAACACCCGACGGGTCCTCCAATTTCCCACGGGATCTCCTTTTTAGCACGAAGTCCAACACTTGTGTCCAAAATGCGCGCAAACACCACCAACACATCACGCAGGCCTCCAGTGATGCAACTAAATCCCAAATTGCATCACAAATCCAGTTCTTGGGCCCGACAAGCGCACATACACTCCCAACGGCCCCTAAAAGCTGCCAATCAACCGGCAAACCCTACGCGGGAGATTCCGGGACCTCACACCCTCCCCCACTGAAAGAAAGTTTCGTCCTCGAAACTAGCTCAAGCCCATCAGGAGTCAAGAATACCACGGCTAGGTATCTAACAATACGCCTCCAGCTCCCTAAACCCCACTCGCTCCTCGTGATTACTTCGCAACAACAACCACAAGTACGGTATGACCCGATGTGCAATTCTCTCATCTCTCGAGCCAGAAATTGCTACGGGCGTCCCTCGTACTCCAACAATCACAGATCTCAAGAGGCAAGTCAATCACGGGCGAGGAAAATCACATCATTACTGAGCTAAGACGTGAAAAACAAAAGGGCTCCACTAAAAGGCTGGGGGAAACTGAAATAACCACACGTGTAACATGCACCAAACCACAACATGGTGCCAACCTCAACAAGACGACCCGAGCATACCCGCATATTAATCCAATAAGGAAGGGAATCCAATACGCTGGGGTATTCACTCGGTTACCTCCCGATCCGAAACCACTCGAGTGGACAACACAACTGCAGGCTACCCTCAAAAGGGATCCTCAAAAGGCACAATCTCGTGCCACAGTTGGTCGCTCAACATGCTATCATAACCCCAACGGACCCACGGGTCGAAGTCGATCCCACAACTAATAAAGAACACCCTGACGGGGACCAAACCGTTGGTGAACGGGACTGAAAACTGGCCCACAAGGCGATCATAAAGCTGATGCCCAAACTCGCGGTCAAAGTCCGAAACATCCACAAAACTCTCACCGTTGTGTACCTACAACGTGGCATCACTGTCGTGCACCAACGGCGTGGCATCACTGCCGTGCACCAACGGCGTGGCATCACCACCGTGCACCAACGGTGTGGCATCACCACCGTGTATCAACGGTGTGGCATCATCACTGTGTATCAACGGTGTGGCATCACCACCGTGTATCAACGGCGTGGCATCACCACCGTGTATCAACGGCGTGGCATCACCACCGTGTATCAACGGTGTGGCATCACCACCGTGTATCAACGGCGTGGCATCATCACCGTGTATCAACGGCGTGGCATCACCACCGTGTATCAACGGCGTGGCATCACCACCGTGTATCAACGGCGTGGCATCACCACCGTGTATCAACGGCGTGGCATCACCACCGTGTATCAACGGTGTGGTATCACTCAAGCATCCAGGCCTCAGATCCTCACAGTACTATACCCAACACTACCTCGAAATCCCGGAGCTGAGGAAGAGCCAAAAGATCAACAGGCAAAAACCAGAGCCCCAACTGCACTGGGCCGGACCAATAACACCCATCTATGTGCAACACGTGATCAGGTATCTGAACCTAACGAGCACAAGCTAAGGGTCCTATCTCTAGCCCATACAACAAAGCAAATGCCCTACAGAAGAAATGAATGCGATGCTCCGGTAACAAATAACGCTCAAGTGCGTGAAGGGGAGATAAGATTAGTATCTGCCACCACGTGGCTAGCTGCCCCCGAATCCTCATCCTGTGCGACATAGACGCTCTCGCTCGGGGGTGGTGGTTCGTCAGACTGCCGCGAAGAAGTGGCCCTAACTATCTGGCCATTACCTTTCAAAGCTCCGCCTGTCCGGATGAGCGGAGGAGGAGGAACCGAAGCTGCCCAAGCGACTGATGACCCCGCTTTAGGACAAGACCATGATCTGTGCCCTGCCTGTGGTCACACTGCGGCGCAAAATGCGGCCCACCACCGAGGACACAGTCATCCCGCTGCTGCTGCTGATACATCGGCTGCGGAGAACCTCCCGGTCTCTGTCTCCTCTGAGACTCACGACCCTCAGACTGGGATCGTGGCGGCCCCGGGGTCTCGATCTACTCGACTGTCAAAACTCAGGCGGCACTGGATGCCTCTCCCCGGAGCTGGTCCCTGGCGCTCCGTCTATCTCTGACATGATCACTGATCCTCGGTCAACCCGCTAAGCATGCTCAATCGCTGCATCTAACGTCGGCACCCGCCGAAAATACCCCAAGTGATAGATATTCCGATGCAGTCCTTTCTCAACTAGCTCAACCTCCTGGGCCTCATCCAGGCGACAAGGGGTACCCGGCTCAACAATCGCAAAACTCGCGAACATACTCCAAAAGAGGTCGACTCCCCTACTGCAGGAGTCTAAGATCCCCTTCCAGTTTCTGCTTACACTGTCAGGAAAGAAGGCCCTGAGCCGCAAAGCACGAAACTAGTTCCAAGTCAACAACTGCGCTCCAGGTAGTCCAACAGGATGAACTCGACGCCACCAAATTTTGGCATCCTGTCAGACCATCTCAATCTCACTAAAGCAACCACCTGGTAACTCGGCCAGGGCATGTACCCACCTGGTAACTCGGCTGGAGGTGAAAATCGCCTCAACAGGCCAAACCTTCGCCACTCACTGGGCGGCATCGCCACTCACTGGGCGGCATCGCCACTCACTGGGCGGCATCGCCCCTCACTGGGCCACTTACTGGGCGGCATCGCCACTCATTAGGCGGCATCGCCCCTCACTGGGCGGCATCGCCTCTCCCTGGGCGGCATCGCCACTCACTAGGCGGCATTGCCACTCACTAGGCGGCATCGCCCCTCACTGGGCGGCATCGCCTCTCACTGGGCGGCATCGCCACTCACTAGGCGGCATCGGCCCTCACTGGGCGGCATCGCCCCTCACTGGGCGGCATCGCCACTCACTAGGCGGCATCGCCCCTCACTGGGCGGTGTCGCCTCTCACTTGGCGGCATCGCCACTCACTAGGCGGCATCGCCCCTCACTGGGCGGTGTCTCCTCTCACTGGGCGGCATCGCCACTGGTAGCTCGGCCAGTGGAAGTATCCTCCTGGTAACTCGACCAGGGAAAAGTGTCCTCCTGGTATCTCGGCCAGGGCATGTGCCCACCTGGTAACTCGGCCAGGGGCAATGCATCCATCTGGTAGCTCGGTCAGTGGAAAGTATCCTCCTGGTAACTCGGCCAGGGAAAAGTATCTGCACAGCTGGGACCGCCGTCACTCCAAACGGCTCCCACAACAACACCCCACTCATAAGCGAGAAGAACCGACTGACGCGGCAAAAATTCGAAAATCCCGATAGACCAGTGCCTAGAACCCCAATCAAACAAGAACAGATTCTAGGCTCAGCCTATCGAAGTTCTCGATCCTTTAGCGTTCAGGGATTCGGCCCCTCTCGGTTAAAGTGGGAAACTATCTCAGCACACAAACTCCTGGGTCTCGCTCTGCTCTGAAAGCTCTGTCTCCCGCTGCTCGGGTACTCATCCGGTGCGGGGTGTGTCCTCTTCACAACACGATGTCTCAGGGGTATCGCAACCCACTGCAGAACAACAAACGTCAGGACACAACAACCATACGACCCAATTCAGCGAAAGTCTAAGACTTGTCATCCATTCCATAACATTATGTTGTCTGCAGCCAACATAATCGATTAGGAGAATAAACATGCCAAACACTCATCCCGTCTCTTGGGAGAGGTAAAAACTCAATCAAGACTCTCGCTAAAAGCCACGACTCTCACGTAGTCATTCTAATGTCCAACCACAAGCCTAGGGTTTCTAAGTCCACCACGACCTACAACCTAAGCTCTGATACCACTCTAATCTGTCACGCCCCGGGGACGAAACTGCGACCCGGGCTCGCTAACAGATCCGCCATCTGTACGGAAACTGCCGTACAGACGAAGCGTCTAACCTGCAAAAAGAATCAACTACAGTATACAGATATCAGAGCTGAAAGTAAACTACTAAAACTAAAATCCAAACACTGTACAACTGAAAATAAAAACAATGTCCATCTCCCAAATTCGATCATATAAAGAGTCCTCTGATACAAAAACCCAAAAGGGAGATATCTCCAAAAACATCAGTGTACAAGCTCTCAATACAAATATCCTCACTACATCAGTCTCTCAAACTGTAAAATAAAGTACAACTCTATACCTCACAACAAAGGTCTCTCAACAGAGGAAAAAGAACTAAACTAATCTACTGAAGCTCTCCTCTGAAGGGGTACCGCTACACTCCAATGTCGGGTAGGGAACTAGCTCGCGACTCCCTCGCCTCGGTCAGAAGGATCAGCAACTGGAGCAACAGGAACAGGAGAAGAAGTTCCTGGGGAAAAAGACACCACGACGGGTGTGAGAACTACTTCCCACAGTAGTTCTCAGTGGGTGCCGTCAACAAGCCCAACGGTCTGCCCACTAAGTCTACTAGAGGTAAAAGATAATAGTGCAATGAAATCTGAACAAGAAAAGCTGGAGCTACTCTACAGCTACCATACCTCTATCTAGATACTCAAAAAGTGGAACAGATGAAAGTAAAAGAGACCACTCGCACCCAAGGTGCTCAATAGACCCAATCGAACTGACTGCCTCATAGGGTCCAGTCAAGCCTGCGCCTGTCGACTAGGAACGCGCCTGCCCACTACCACACATCCCCATGAGGACGGGATTTACGTGGGGCGTCCTGCCCGACTAAGTCACCCCTCGCGCAAAATTGCCTCAACAGGCCCATCGTATCCACAGCGGCATCTCAGGGACGCGACTCTAACTGAGGAAAACGGCGCGGCATAGAGTATCACAAATTGGCATAAGCAGGCTATAGCCAAAAACCACGCTCACTCCCAGAACGGTAGGACTCAAGATCCCCAAATATCTCGCACAGCAGTCGGAGCACTCTCTACGACTCAGCTGATCAGCTCACACGGAACACGAGACACTAGCCTCTCGAATAGCTCGCAGCACAAGGCACACTGGCTGGAGGTACTCCACAGCCAAGAACGACCCACAACTCAAGCTAACAATACTGGTCGGACAACACTCAACGACCTGGGATCACCGTTAACCCCAACGGTTCCCAACAACACTGGCCGGAAGATACTCGACGGCCCGGGACTACCGCCTGCTCAACGGCTCTCTCCCACGACAGCGCAACAGGGATACTAGACCTCCCAGGACTACCGTTTACCCAAACGGCTCCCGGCACAGATAAGCAACCCGCTACAACTACCAGACTCCACTCTGCTCCCAAGCACGAGTGCAAACGCATCCCACACTAAAAGAAAATCCCGACCACTCGACCCACTACCCGGGCGAGGATAACACTATGTCCAGGGATAGAAAAACAGTGTGGGTGTCTAAACATAATTAACCCTAGCCCAAGTGAGGGTTTTCTACTGGTCTGGTTACACATGCAACATATGACGGGGGTGCTAGGTCAAGTTCCAAGATAGCTGTATTAACAGATGATAAAAAGGAATAACCATTCCAACAATCTAGCATGCTACACAAGGAAATAAACTATCATGCATAGTCCAACATCAATAGAATTAATGTACAGTCCTTAAAACTTGGAGATAAGGCCACCCACCTCGATTTGCCACCAATTGCTCGTAGACACTTGCAATTGGCCTCCACGCGATCCACACGCAAAACGGTGTCCGCTGCCGGAGTCCGCACGCAAAACGGAGCATGATGCCGGAATCCGCACGCCAAACGGAGTCCGCACGCAAAACGGTGCATGGTGCCGGAGTCCGCACGCAAAACGGAGACCGCATGCAAAACGGTGCACGGTGCCCAACATAGAAAAGAGCAAGAGGGTCAATTACTGTCTAAAAGAATGCTCCAAAAACTGTATAAAAATACAGAAAAAACAACACACGGAACCTACCCGATTGCGCCGCCGTCGCCGAAACGCTCCGCCGGGCGACCTCGCACGCAAAACGAGGTCCACGACGCGCCGCCGCACCTCACGCAACCTCCTCCCTCACTCCCTCTCGCTCTCTGGGAAGAAGGAAAAGAACAAGGAGGAGAAAGGATGGCGTGCGGGAGAGAAAGAAGAAGAAGAAAAGAAGAGGAGGAAGTGGATGGTCCACGGTGGACCGGTCCACGGTGCACCGGCCAACCAGGGAGCCCGAAACCCCGGTCCACGCAGTTGGGCGCGTGCACCGGGTCCACGCACGCGCCCAGTGCGCCACGTGGCGCGCTCCCACTCGCGCCACGCGGGCGCGTAGGTTGCGCGCCACACGGGCGCGTGACACCGTGCCCCGCGCAGGCGCGGGACACGGGAGCGCCACACGGGCGCGTGCACCCGCGCGCCCGAGCGGGCGCCAGTGGGGGCCCGCCACTTGGCGGCCCCCGCGCGCCTCTCCAACGCGCGCAGTGCGCCTGCCGCGCGCCTCGAGCCGCGCGCCGCTCCGCCTTGATTTCCGTGCCGTCGCCTCGCCTCGGGATTCGTGCCGCGTCGCCTCGAAAAACGCGCACTTCATCCGGGCTCCAAAACAAACAAGTAAATAGTCCATTCTTAGCGATTTCGTGCGCTGAATCCAAAAACGATGTCTATTTCTCCAAATTCTCATCCGAAAATTACGGAGTGCCCCCGGATAGCCCACTCGATCCGATTTTCGCGCCGGGTCCATTTTTAAAGTCCGATTTGCCAAATTCCAACTCTAAAAATTCCCGAAGGCGACCGGAGAGGTAAACTCTTATCCAAACTTCGCCCGGAGTCCAATTTTGACATCTGAATCGCGCGAAACCACTTCCAAACACCCGACGGGTCCTCTAATTTCCCACGGGATCTCCTTTTAAGCACGAAGTCCAACACTTGTGTCCAAAATGCGCGCAAACACCGCCGACACATCACGCAGGGCTCCAGTGATGCAACTAAATCCCAAATTGCATCACAAATCCATTTTTTGGGCCCGACAAGCGCACATACACTCCCAACGGCCCCTAAAAGCTGCCAATCAACCGGCAAACCCTACGCGGGAGATTCCGGGACCTCACAGAGGGAGTATGCATAGCAGGTTCATAGTAGAGATTTTCATGAGCATTATGTTGAGACATATTAGTTGTAGCTCATTTCCTGCTTTTATTATTTATATCTATCTGCATACCTATCTTTTGGTGCCTCCAGTAGACTTAGTGGGCATACCGTGGATATTGGTGACGGTACCCACTGAGATCTACCTTCTGTAGTAGATCTCACACCCGCTGCGGTGACAGGTTCCTGAGGTAGCTGTTCCGGCTGGGTTCGCGCGGAGACTGCTGATCGAGGTGAGGACGTGGCTGAGTAGTCCCTTACCGTGTTGAGGGTCAGAGGTAGATGTACCCTATATTTTATGTTTCTACTTTTGTACTGGACAGTCTGAGTGATTGGTGAGGCTTTTGTATATATTTTGACAGTTGAGAGATGTTGTATTGAGGATGATTTTATTTATACCAGATGTTCAGTGGATTTCTATAGATCTTGGTTTTTAGTTTCAGCTCTGATACATGTTTTAGCTATAGATCTGACTTGCAGGGTAGACGCTTCGTCTGTGCGGCAGTTTCCGTACAGATGACGGATCTATTGGCGAGCCCGGGTCGCAGTTTCGACCCCGGGGCGTGACAGATTAGGGTGGTATCAGAGCCTAGGAATATAGGTCGGTGAGGACTTAGTGACCCTAGGCTTTTGGTTGGACAGTAGGATGACTGTCGTGAGAGACGTGACTTTAGCGAGAGTCCTGATTGAGTTTGTACCTCCCCCAAGGGATTGGGGCGAGTGATTTGACATGTTTATTCTCTAAAGTGATTATGTTGGCTACAGACAACATAATGCTTTAGAAAGGTTAACATGTATTAGACTTTCGCTTGATTGGGTCGAGAGTGTTTGTGGTTTTGTTAGTTGGTTTGTGGCAGTTGTCCTTGTTGCCTCTGAGACGCCGTGCAGCAGTGAGGGCGTGTTTGACCTTGGATAAGGAGCCCGATCAGCGGGAGAATGAATGGACAGAGCAGAGAGAGGTCTGAGAGTTGCGGGCCCATGTAGCTCAGTTGTTGAGGCGACGTGGCGCCAGGTTGAGGTCATGGAGCGCGAGATGCGCATGTTTGAGCAGAGAGCATCGACAGAGGTATCGCCAGTAGTACCTCCAGCCGCGGCATCGTCGACTTCGACCCAGTTCGCACTGTAGGTAGTGCAGGGGCTGCGAGAGTTGCTGATTGGTTGTTGTTCATCCGCCAGTTCCATCCCCTGTAGATTTGGGGCAGAGTTGGAGCCTTGGGAGGCCAAGAACTAGATTGCTATTTGGGAAAAGTTGTTTGAGGACTTGTTGATCCAGGTGAAGCATCAGGTGCTCTTGGTTGCGCACCTTTCATTAGGGACGCCGAGTGTTGGTGGCATCGAGTTCATTTTGTTGGACCACCAGGAGAGTGGTTGAGGATTTGGAGCGAGTTTCTATGATTGTTGAGCAGAGTACCCTACGTCGCCCAGGATGAGGCCCAGGAGATTGATCATGTTTGAGAGGGGACTGCTTCGAGATATTTATCACCTTGTGCATGCTCGATGGATTGGCCGAGGATCTGTGATCATGTTCGAAAAAATGAAGAGCGAGGGACCAGCTCCAGAGAGAGGCGTCCAGCATCGTCGGATTTGGGATAGTCGAGTGGATCGAGGCTGCCATGATTCCAGTCACAAGATCATGAGCTTCAGAGGAGACAGAGACCAGGAGGTTCTCGACAGTTGAGGCGCCAGCAGCAGTGTTAGGATGACTGTGTCTTTTGCGGTGGGCCGCATTCATCGCCATAGAGTGACTTCAGGAGGAGGGCGATGCTTTTCATGTGTATAGTCAGGACATCTTCAGGCAGAGTGTCCCAGAGTGGTGCTCTTGGATTTGCCGCTTGCGACGGCACCCCACTACCCCTTCTTTAGGATGTACAGGTTCACCCGACTTACTGGCAGGCTGAGAGAGCCGTGACGCCGAGATAGTTAGAGCGATGGCCACCAGCATCTAGTGGATGAGATTATGCAGCCGGTTAGAGGACGCCAGGATAGTGGATCGCGTCTTGCCGGGTGTGGTTCTGCTAACGGTTGCCAGAGTTGGAGCATGTCCGATGCCGACACCGCTTGCACATGTTTTAGGAGAGCAGGGATAGCTTCGTGTGGGCCGGAGATGGGATTGTTGGCTTGTGCACGTGAGGATCAGGCTCCAAATCACGTATAGCACATGGATGAGTGTTGCCAGTCCCGCCCAGTGCAGTAAGACCTTGGAATTCATCCTAGAGTGTTAGTCCTACATCAGCTCCAAGATGATGTTATGGGGTTGGATAGGGATTGGACATCCCAACGTTATGCTATCATGGATTGTTGAGAAAAGGATAATGACTCTCCGTGGACCTGGCCAGGAGGAGTGTGTTTAGAGAGGATGCTAGAGCACGACAGAGGTTGAGTCGTGGTTGTATCGCTTGTTAGCGACTATTGAGGAGGTGCCTACGGCGGCACCGGGACTAAGGATTATCTTTTATTGTCGAGTGATCTCGAGTGAGAGTTTACCAGATTTGATTTCGAAGCCGCCGTTTGGTGAGATTGAGATCGAAATAGTGATCGACGTGGTTTGGAAACCGCGCCGACTTCGGCAGCATCTCTTGGAGTGTTACCTGTGAGACATAGAGAGAGAGCCGATAGCACAGTTGCGGGATTTGATGGATGGGGTGGTCTGTGTGACCCAGTACCACGTCGTGGGGATACGACAGTGAGGATCTGAGGGATTGATACTTGAGTTGTTGCCTTACTGTTGGTACACGGCAGTGTTGCCACGTTGTGAGTGCACAACGGTGAGGGTTCTATAACGGTTTGAGCACAGACAGGTTTGGATTGAATTTCGGCGGATGCCTTTTCTGAGATTGGTAGCACTATGAAACCTTACAGCCGAGGGCTGTGCCCTGATGGTGTTCAGGAACTGATAAGGGCATTTTGAGCTTGCAGCAAGGTCAAGCGGATTGACTAAGGCCCTGCGGCCTTATTGGATTTGAGGAATTGGGTGTTCCAGCGGTACTTGGACTGGGTTGTTGTGCCGGCGTGAGTTCGAGCTCTACACCGAGTTGTGGTACCAGTTGCTGAGTTTGATTTTTACTGGGCCGTTGGATTTGACTATATTTGGATTGGGTTCCAAGGTGACGTAAAGCTTGAGGATAGTAAGAGAGAGAAGTTGTATGCCAAGTGGTGAGAGTTGCATTTGGACTTCGGAAAATTTTGTGGTTAGGTCATGTGATGATAGCTGCAAGAGTGTCAGAGGACCCAACGAAGAGTGATATCGTTTGGGTTGGGCCTAGACCTATGTTAGTGACAGAGGTCAGAAGCTCTTGGACTATGTAAGGCCAGTGTAACTTGGAAGAGGCACAGCTGAGGAAGATACCGGCATTGATACGGATATTGCCTGTGATAGAGAGGTTATGGAATTATCCAGAGATCCTTGAGCCTGATGTACATGGCTACTCAAGAGGACTTTGATTGAGGCACCGCCGGTGGACAGAGTTATTGAAGCTGTTGGATTGATATCCTATAGTATTATCCCGGCATGGACATTATGGTCAGTATGCCTTGGTTAGGCAGGGATTTGAGACATTGGAGTGGCCGATGCAATTCCTGCTTGTGAGGCAAAGGAATTTGTTTAATCGGGTTATATCCTGGATGAAGATTCAGTAGAGCCATCCTAATGAGTGAGAATGACCACCTGAGAGCCTGAGGATGAGTTGGGGATCTCCTATCCCCATCTGTTTGAGACACCCTCCTGAGTTATGGATTTATTTTTGGTTTCGAGGATGAAACCTTTTTAAGGAGGGGAGAGTATAGAGTACCGGGACTTGGTGGAGTGTACCGACCTCGCAAGATGGCGTGGTGTGGAGAAATCGCCTCGGACGTGTTCCATTTTTGTTTGCAGATGATTTCGGGTTGATTCGGATCGACGCGGAAGCCCCAGCCTGAATCGGAGTTTTTCCGGGCTTTGTGCGCCATTAGAGGACTGGTTTGCTAGAGCCGCGACTCTACTGTTTACCGGCTCCCATGAGTTCGGGAGGTTTCGGACTGGTGCGGAGACTCCGAAGGAGAAAAGTGAGTTGGAATCAGCAATTATGGGAGCCGGTTTTTGGATTGAGCACCTTGATTCTACGATTGAGCTTTTTGAGTGGGGAAAACTCAAGACAGGTGTATTTTCAGATTACAGCGGAGTTCGGGATGTTCCGGACTGATGCGGAGGCCCCGAGGGCAAAAAGTGAGCTGGAGTGGGCTTAATTGGATTATTTAATTGATTAATAAATTAATTAATTAGTGGCCTGTGAGGGAAATTAGTGAAAGAAAGTGTAAAGAAAGAAAAGGAATTAAAAGAGGTTGGGTTGTTAGTGTTGTTGTTGGTGTTTGGAGAGAGAGTTGGATATGCTTGTTCACTTTACACCATACACCATGCACCACTCACTAATTAATTAGCATGCCATGTCATCACCTTCTCCATGGATTTGAAACAGAGGAATTTTTGTGAAACAGAGGAAAGAGTAAATGAAGAAAAAGAAGAAGAAGAAGAAGAAGAATTGAAGGGAAGTAAAAGAGGGTTTTGATCGTCTTGACGGCGCAAATCTTTTGCTAGTAGCCGCGTGGTGCCGAGCGGAGCAAGCGCGCGCCGAGCCTCATGAAGGTGCATTGCAGATTTTTAGAGAGAGAAAGCTTGGTTTTTGTGTAGTGCAGATTTTTGAGAGAGATAGCTTGGTTTTTGTGTATTGCATATTTTTAGAGAGAGAAAGCTTCCTTTTTGTGTAGTGCAGATTTTTGAGAGAGATAGCTTGGTTTTTGTGTAGTGCAGATTTTTGAGAGAGAAAGCTTTAGTTTTGTGTAGTGCAGATTTTTAGAGAGAGAAAGCTTGGTTTGGCTATTGTTTGAGGTTGGTGTTGATGTTGATTGTGTGGATTTTGGATTTGTTGTCCATGGATGATTGGTCTGCAGCAAGTAGAGCGCAGGGTTGGGAGGCCACAACTGTCAGAGCGCGTGCGCAGCTAGAGCCCGATCTTGCGGATTTTTGGCTTGGTGTTCCGGAACCCAAATGGGGATTTCGGAACAGGCCTTTGGGTACCGGTAGCACATGGAGTGTACCGGTACCCCATAGTGCAGGATGTTTTTTTTTATGGATTTTAAGAAGGGGCTTTTTAGTCTTTTCCCTCCCCAAGCACACCACCCTCTTTAAAAAGCCCCCCCAACCTGCCTTCTTCTCTACGATAGAAAGAAAGAAAAAAAAAAGGAAAGTAAGGAAAAGAGAATAGAAGAAGATAAAGAGAGTGAGAGAGGTTGAGAGGTGAGTTGGCAGATTTTGTATTTTTTGGATTTGGTCTTCTTAGATGGATTTGATGATGGTTTTTGGATGGAGCTTTGAGCTTATTGGATTATTCCTTCCATCTTGGCATTGTACTGTGATCATGCGGACCTTGCGCTGCGTGGAGCCGAGGGTGTGCGAGCGCGTGCTGTGAGTTGACAGCGAGGAGCCGGAGCGCGCCGGATTTTTATTAGAGGACTCGAGAGGAGTGATCGAGCTTCCGAGGGATTTTCCCGAGGACCGCGGCAGCGCGAGCGCGTGCGGCACGATTTTTGGGCGTTCCGGCAGATTCTCACAGTGAGAGATGCGGCGCGTCACCGACTTCAGCAATTGCATGCGGAAAGCATTCCAGGTGGGTTGGAATTTCTCCGAAATATATGGAATGCCTTCTAAAGCTATTGTATGCATGTTGATCATGATTAGCTCAATATTTATATAGCTGGTAAATCTGATAGTTGCATAGAAAATTATAGAAAGACAATTATGGGCCCCATATATTTTTAGCATGATCTAGGGATGATTTGACACTAGACTGCATGATTAGCTGGCATTAGATTGGCATCTGAACCGTTTTAAAAATCGCCGGACCGATTTTAATGAAATTGAGACTTTAAAAATAGTTTGGAATTTTTGTGAGCTTCCAAGGGGTTTGAGTAGGTTCAGCATGCATGTATCCTCGTGCCAGGGGGCCGAGTGGATTTTTTTTTGAGCTCTGTGTGACGAGCTTCTAGTGTCAGGTGAGTTGAGATCCCTGGTGGGATTGTTCTAGATCATGCATTGGTATTTCTGATTTAGTAGTAGAGATGGCTCTCCGATGTGGTTTTGAGAGGTTTGGGCTCTGGTGGATTGAGTCGTGGAGGGTTCCCGACTTAGCCATGGATGTGCATTATCAGATTGGGTCGTTGAGGGTTCTCCAACATAGCTATGAGAGGGTTGGGCATTCCTTGATCCAGTCGTGGAGGGTTCCCGACTGTGATGTGATATCTGGTATTGAGTATCCGATCTGTTTGATCGAGGATCATAGCCTACATGTGCCATTTATGAGATAGTTGAGACTGACTAGATACTAGAGCTCGGTGGGGTCGCTCCCCTCGAGTATGCTCCGGATGCGTGAGGATGATTGAGATGGACCGACTAGGACGCCCCATGCGGAGTGGGCAGGTGCGTAGTACGCCCCACGTGGAGTGGGTAGGTGCGTAGTACGCCCCACACGTAGTGGGTAGGTGCGTTCGTAGTAGTCGGCGGGACGCCCCACGTGGAGTGGGCTGGTGCGTCCATAGTAGTCAGTAGTACGCCCCACGCGGAGTGGGTAGGTGCGTAGTACGCCCCACAGAGAGTGGGCAGGTGCGTAGTACGCCCCACACGCAGTGGATAGGTGTGTAGGACGCCCCACGGGGAGTGGGCAGGTGCGTCCATAGTAGTCGGTAGGACGCCCCACGTGGAGTGGGCAGGTGCGTTCCTAGACGACAGGCGCGGGCTTGATTGAGCCAGTTTTTGGCAGTCATTGAGATTTGGGTTTTGAGAGCACCTTGTGTGCGAGTGGTGCACAGCTTGCTCTTAGATGCGTACTCCTTTGAGCATGATACTTGAGGCATTTAGTAGTGAGGGAGTATGCATAGCAGGTTCATAGTAGAGATTTTCATGAGCATTATGTTGAGACATATTAGTTGTAGCTCATTTCCTGCTTTCATTATTTATATCTATCTGCATACCTATCTTTTGGTGCCTCCAGTAGACTTAGTGGGCATACCGTGGATATTGGTGACGGTACCCACTGAGATCTACCTTCTGTAGTAGATCTCACACCCGCTGCGGTGACAGGTTCCTGAGGTAGCTGTTCCGGCTGGGTTCGCGCGGAGACAGCTGATCGAGGTGAGGACGTGGCTGAGTAGTTCCTTACCGTATTGAGGGTCAGAGGTAGATGTACCCTGTATTTTATGTTTCTACTTTTGTATTGGACAGACTGAGTGATTGGTGAGGCTTTTGTATGTATTTTGACAGTTGAGAGATGTTGTATTGAGGATGATTTTATTTATACCAGATGTTCAGTGGATTTCTATAGCTCTTGGTTTTTAGTTTCAGCTCTGATACATGTTTTAGCTATAGCTCTGACTTGCAGGGTAGACGCTTTGTCTGTGCGGCAGTTTCCGTACAGATGGCGGATCTGTTGGCGAGCCCGGGTCGAAGTTTCGACCCCGGGGCGTGACAGCATGTCCAGAATTCCCATCTCAACCAAGAATCCGAAAAATTTGAAAAACTCAAAAAATTTAGAAAAACTCGATGCCTACCTTAAAACAACAAATAGGAGATCCTCAACCAGTAACTCGACCTCAGGGAAACTCCACTCAACACCCTCGTCTAGCTCTGAAGCTTCGGCGCAACAAAATTCGCATAATATTTGAGTCAGAGCTTCACAGTCGCAAGTTGGTTTTTCTCCCCTATCTCTCTCTGTTTGATCTCTTGGAGGAAGGAAGAAGGAAGAAAATGAATATGGAAGTGGCCTGGACACACTCAGAGGATTGGATATATACACGTGTGGCAAGTTGGTCACGAAGTCAAGCTCTAAGGTAAAACTAGTCGCGAAACAAATCAAATCACTAACTTGTTCACTCACGAAAAACCATGTTTCGGGCACCCTAAAGATCAACCCGGACGCCCAAAATTTCAGAGTTACAGTAATAACGGGCTCTCCCGGGGTGCCCGCATAGCTACAGTACCACGCCCAAAACTTCTGAACTGTATACCATCCTCTCGCTACTTCTTGAGTGTCCTGTCACGGGGTCAGCTTTTTCGCCTTAGAATTACACCGTGCGGCGCTCAAGTGTCGCACACCTGAGCCAGCCTTCCCGAGTCCCCTTGCCACGGACACGCCCTCGAACTTAAACAGCAGGATCAACACTCAAGCATTAACCAAGCATGCTCCTCCACGAGCCTGGTTGCCCGCCACCGCGCCTTACGTCGAATCCCTTATCGAACTCCGCGAGTTCTGAACAAACAACCCCGCCACCGAGGTTGGCCTTCAAGCCGAGTATATTCCGCCTAGCCGGACAAACTCTCCTCGAGAGTGCTACTTAACCGAATGCCCCTGTGCCTCCGAAGCAAGCACCCAAGAAAATACAAGTTCTCACAACTTGGTCCATTTGAATGGGCCCGAGCGAGTTGCCCTTGCGCACTCCGCTCGTCTGCTTAACCGAGCGACCCGTCCCACGCATCTCGCCCGTTCGCCAGCCCATTGCCTTGCCAAGGCACCGCGCGCCCCGCAATTACCACGACAGGATCCATAGTCAGGTCGGGCATGACCCGTTCCGCCGTCCACCTAGTTCCGTCATCTCTCCCGATTCGGTCCAAGGTCTGCTTCCCGAATGCCCCACACTACTTATTCCCGCGTGTGTTCCCTTCGCAAGGGTTTGCCAACCTAGCGACATTCTCCCCGCGTCGCCAACCCCCTGGCACCTCCATTGCACGACCATGCTTGGCCGCCAGCACACTCGGCCCAGCATCCAAGGTTGCTTGACGGATGTCGCCCACAATCGAATCAGCCTCGCTCCGCTTCGCTAGCCATTCGGCACCTCCATTGCACGGCCATGCTTGGCCGCCAACACCCTCGGTCCACTCCATGGCTCACTTTACGAAAACCAGCATCGATTGTCTCCTCTTACTTCGTGGGCCGCGCCGCACGAATCCCCGCTCGGCACCGCTGCCTTTGTGATCCTTGTCTATTACGGCGGATCGACCGTTCCTTCGCCTCGCAAACTTCGTAGGCCTCATGCCTCACGAATCCCCGCTCGGCACATACATGCCTTCGCAAGCCTTGTCCCTTGAGGCGGACCAACCTTCGCAAGACTGTCCCTCATCCGCTCGTTCGCTCCACTACAGAGATCCGAAACGGCATAAGGTAGTGCAAGCGAACAGAGAGGAAAAACCTCTGGGCATACCCCTCTCCGTAATGCCGTCGACCTCGTGTCTTTGGCATTACCCTAAGCCCGTGTGCTCTTCGACCATCGAATACCGCTCACACGAACTTAGGCTTGGCGACTCCGCTCGCCAAGGGATGGCATATGTCCTATAGGCCAACGGGGGAGTCGGGGCCACTTCGCAAGTGTCCAACCCCTCCTCTATATAACCCACGAGGCATCCACCCCTTTGGCACCCCGGGGGTACAAAGGTGCTCACCGAGGGGTACATTTTGAAACCCCGCATGCGGCACCATTTTCCTGGTCATGGCATGGGCCATTGCTAGGGAATTGCCTCCGTTGGTTCGCCCGCGGCTCAACCCTGACGGATTGTCCCAACTTCGCAAACCCGTAACTCTGTCAACCCAAATGCCTACCAAATGTCATCCAAAAGTGGCTCCCAAGGATGTCACGGTCGAACCAACACGATCGACACGTGACAGACTCCCCCACCCAAGTTATGGACGTCCTCGTCGATGTCCATCCATTCTCCAGCTTCGTTGATAGCTGCCAACCACTACTCCAGATCAGAGCCGCCCTCGGCCTTGGCATCGCATGCCACACTGACCCACCCTTGAGCATGTCCGCTACCCAACTTGACGCTTCCGTGCTTCCAGCTTTGGTTGATAGCTGCCAACCACTACTCCAGATCAGAGCCGCCATAGGCCTTGGCATCGCATGCCACACTGACCCGCCTTGAGTATGTCCGCTACTCAACGCGTTGCTGAAACTCCTTGGTCCTCTCGACCAAACCAGATCAGAGCCGCCCTCGGCCTTGGCATCGCATGCCACACTGACCCACTACACTGTAAAAACTATTCTGTCCCCTTGAGTTGAAGCTCCCCAGCTCCGGATGCCTCCCCCGCACCACAAAACTCCTCCACGGAACTAGAATGTTAACCTTGTCGTCTGCTCACGACAACCCAGATTGTCACGCCCCGAATGTAAACCAGAACTCGAGTGCGACATACAGATCCGCCGTATATGCAGTATTTCCCGCATATACGAAGCGACACAACAACTCAAGCAACCAAGTGTAGTGTACAAGAGCATGTATAGCCACAGGAAGTGGCACAGAGCGAGAAATGAACATAGACTACTATAAACAACACACAACCAACACCAAAACTCCAAAACCTTAACCACAACAACACCGCCATATGCAAAACATCCTCCAACAATGAACAAGTTTCCAACCAAGATCAACCAATCCAAATCCATAATAGAGGTACAGCTCAACTTGAAATGAAACTAAATACATAAATTCCACAATACTCAAAAACATCAGTAATATCACTCCACCAACACTGCTACATGAATCAACTCCAAAATATACAACTCCAAAATCATCATAATACAAGTCTACTACAATATCCCATACACAATCTGTATACCCCACAGAATATACAAATGTAACACCATATGAATACAACTTGAGGACTGACATAATACATAAAGCTGGCTCCAGCCAGACCAAATATACAGTAGTCGGGGTACATACAAACTGAAAGAAATAAATAAACTATAGGGCGACCTCTATCAGAACCATCGGGGTGGAGCTCTATCTATTCCGCGACTCCCTTGCCGCGCTCTGCCTGTATCGCTGCTCCAGAAGAGATCACTGGGGAGCAACAACGGGTGTGAGAACTACTAACAGCAGTCCTCAGTGGGTAAATCATCGAACCTCCGACCTACCCACCGAGTCTACCATAGGGGCAAAGTAGG
This sequence comes from Tillandsia leiboldiana, assembly GCA_029204045.2. Lineage (NCBI taxonomy): Eukaryota > Viridiplantae > Streptophyta > Magnoliopsida > Poales > Bromeliaceae > Tillandsia > Tillandsia leiboldiana. The sequence continues at coordinate 26,155,502 of CM055070.1, forward strand.
TGATAGAAAGAAGAATAACAGTAATAGCTGAAAAGGAAACTACTCTACTATGCCCAATACTAACAGAATAAAAGAGAGTGTATGCATGAATAAAGGTAACGCTATCCTCGTGTATCAATAATGCCCTCAACTGTATGATCTCAAATAGACACATGCATACCTCATAAAAAGACAACTAATGAGCTATATGGTATCCTCAACTGTATGAATCTCAGATATGTATATATGTATGTATGCATAACTCATAGAAAGACAACTACAGAGCTATACGATATCCTCTACTGTATGAATCTCAAATATGTATAACTACATATGTATGCATCACGAAAGGTAACTGTCAATGTAGAACCCAGTCCTGGATAGGGCCAAACTTGCCTGTATAAATCAATCTCAACAACCGGTACACCAACCTGGTATAGAGCTCAATCTCACGAACTCAGTATCTCCACTGTCCAAATGACCGGAACCCAACACGGTCTGACCGGCACCCAACACGGTCTAAAGCCTACTCCGGAGTGGCACTCGAGGGGAGCGACCCGCTCGAGTCAATAAGTAACCCATGTCCAACAGCTCTGTCAAGTATCTCAGTCAATCAGGCAAAAATCGACACTATGCTCAAAGTAGAGACTCACTCAATCCACAATGCAAAACCCAGCCCCAACTGATGCATAACACTAATCGATCCAACCGCCCACAGTTCGCGGTTGCCGAAACAATAAGCCGAGTCGATAATCTGGTGCTATCCCACCCGACTCAACAATATAGCTATACTATTCCCATCCCTGCTCTCTAACCCGAGCAATAAAAGCATAAGAGGAAAGAAAAGGGTTTTCTCCTAAGTTTGATTCCAACATGAATAGTATAGCATGAATAAAAGAGATATGGCCTATCTATATGTCTAGATATCAAGGAATAGTTCTCACGCATGATCAATATAGTTTTCAACAAGAAACTTAAATATAAGTATGATTAAACCCATATAGATAGTAAGCATCACACAAGGTTGCACTTTTGGTTGAGTCGACTTGTAGGCCGCAATTTCGATGTGCTCAACAACCCACCTGCTAGCTCAGTAAACTGGAATTTAGTTGCAAAGACTTTCAGCGACCAAGGTATGTTGTTCGATGCTTCCCCAACAACTTGTAGTATGCCTTGAGCTTCCTGTTGGAAAGAATTACTATAAGGACATTACAACTTGCCCGGGTTCCAAAGACTTGCATCAATAGAGAAAACTCATGATCTAATATATATATCTAGTAACTCTATTACCTCAGGCCCACATTTGTTTCCTTAGGTTTCCAATTAATGTCAAATTACCAAAGAGTTTACAACAACTAAACTCACTCTTTTCATAAGTCCAAGAAAAGAACACCTTACTACCCCCAATTTTCGATGTGGAAATATAAGCTGAGGTTCAACTTGCAATAACTTCCAATGGAAACACCTTTACATGTTGAACCCAAAAGTAAACTTGTTCATCTTGCACCTAAGATTATACTCATCCCTTAAAATTAACCACCTCAAGTACACTTAACCACGAAATCATATAAAACCCTCAATTTACCACCTAAGCCATTACCAACTTGCATGCAGATTTTCAGCAACAATGTACTGCAAATAGGACTAAAGATGACATATCAATTCTTATCCAAATTTCGAGAATAAGGTATCAAATTGTTCCTCTTGAAGTCTAGAAGATAACTCAACTTGAAATTCATCATTTCATAAAGAGGAGAAAAAGATATCTCAATATTACTACATGCTGTCCAAAACTACACTCTGCACAAAGAAGCTCAAAGATGGTAAAATTTACCTTGATAGAAGCAAGAATCCCCCTTCCATTTCAACATCAAAAATGTAGGTCTCTGAGTCTTGGTAAATTCCCTGCAAAAATGAGCCTAAAATTCCACTTCTTCAGTCCTAGGGAGCAAAAACACTGAACATTGCTCAAAACCACATCTAGAATCTCAGCTGTGCACAAAAGTCTCAGAAATGGCTCAATTTACCTATTTAAATGTCCAAATTTGAGAATCCAGTAAATACAAAAGTTGAAGATCTTTAAATCCTGAAAATTTTCCATCAAAAACCAACTCAAAATTCCACTTAGAGCTCCAATTAGGTCCCATCTTCAATACAAAAGTTGTAGATCTTGAAGTTGTGAAGAGAACCCCGCAAGAATCATCCCAAAATTTTACTTCTACAATTCGGGAGACCTCCTGGAACTAAAAGCGACGAAGTGGAACCCAAAACCAGCAATGACCAAGCTCCAACTGTGACACCCCCGGAATTTGGACTAGTCCTCTATATAAATGATATAATAGGACTAAATCTCTAACCCGGCTATAGCATTTGGATGGTAGCAAGATCCAAGAGGAACATGAGAGTTAAGCGTGCTAGAGCTAGAGTAGTTCTAGGATGGGTGACCCCCTGGGAAGTGGGGAGTCACAATTGGTATCAGAGCCATTCACCAGCCGGAAATGTGAGATGAGTCTCGGCTGAGCCAGGGTTATATAGCGGGTAGAGCGAGGCTCCCCGGCTAATGACCGTTGTGAGTGGAGTGCAGCTCCTCACAAGGTCGGCTAAGGCTTGTGAGTCACAATTGGTATCAGAGCCATTCACCAGCCGGAAATGTGAGATGAGTCTCGGCTGAGCCAGGGTTATATAGCGGGTAGAGCGAGGCTCCCCGGCTAATGACCGTTGTGAGTGGAGTGCAGCTCCTCACAAGGTCGGCTAAGGCTAGCGAGACGAGTCTCACATCGCCAGGTGCTTGTGAGTGTGCTTGAGCCTGACGTGGACGTCAGGGCTTAAAGGGGGGAAGAATGTGACACCCCCGGAATTTGGACTAGTCCTCTATATAAATGATATAATAGGACTAAATCTCTAACCCGGCTATAGCATTTTGGATGGTAGCAAGATCCAAGAGGAACATGAGAGTTAAGCGTGCTAGAGCTAGAGTAGTTCTAGGATGGGTGACCCCCTGGGAAGTGGGGAGTCACACCAACAATGGTGGTTTCCTTGATGAAGAAGAAGAAGATGAAGGCTGCTTCTTGGACTCCTTAGCAGCTAAGAGAAAGATAAAGTCTAAAAGAGCTAACCCCAGCCATTAAGCTCCTTTAAAAAGGCTAAACCAGCTCCAAAATTGGTCTTAAGGTGCACCAAAACACCTTCACCAACACTCCCCTCACACCAATCCCCCTTGCACCCGATCCGGTGCAAGGGGGGTCGGACCAAATGGAACGACCGGACGCATGGCGCGAGGGCACAGCGCCAGCGCAGCCTGCTCACGCGCGGGCGCGCGCGCATGCGCGACGCATGGCACGCCCGGTGCACCGCCCGTGCACCGGCCCCGCAGCAATCCCCTTGCACCGGGTGCACGCCTCCCCAAGCACCGCGCTGCACCCGCCGGTGCATGGTTCGTGAGTCGGCCGCCGTGAGCCCGGTCCACACCCCCAGCAACACCCAAAACACTATTTTAAGCCCAAAAATATCCAGAAATAGTGTATTTTGCACAGTTTTTCGCGTTGAGTCCATTTTTCTCGTCCATTTGACGAACCGAGGATTCCAACACACCGAAAAAGTATGCTCAAAGCTCTCCAAATCATAACTGTACAATCACCGCACTTTCGTACATTCTTTTATGCGGTTTTTCATACCGGATCAGAGTTTCGCGTCCTTTTCGCGCACCGACAACTCTAACACACCCAAAATGTGCCGATGAGCTACCAATCCACTAGTAACCCAACTCACAAAGATTTCGGTCTTCACATCCTCCCCCACTACAAAAAGTTTCGTCCTCGAAACTAAACGTCTTCTCGATGAAGCCTCAATAAGTGAGGGTGTGCCGTCCCCATGGCATTCATCACAAGTCTGAAAGGTGTGTCCTCACTATCAATCAATACTGCAGACAGTAGTATCGAGTATCTATCCTCTACTCTCTGAGTCAAAGAACATATCTGCCCGGTCCTGTCCCTCGGTACCCTCGAGGCAACACTAATTAAATCCTCACTCTGATCTTACTGAATCTGATCTCAACCCTCTCAAGGTAGGGTCCATACTCTATTTCCCACTAATATTATCCATGTACAGCTGCTACTGCGCTATCCGCTCCCAAGACCACTCATCAGAATAGGGAGACAGGGAACTGATTTGGTCAATCCATCACAATAACTCTTATAGCCTTCGCTCCACTCTGCGACCTTGGGAATCCTGTAACAAAGTCCATGGTCACATAATCCTATTTCCATTCTGGTATTGGACAGCTTTGTAACTTGCTGGCGAGAACCTGATGTTCAGCTTTAACCTGTTGCCAAGTTACCATAAGAAAGGAACCTCCCAATATCTCTCTTCATTCCAGTCCACCAGAATTGTGCCCGGAGGCCTCTATACATCTTAGTACCACCTGAGGGAATGGTATAAGGTGTATAGTGAGCCTCCCTCAGTATCTGCTCTCCAATCCTTAAATCCATAGGCACACAAATGCGATCCCTGTACCTAAGTACTCCCGCTGTATCGATGGCAAAATCCCCAACTTGACCCTGCTATGTCTGATCTCTAATCCTCGCCAAATAGGGGTCCCCACTCTGTTTTCCTTAATCCTATTTAACAGAGTTGGCTGCAAGACTAAAACTATAAGTCTTGCTACGACCTCAATGAATACACCGCTTTTCTACTCAAGATATCTGCATCCATAATCACTATCCCAGGGTGGTACTATAAACCCAAGTCATAATCTTTTACCAATTCCAGCCATCGGTGTTGTCTCAAGTTGAGCCTCTTCTGAGTGACAAGTATTTCAGCTCTTGTAATCAATAAAAATTTTACAATCCTCCCTAAACAGATAGTGGCACTACAGCTTTAGTGCGAAATCACAGTGCCCAGCTCCCACTCATAGGTAGGGTAATTCTTCTCATAATCCTTCAGTTGACGAATCTTGATTTCAGCTCTTCAATGCTCTATTAACACTATTCATCCTAAGCAAATAAGATCTCCTTTCTAGTCCATCCGGTGAGAGGAGTGGAGAGCTTCGCAAAGCCCTTCACAAAATGACAGTAGTAGCCAGCCAAACCCAAAAACTACGAACCTCAGTGACCGTCGTTGGTCTAGGCCAAATCCGAACTGCATCAATCTTCGTCAGGTCTACTGCCACACCTGTGGCTGAAATCACATGGCTAGAAATGCAACCTCCTAAAGCCAAAATTCACACTTCTTAACTTGGCATACAACTTCTTTTCTTGGGAAAAGTTGCAGCACTATCCTCAAGTGCTCCTCGTGCTTATATCGCTTCGGAAGTATATCAGAAATATCAACAATGAAAATCAATACGAACCGATCCAATAAGGTTGGAAAAATTCTATTCTTCAGATCCATATAGGTGGCAGGGCATTAGTTAATCCAAAATGCATCACCGAGAACTCATAATGCCCACACCGAGTCTGGCGTGCGATCCTCAATAAGCCTTCGGTCCTCACTCTCAACTAGTGGTAACACGACTGAAGATCTATCTATTTTTGATGGTCACTTTATTCAATTCTCTATAATCCACACCAAGATTAAGTGACCTATCCTTCTGCTACCCAACAATACCGGCGCTCCCCACGATGAAACACTGGGTCCGATAAAACCTTTCGTTATCAAGTCTTTCAGCTGCGCCTTTAGTTCTCTTAACACAGTAGAAGTCATCCTAGAGGGTGCCTTAGAATTGGTGCAGTTCCTCAGAACTACATCAATAACAAACTCAACCTCCCTATCCAGCGGCATCAAAAGAAGCTCAGTAGGGAAAACCACTGGGTACACGTGGACAACAGGAATGTCTTCGATCTCCAGTGCCGCCGTAGGCACCTCCACCATCGTCACCAACAATGCAACACATCCTCTACTCACTATATGTCGTGCCCTGGCAACAGATATATAATCGCTGCGAACAGCGTGTTGTGGCATCCTCTGCAAACAACCTCCTTCTGACCCGACTCTCCAAGGATCACTGTCCTCTCTCTGTAATGGATCGTGGCATAGTATCGAGATAACCAATCCATACCAAATACCCCATCGAAAACCTGGAGCTAATGTAGGACCAATAACTCAATGGGTAAAAATCCAAGATCCTAACTGCACCGGTCAGGATCTACAACACTCAACTAGCCTGAGGAGGCCCCACCATCTGTAGCGACATCGGAGGAGTCGATGCAGACGATGATGCAAAGGTCCCAAATGGCCGCATCCGTAGCAGCAGTTCTGTCACTACTCGCACTGATGGGGTGCATGAAATCTGCCTCAAATAACACACCTGTCAGAACATTTCTCCTTAACTACACTCTGCACATAGAGAGTAAGGTATCAAATTGTTCCTCTTGAAGTCTAGAAGATAACTCAACTTGAAATTCATCATTTCATAAAGAGGAGAAAAAGATATCTCAATATTACTACATGCTGTCCAAAACTACACTCTGCACATAGAAGCTCAAAGATGGTAAAATTTACCTTGATAGAAGCAAGAATCCTGTGAGAACCCGAAATTCCCACGTAAGGATTACTGTTGGTTCGGCAGCTTCTGGAAGCCTTTTGTTGAGTGTGGAGGCTTTGCGCGCAAATCGGACTTCAAAACCGGACTCAGCGCGAAAAATGGATCGAGTTGGTGTGTTCGGGTGCCCCCGTAATTTTTAGAAATGGATTCTTGCAAAATGGACTTCGTATTTGGATTCAGCACGGAAAAACATTGGAAATCGGCTATTTGGTTGTATTTTTCGGAGTCCGGATGAGCGAAAACGGGCAACCGGAAGTTCAGGGGGTTTTTCGGGTGCACGAATAGGCTGTGGACCGGGTGTGCCACGTGGCGTCACCCCATTGGTTCGGTGTTGGGAGTGTGGTCCATCAGGCATGCTAGGCTGCCACATGGCTAGCCATGATGGGCCAGCCGTACTTCACGTGGGGTGGAGTGTGGGAGAGGGAGAGAGAGAGGATTGTTTTAATTATTTTTTCCTTTCTTCTTCTTCCTCCTCTTCTTCTTCCTCTTCTTTTTCTTCCTCCTTCTTCCTCCATGGACCATGGATTGTTGGAGGGTTTTGTGCAGAGCATCACCAACGTTTCTTCTTCAAAATCATCATCTTGGGTGAGCCATTGGAGCTAGCTTGGTCATCTTCTTCTCCATGATGGAGCACAAGCACCATTGCTGGATTTTCGGAGCTCCACCGTCGTGTTTCAGTGCAAAAATTCCCCAGGACTCATTTCTTGGATTTTTGAGCTCATTTTTGGTTCTACGTTTTCACAAGAGGTAAGGCTACAATCTTTGTATTCAACTCTCCCCCCAGATCTCATGTTTTTACAGAGTTTTAAGGCCATCTTTGGAACCCTTCATTTCAGTCTGGAATCCTGAACAGTCCTCAGTGTTTTGGCCTTTCTGGGCAGTAAGATGGGAATATTTGGATGATTTTTGCGGGAGAATTTCCAGGACTCGAAGATCTACAACATTGGTATGTACCATTTTCCCCAGATCTGAGATTTTATTTGAGTTTATGCATGTTTTTTGGAGCACCTTGCTGCAGTCATGTACAGATTGAACTTGGTGGATGGTTCAAAGTGTTTATGGGTTTTCTCCTTCATCCGAGCATGAAATTTGGAGTTCTTTGGCTCAATTTGTATCTAATCTCGACAAGGAATCCAATGGTACCTCTCTTGCAGGATTTGGAGCACGTTTGGTTAGGTAAAATTAATGATCTTTTCAAGTGCTATTATATGGATTACTGCAGTCCCTGTTTTAATTTGGATTTGAGCAAGGCACCTTGGAATGCAGATAACTTTGTGGATATAAGATCTTTTTCAGAAATTCAAGTTGGGACTTCTTCTTAACTTCAAGGTGAGAAAATTCTCTTTTGTGATCTGTGGATAAATCCCTTTGGAAAAGCCTCTAATTAAGCTTGGAAATGCTAGCAAGTTTATGTTAGCAATTTTGGACAGCATTGTGATTTGTTGCTTCATTTGAATGTTAAGGGAAATTAATGGTGGATTTGTGAGGACTTGAAGATGTTGTATGAAAGAGGATATCTTTGCTTTACTGCTGGGAACTTTATTTTGAGGTATTTGAGGTTACACATACTTTTTATTTGACCTTGTTGCACTTGCCGAAATTCTGGAATTTGAATGCGCAGTGTGCATTGTTTCAGCGATTGCGCCCAATCCGTGAGGCGGATTTGGATGATTTTCGCGGCATCGGACTCCTGGGAGGATAAGGATTACTCACGCCAAAATTCGGCCAGATCGGGCATCAGATCGTTGAGTTTCAGGTGGGTGGTTGTGTTATGCCGAAAACAATGATTTACCCACTCGGGCTATTGGTTTCCCTTATGGCATAGTTGATTGTTGTTCTCTTTTCTGTGGTGAATTATGCTTAAATCTCCATATTTATGTTAGGTTAATTAATCCTTAGCTTATGCATGAATAAATGATCGGTTGGTTGATATTACATTATTTCATATGAAGTTGATTAACGGTGGTCATCCTTAAATCTATGCTATGTGAGGGTAATTGGAAAATCACTCTTCAACCTATACCTTGTGATGAATGATTAACATTATTATGTGAGAATGATGGTGATAGATATATATGTAAATGGTTGGTTGATTTATGTGAGGACTTGATGGGGTTATGTGAGAAGGACTTGGTTCATCTATTTGAGAATGGCTTATATGAGAGTAGTTGGTTTTGTTGATCCTTAACCTACAATGTGTGATGTTGGGCATAGATGTTGATTCATAACCTATTTATGTGAGAATAATGAGTTGATTGATCTTTAATCTAGTTTATGTGAAAATGGGTGTTGATGTTGGTTATTGATCTAGTTAATGTAATAATGACCTAGGCTTTTGATTCCTAATTCCTTCATAAAAAGGTGGATATCATTGTTGAGTTGAGGCCTATTCCTTATGAGAAAAAGCAATTTCATGACTCCTATCACTTACAAATGAGATTGGATGTTGTTGGTAGATCCTATATTCATCCTATGTGAGATCAATGAAGATTGTTGGACCTTAAGCTATTCATTGGTGATACTTGATTGAATGTCCCTGTTTAAGTGATGTTAAATGATCTTGGGCTTATTCCAGTATGAATGTGAGGGTTGACAAGCGTTGTACCATCTTATGTGATTTTTTATTTGGTATGGCAATTCCTTATTTTCATACTTTGTGAACATCGTGTATGTGGTATTGGCAGGCATAGGCTATGTTGCACTTAATGTTCTTATGCAATCATCAATATTATGGAATAGCATGCTCTAATAAATGTAGAACATCGACACCTGTTTACTTTATATCATCTTTGGACATCTTCATGCTTGTATGGTCATCTAGATAGGCCACCTTTTTCTGCTACACTATCATGTTGGACTTGACTTAGGAGAAACCATGTTTCTTGCTTTTCTCCTTTCATACTAGGCTCAGGGTATTTGTAGCTCGTGCGCGAGCAGGGGGTTTTGGGATAGTGTAGACAGATTCTTGGGATCTGGGATAGGCTGGCCTGAGGGCAGGGTATTGCGGCTACCGCGGACTTTGGGCGGTTGACCGGATGGTGACTTGTGCATCGGATTAGGGATGACAGGTCGGGCTTGATTTGGGGGATTTGTGGGATATTGCGGCGACCGCGGACTTTGGGCGGCCGACCGGGTATTTACAGTGCATCAGATTGGTGGGATCAGGCTTTCTTTAGTGGATGGGTTTTCCCACTTTGATCAGAGTCGTGATCCAGTCCTGCTAGTTTTGATACTTGTTACTGAGATACTTACTCGTGTGGGTCGCTCCCCTCGAGTGCCACTCCGGAGTGTGCGACAGACAGGCTTTGAGTCCGTGAGACTCCTTTTTGCATTGGTGTTATGCGTAGGCTGGCATACCCGATGCGGCAGGCAGAGCAGGCAGTACCAGTGTTTACTGGTGGTCGGATTGGGTTTATTCAGGCAGGCATTTATTTACTGATGCATACATTTAGCTATACTTCTTAGCACGGCATTTAGAGGCATACTAGTGGTAGCTTCCTCTTATCAGTATTTCTGTTTTTAGCTTACCACCTCTCTTATTCTTTTCTTGCCTCTGGTAGTCCTTGTGGGTACGTCGGGGTTTGAGGCATTACCCACAGGGGGAGGCTACTGGTTTTACTAGTGGTTCTCACCCCCATTGTTGTTTTTCCCCTTTCCTCCCTTTGTTTTGCAGTGTCTACTGCGGGAGTTGCGGATCTTCGGTTGACAGTTCGAGGCGAGGGAGTCGCGAGATAGATCCCTACCAGTGTTGATTTCTACAGTGGGATAGGTGTACCAACCCGGATTGTGGGTTTCACTGTACTCAGTTGTATTTTATTATTTTAGTTATCTCCCTTTTTGGATTTATAGATGTTGTATAGGTGGCTTTTACTTGTATTACAGTTTCGGTGGATCAGATTATTGTATCATCATTTTTGGGAGATTGATATTGTACTTTTATTCTTCCGTTGTACAGTGATTCAGGTTTTTATTATAGCAGTTTTTCTTCAGCTCTGATATCTGTTTAGTTATTAGATGATACTTTGCAGGTTGGACGCTTCGCCTATGCGGGGTTTCGCATAGGTGGCGGATCTGTTAGCGAGCCCGGGTCGCAGTTTCGACCCCCGAGGCGTGACAGATTAGCTTGGTATCAGAGCCTAGGTTGTAGGTCATGGTGGACTTAGAAACCCTAGGCTTATGGTTTGACCCTTGGTTGACTTCGTGAGAGTCGTGACTTATAGCGAGAGTCCTGATTGAGTTTCATACCTCTCCCAAGGGACGGGACGAGCGATTGGCATGTTTATTCTCCTAAACGATTATGTTGGCTGCAGACAACATAATGTTATGGAATGGGTGACATGTCTTAGACTTTCGCTGGATTGGGTCGAGTGCTTGTTGTGTGTTCTGTTGTGTGGTTTGTCGCAGTGAGCGGTGTCTCCCTGGCGCAGAGTTCTGACCCGTGTGCACCCTATTGCAGCTTGTGGGCCAGGATAGGGAGTTTCGGGCCGGATACCTAGATCGAGGTCAGAGAGCTCCGGACCCAGATGACAGGATTGGCAGTGGCATATCGGCGGCAGAGTGAGCAGCGGATAGGATGATACAGTTGTCGGAGCAGCGGGCAGCTCGACAGTGCTTCCTTCTGAGACCACCCGGTTGCAGTATCCTCAATGGTAGGGATTTCTGTGGCACTGATGGAGCGAGTAGCCCCCTCTGTGTCAATGTTTAGTGTCGAGGCACCGAGGCAGGGTGGATAGTTGACAGCTGGTGAGCTGAGGGGACATGATCGATCTATTCAGCCAGATTTGGCAGATGAACCACCCCGACTCGTACGATTGAGTCGGGGCCTTTGGAGGACAGATTGGCTGGCAGAGACATTTCTGATTTCTTTTCCCAGGATAACGAGTTCCCGAGACGCCAGAGATCGGGTGGACCCCGATGGCAGTATCAGCATCTATATCAGAGTAGCGCAGCGGTAGCGTGGGTTTGCTACCTGTGGAGGACCGTATCAGTCACCTCAGTGTGAGCAGAGACAAAGGTCGTGATCCCTTTGTGATTAGTCGTGATTTTTCTAGCAAACTGAGCGATGACCATTTGCGTCGAGCAGATGAATCTGTGCCGCCCGGTTGGAGGCGCCACGGTAGTGGATTGAGTTGTCGCGGGTGTGATTTCATCACAGCAGTCGGGGTTAGAGCATGTTGCATTCCTGCATGGGCTAGAGGCAGATTGTTACCACGTGCACTTGAGGTACAGGTTCCTGTTAGTGTTGTGCATGTGGAGGAGGCTTGTCGGTCATGTCCAGTGCAGCTGAGACTATGAGTTACCGACAGGTTTATTGGTAATTGTGGTAGTTCGGTATTTGACCCTGTGCTTGAGATTGTTTGGTACAATGCCACAGGATATTTGGACTGAGGAGAAGATGACGTTGACTTTATGCGAGGCAGACGAGAGGAGGCTTGGTTGTTGAGATTGTTAGAGCACACAGGTTTTAGTGACATGTGAGAGGTGCTTACGGTGGCACCGGGACTCAAGGATATCTTTGTTGCCCCTGAGACCCCGGGTGTGATTTCACCTGAGCTGTTGATAATACCGCCGGTTAGGGAGATAGAGATTGCGTTTGACGTGGTTCGGGGAACCGCGCCACCCTTGACAGCACCTCATTGGATATCACCAGTAGAGCTGAGAGAGCTGATGGCGCAGTTGCAGGATCTGATGGTTCGAGGGTTCTGCTTGATCTAGTGCCACGCCGTTGGTACGCGGTGGTGATGCCACGTCATTGATACACGACTGTGAGGATCCTTTTATGGTTCGAGTGTAGACAGGTCCGGGTGGTATCTAGAGCCTTGTGTTCGAGTCGTACTCTGACAGTTATTGTATGATGCGAGTACCTACTTGGAATCAGACAGCCAAGGACTTTGCCTAGATGGCATTCAGGATCTGGTAGAGGCATTATGAGCGAACAGTGGGCCAAATGGAATAATTAATGCCCGGTTGTCTTCAAGATCCGAGGAATTGTGTGTTCCAGATATACTTGGACAGCTTGGGAGTGATGTTCCCCGAGGATATTTGATTACTCCCAGAGCGACTTGGAGCACGAGGGGCACTTGGAGATGTGCTACCGTGCCTGTGTGGATGAAGCTGTAGCCAAGTTATTGAGATATAAGTTTTAGCTTCTGAAGCTTACCTTCGTGGGTCACATTGTGTTAGCCGTAGGGGCGGCGGTGGAAATCCGGCCAATATGGATACTAATTGGAAATTGGCCGAGATCGACATTATTGTCGAGGTGAGGAGCTTCTTGGACTGGGCAGTGCCAGGAGAGCTTGGCGGACGGATAATGAGACTGACACCAGCACCGATTTCAGCTTTTAGAATCTCGAGTGGGATTTTCTCGGCTTGTCGCCGATTGTTCAGACTTTTGACCGTGAGCTTGAGCATCAGCATTAGGATCGCCTTTCTAGCCAGCTTTCAGTCACGTTCACCGACGGTTTAGCCACCATCAGGGTGTTCTTTACCAGTAGAGAGGTCGACTTCGACCCGTGAGCTCGTTGGGGCTATAATAGCATGTTGAGTAGTCCACTCGGGTGGTTGGATCCGGAAAGTGACCGAGTGAGGACCCCAGTTGGTTGGATTCTTTCCCTCTTGGATGATCGTGTGGGTGTGTTCCTGGTCGCCCTGTTGAGTGGACACTAGGGTGTGGTGTTGGTGCATGTGGCACTGGTTATTCTTTCTTTTTCCCACATTTTTGGAGTCCCTGAGGTTTTTCCGCATCTCAGCTCGGGAGTGTTACACTTTTGGATCCCTCGCCCGTGATTGACTCGCTCTGTTTGAGATCTGTGAGTGTGTGGAGTACGAGGGACGCCCGTTGCGAATTCTGGCTCGTGAAGTGAGGGAATTGCGCAATCGGGCTATGCCGTACTGGTTGTTGCTGTTGTTGTTGTTATTGAGGAGTAATCACGGGGAGGTGAGTGGTGACTTAGGAGCTGGAGACGGTGGTGTTGAGTACCTACCCTTAGTTTTTGAGACTCCTTTTGAGTTGTGCCAGTTTCGAGGACGAAACTTTCTTTTAGTGGGGGAGGATGTGAGGACCCGAAATTCCCACGTAAGGATTACTGTTGGTTCGGCAGCTTCTGGAAGCCTTTTGTTGAGTGTGGAGGCTTTGCGCGCAAATCGGACTTCAAAACCGGACTCAGCGCGAAAAATGGATCGAGTTGGTGTGTTCGGGTACCCCCGTAATTTTTAGAAATGGATTCTTGCAAAATGGACTTCGTATTTGGATTCAGCACGGAAAAACGTTGGAAATCGGCTATTTGGTTGTATTTTTCGGAGTCCGGATGAGCGGAAAACGGGCAACCGGAAGTTCAGGGGGTTTTTTCGGGTGCACGAATAGGCTGTGGACGGGGGTGCCACGTGGCGTCACCCCATTGGTTCGGTGTTGGGAGTGTGGTCCATCAGGCATGCTAGGCTGCCACATGGCTAGCCATGATGGGCCAGCCGTACTTCACGTGGGGTGGAGTGTGGGAGAGAGGAGAGAGAGAGGATTGTTTTAATTATTTTTTCCTTTCTTCTTCTTCCTCCTCTTCTTCTTCCTCTTCTTTTCTTCCTCCTTCTTCCTCCATGGACCATGGATTGTTGGAGGGTTTTGTGCAGAGCATCACCAACGTTTCTTCTTCAAAATCATCATCTTGGGTGAGCCATTGGAGCTAGCTTGGTCATCTTCTTCTCCATGATGGAGCACAAGCACCATTGCTGGATTTTCGGAGCTCCACCGTCGCGTTTCAGTGCAAAAATTCCCCAGGACTCATTTCTTGGAGTTTTGAGCTCATTTTTGGTTCTACGTTTTCACAAGAGGTAAGGCTACAATCTTTGTATTCAACTCCCCCCATGTTTTACAGAGTTTTAAGGCCATCTTTGGACCCTTCATTTCAGTCTGGAATCCTGAACAGTCCTCAGTGTTTTGGCCTTTCTGGGCAGTAGGATGGGAATATTTGGATGATTTGTGCGGGGAAAATTTCCAGGACTCGAAGATCTACACATTGGTATGTACCATTTTCCCCAGATCTGAGTTTTTATTTGAGTTTATGCATGTTCTTTGGAGCACCTTGCTGCAGTCATGTACAGATTGAACTTGGTGGATGGTTCAAAGTGTTATGGGTTTTTCCTTCATCCGAGCATGAAATTTGGAGTTCTTTGGCTCAATTTGTATCTACTCTCGACAAGGAATCCAATGGTACCTCTCTTGCAGGATTTGGAGCACGTTGGTTAGGTAAAATTAATGATCTTTTCAAGTGCTATTATATGGATTACTGCAGTCCCTGTTTTAATTTGGATTTGAGCAAGGCACTTGGAATGCAGATAACTTTGTGGATATAAGATCTTTTTCAGAAATTCAAGTTGGGACTTCTTCTTAACTTCAAGGTGAGAAAATTCTCTTTTGTGATCTGTGGATAAATCCCTTTGGAAAAGCCTCTAATTAAGCTTGGAAATGCTAGCAAGTTTATGTTAGCAATTTTGGACAGCATTGTGATTTGTGCTTCATTTGAATGTAAGGGAAATTAATGGTGGATTTGTGAGGACTGAAGATGTTGTATGAAAGAGGATATCTTTGCTTTACTGCGGGAACTTTATTTTGAGGTATTTGAGGTTACACATACTTTTATTTGACCTTGTTGCACTTGCCGAAATTCTGGAATTTGAATGCGCAGTGTGCATTGTTTCAGCGATTGCGCCCAATCCGTGAGGCGGTTGGATGATTTTCGCGGCATCGGACTCCTGGGAGGATAAGGAATTACTCACGCCAAAATTCGGCCAGATCGGGCATCAGATCGTTGTTTTCAGGTGGGTGGTTGTGTTATGCCGAAAACAATGATTTACCCACTCGGGTATTAGTTTCCCTTATGGCATAGTTGATTGTTGTTCTCTTTTCTGTGGTGGTGGATCATGCTTAAATCTCCATATTTATGTTAGGTTAATTACTCCTTAGCTTGATGCATGAATAAATGATCGGTTGGGTGATATTACATTATTTCATGAAGTTGATTAACGGTGGTCATCCTTAAAATCTCTGCTCGTGAGGGTCCTTGGAAAATCACTCTTCAACCATACCTTGTGATGAATGATTAACATTATTATGTGCGAATGATGGTGTAGTATCTATGTCCAATGGTTGGTTGATTTATGTGAGGACTGATGGG
>CM055070.1:26171288-26255094 GCA_029204045.2 Tillandsia leiboldiana
TGTAATAATGACATAGGCTTTTGATTCCTATTCCTTCATAAAAAGGTGGATATCATTGTTGAGTTGAGGCTATTCCTTATGAGACAAAGCATTTCATGACGCCTTCCTTACAAAGGCGATTGGATGTTGTTGGTATCAATCCTATTTCATCCTATGTGAGATCACTGAGATTGTTGGACCCGTAAGTCTATCTTGGTGATACTTGATTGAATGTCCCTGTTTAAGTGATGTTAAATGATCTTGGGCTTATTCCAGTATGAATGTGAGGGTTTGACAAGCGTGTACCTCTTATGTGATTTTTTTATTTGGATGGCAATTCCTTATTTTCATACTTGTGAAATCGTGTATGTGTGTATTGGCAGGCATAGGCTATGTTGCACTTAATGTTCTTATGCAATCATCAATATTTGGAATAGCATGCTCTAATAAATGTAGAACATCGACACCTGTTTTACTTTATATCATCTTGGACATCTTCATGCTTGTATGGTCATCTAGATAGGCCACCTTTTTCTGCTACACTATCATGTTGGACTTGACTTAGGAGAACCATGTTTCTTGCTTTTCTCCTTTCATACTAGGCTCAGGTATTTGTAGCTCGTGCGCGAGCAGGGTTTTGGGATAGTGTAGACAGATTCTTGGGATCTGGATAGGCTGGCCTGAGGGCAGGGTATTGCGGCTACCGCGGACTTTGGGCGGTTGACCGGATGGTGACTTGTGCATCGGATTAGGGATGACAGGTCGGGCTTGATTTGGGGATTTGTGGGATATTGCGGCGACCGCGGACTTTGGGCGGCCGACCGGGTATTTACAGTGCATCAGATTGGTGGGATCGGGCTTTCTTTAGTGGATGGGTTTTCCCACTTTGATCAGAGTCGTGATCCAGTCCTGCTAGTTTTGATACTTGTTACTGAGATACTTACTCGTGTGGGTCGCTCCCTCGAGTGCCACTCCGGAGTGTGCGACAGACAGGCTTTGAGTCCGTGAGACTCCTTTTTGCATTGGTGTTAGGCGTAGGCTGGCATACCCGATGCGGCAGGCAGAGCAGGCAGTACCAGTGTTTACTGGTGGTCGGATTGGGTTTATTCAGGCAGGATTTATTTACTGATGCATACATTTAGCTATACTTCTTAGCACGGCATTAGAGGCATACTAGTGGTAGCTTCCTCTTATCATATTTCTGTTTTTAGCTTACCACCTCTCTTATTCTTTTCTTGCCTTGGTAGTCCTTGTGGTACGTCGGGTTGAGGCATTACCACAGGGGGAGGCTACTGGTTTTACTAGTGGTTTCTCACCCCCATTGTTGTTTTTCCCCTTTCCTCCTTGTTTTGCAGTGTCTACTGCGGGAGTTGCGGATCTTCGGTTGACAGTTCGACGGCGAGGGAGTCGCGAGATAGATCCCTACCAGTGTTGATTTCTACAGTGGATAGGTGTACCAACCCGGATTGTGGGTTTCACTGTACTCAGTTGTATTTTTATTATTTTAGTTATCTCCCTTTTGGATTTATAGATGTTGTATAGGTGGCTTTTACTTGTATTACAGTTTCGGTGGATCAGATTATTGTATCATCATTTTTGGGAGATTGATATTGTACTTTATTCTTTCCGTTGTACAGTGATTCAGGTTTTTATTATAGCAGTTTTTCTTCAGCTCTGATATCTGTTTAGTTATTAGATGATACTTTGCAGGTTGGACGCTTCGCCTATGCGGGGTTTCGCATAGGTGGCGGATCTGTTAGCGAGCCCGGGTCGCAGTTTCGACCCCCGAGGCGTGACAGATTAGCTTGGTATCAGAGCCTAGTTGTAGGTCATGGTGGACTTAGAAACCCTAGGCTTATGGTTTGACCCTTGGTTGACTTCGTGAGAGTCGTGACTTATAGCGAGAGTCCTGATTGAGTTTCATACCTCTCCCAAGGGGACGGGACGAGCGATTGGCATGTTTATTCTCCTAAACGATTATGTTGGCTGCAGACAACATAATGTTATGGAATGGGTGACATGTCTTAGACTTTCGCTGGATTGGGTCGAGTGCTTGTTGTGTGTTCTGTTGTGTGGTTTGTCGCAGTGAGCGGTGTCTCCCTGGCGCAGAGTGTCTGACCCGTGTGCACCCTATTGCAGGCTTGTGGGCCAGGATGGGAGTTTCGGGCCGGATACCTAGATCGAGGTCAGAGAGCTCCGGACCCAGATGACAGGATTGGCAGTGGCATAGTCGGCGGCAGAGTGAGCAGCGGATAGGATGATACAGTTGTGCGGAGCAGCGGGCAGCTCGACAGTGCTTCCTTCTGAGACCACCCGGTTGCAGTATCCTCAATGGTAGGGATTTCTGTGGCACTGATGGAGCGAGTAGCCCCCTCTGTGTCAATGTTTAGTGTCGAGGCACCGAGGCAGGGTGGATAGTTGACAGCTGGTGAGCTGAGGGGACATGATCGATCTATTCAGCCAGATTTGGCAGATGAACCACCCCGACTCGTACGATTGAGTCGGGGCCTTTGGAGGACAGATTGGCTGGCAGAGACATTTCTGATTTCTTTTCCCAGGATAACGAGTTCCCGAGACGCCAGAGATCGGGTGGACCCCGATGGCAGTATCAGCATCTATATCAGAGTAGCGCAGCGGTAGCGTGGGTTTGCTACCTGTGGAGGACCGTATCAGTCACCTCAGTGTGAGCAGAGACAAAGGTCGTGATCCCTTTGTGATTAGTCGTGATTTTTCTAGCAAACTGAGCGATGACCATTTGCGTCGAGCAGATGAATCTGTGCCGCCCGGTTGGAGGGCGCCACGGTAGTGGATTGAGTTGTCGCGGGTGTGATTTCATCACAGCAGTCGGGGTTAGAGCATGTTGCATTCCTGCATGGGCTAGAGGCAGATTTGTTACCACGTGCACTTGAGGTACAGGTTCCTGTTAGTGTTGTGCATGTGGAGGAGGCTTGTCGGTCATGTCCAGTGCAGCTGAGACTATGAGTTACCGACAGGTTTATTGGTAATTGTGGTAGTTCGGTATTTTGACCCTGTGCTTGAGATTGTTTGGTACAATGCCACAGGATATTTGGACTGAGGAGAAAGATGACGTTGACTTTATGCGAGGCAGACGAGAGGAGGCTTGGTTGTTGAGATTGTTAGAGCACACAGGTTTTAGTGACATGTGAGAGGTGCTTACGGTGGCACCGGGACTCAAGGATATCTTTGTTGCCCCTGAGACCCCGGGTGTGATTTCACCTGAGCTGTTGATAATACCGCCGGTTAGGGAGATAGAGATTGCGTTTGACGTGGTTCGGGGAACCGCGCCACCCTTGACAGCACCTCATTGGATATCACCAGTAGAGCTGAGAGAGCTGATGGCGCAGTTGCAGGATCTGATGGTTCGAGGGTTCTGCTTGATCTAGTGCCACGCCGTTGGTACGCGGTGGTGATGCCACGTCATTGATACACGACTGTGAGGATCCTTTTATGGTTCGAGTGTAGACAGGTCCGGTGGTATCTAGAGCCTTGTGTTCGAGTCGTACTCTGACAGTTATTGTATGATGCGAGTACCTACTTGGAATCAGACAGCCAAGGACTTTGCCTAGATGGCATTCAGGATCTGGTAGAGGCATTATGAGCGAACAGTGGGCCAAATGGAATAATTAATGCCCGGTTGTCTTCAAGATCCGAGGAATTGTGTGTTCCAGATATACTTGGACAGCTTGGGAGTGATGTTCCCCGAGGATATTTGATTTACTCCCAGAGCGACTTGGAGCACGAGGGGCACTTGGAGATGTGCTACCGTGCCTGTGTGGATGAAGCTGTATGCCAAGTTATTGAGATATAAGTTTTAGCTTCTGAAGCTTACCTTCGTGGGTCACATTGTGTTAGCCGTAGGGGCGGCGGTGGAAATCCGGCCAATATGGATACTAATTGGAAATTGGCCGAGATCGACAATTATTGTCGAGGTGAGGAGCTTCTTGGACTGGGCAGTGCCAGGAGAGCTTGGCGGACGGATAATGAGACTGACACCAGCACCGATTTCAGCTTTTAGAATCTCGAGTGGGATTTTCCTCGGCTTGTCGCCGATTGTTCAGACTTTTGACCGTGAGCTTGAGCATCAGCATTAGGATCGCCTTTCTAGCCAGCTTTCAGTCACGTTCACCGACGGTTTAGCCACCATCAGGGTGTTCTTTACCAGTAGAGAGGTCGACTTCGACCCGTGAGCTCGTTGGGGCTATAATAGCATGTTGAGTAGTCCACTCGGGTGGTTTGGATCCGGAAGTGACCGAGTGAGGACCCCAGTTGGTTGGATTCTTTCCCTCTTGGATGATCGTGTGGGTGTGTTCCTGGTCGCCCTGGTTGAGTGGACACTAGGGTGTGGTGTTGGTGCATGTGGCACTGGTTATTCTTTCTTTTTCCCACATTTTTGGAGTCCCTGAGGTTTTTCCGCATCTCAGCTCGGGAGTGTTACACTTTTGGATCCCTCGCCCGTGATTGACTCGCTCTGTTTGAGATCTGTGAGTGTGTGGAGTACGAGGGACGCCCGTTGCGAATTCTGGCTCGTGAAGTGAGGGAATTGCGCAATCGGGCTATGCCGTACTGGTTGTTGCTGTTGTTGTTGTTATTGAGGAGTAATCACGGGGAGTGAGTGGTGACTTAGGAGCTGGAGACGGTGGTGTTGAGTACCTACCCTTAGTTTTTGAGACTCCTTTTGAGTTGTGCCAGTTTCGAGGACGAAACTTTCTTTTAGTGGGGGAGGATGTGAGGACCCGAAATTCCCACGTAAGGATTACTGTTGGTTCGGCAGCTTCTGGAAGCCTTTTGTTGAGTGTGGAGGCTTTGCGCGCAAATCGGACTTCAAAACCGGACTCAGCGCGAAAAATGGATCGAGTTGGTGTGTTCGGGTACCCCCGTAATTTTTAGAAATGGATTCTTGCAAAATGGACTTCGTATTTGGATTCAGCACGGAAAAACGTTGGAAATCGGCTATTTGGTTGTATTTTTCGGAGTCCGGATGAGCGAAAACGGGCAACCGGAAGTTCAGGGGGTTTTTCGGGTGCACGAATAGGCTGTGGACCGGGGGTGCCACGTGGCGTCACCCCATTGGTTCGGTGTTGGGAGTGTGGTCCATCAGGCATGCTAGGCTGCCACATGGCTAGCCATGATGGGCCAGCCGTACTTCACGTGGGGTGGAGTGTGGGAGAGGGAGAGAGAGAGGATTGTTTTAATTATTTTTTCCTTTCTTCTTCTTCCTCCTCTTCTTCTTCCTCTTCTTTTTCTTCCTCCTTCTTCGTCCATGGACCATGGATTGTTGGAGGGTTTTGTGCAGAGCATCACCAACGTTTCTTCTTCAAAATCATCATCTTGGGTGAGCCATTGGAGCTAGCTTGGTCATCTTCTTCTCCATGATGGAGCACAAGCACCATTGCTGGATTTTCGGAGCTCCACCGTCGCGTTTCAGTGCAAAAATTCCCCAGGACTCATTTCTTGGAGTTTTGAGCTCATTTTTGGTTCTACGTTTTCACAAGAGGTAAGGCTACAATCTTTGTATTCAACTCTCCCCATGTTTTTACAGAGTTTTAAGGCCATCTTTGGAACCCTTCATTTCAGTCTGGAATCCTGAACAGTCCTCAGTGTTTTGGCCTTTCTGGGCAGTAGGATGGGAATATTTGGATGATTTTTGCGGGAAACTTTCCAGGACTCGAAGATCTACAACATTGGTATGTACCATTTTCCCCAGATCTGAGTTTTTATTTGAGTTTATGCATGTTCTTTGGAGCACCTTGCTGCAGTCATGTACAGATTGAACTTGGTGGATGGTTCAAAGTGTTTATGGGTTTTCTCCTTCATCCGAGCATGAAATGTGGAGTTCTTTGGCTCAATTTGTATCTACTCTCGACAAGGAATCCAATGGTACCTCTCTTGCAGGATTTGGAGCACGTTTGGTTAGGTAAAATTAATGATCTTTTCAAGTGCTATTATATGGATTACTGCAGTCCCTGTTTTAATTTGGATTTGAGCAAGGCACCTTGGAATGCAGATAACTTTGTGGATATAAGATCTTTTTCAAAAATTCAAGTTGGGACTTCTTCTTAACTTCAAGGTGAGAAAATTCTCTTTTGTGATCTATGGATAAATCCCTTTGGAAAAGCCTCTAATTAAGCTTGGAAATGCTAGCAAGTTTATGTTAGCAATTTTGGACAGCATTGTGATTTGTTGCTTCATTTGAATGTTAAGGGAAATTAATGGTGGATTTGTGAGGACTTGAAGATGTTGTATGAAAGAGGATATCTTTGCTTTACTGCTGGGAACTTTATTTTGAGGTATTTGAGGTTACACATACTTTTTATTTGACCTTGTTGCACTTGCCGAAATTCTGGAATTTGAATGCGCAGTGTGCATTGTTTCAGCGATTGCGCCCAATCCGTGAGGCGGATTTGGATGATTTTCGCGGCATCGGACTCCTGGGAGGATAAGGATTACTCACGCCAAAATTCGGCCAGATCGGGCATCAGATCGTTGAGTTTCAGGTGGGTGGTTGTGTTATGCCGAAAACAATGATTTACCCACTCGGGCTATTGGTTTCCCTTATGGCATAGTTGATTGTTGTTCTCTTTTCTGTGGTGAATCATGCTTAAATCTCCATATTTATGTTAGGTTAATTAATCCTTAGCTTATGCATGAATAAATGATCGGTTGGTTGATATTACATTATTTCATATGAAGTTGATTAACGGTGGTCATCCTTAAATCTATGCTATGTGAGGGTAATTGGAAAATCACTCTTCAACCTATACCTTGTGATGAATGATTAACATTATTATGTGAGAATGATGGTGATAGATATATATGTAAATGGTTGGTTGATTTATGTGAGGACTTGATGGGGTTATGTGAGAAGGACTTGGTTCATCTATTTGAGAATGGCTTATATGAGAGTAGTTGGTTTTGTTGATCCTTAACCTACAATGTGTGATGTTGGGCATAGATGTTGATTCATAACCTATTTATGTGAGAATAATGAGTTGATTGATCTTTGATCTAGTTTATGTGAAAATGGGTGTTGATGTTGGTTATTGATCTAGTTAATGTAATAATGACCTAGGCTTTTGATTCCTAATTCCTTCATAAAAAGGTGGATATCATTGTTGAGTTGAGGCCTATTCCTTATGAGAAAAAGCAATTTCATGACTCCTATCACTTACAAATGAGATTGGATGTTGTTGGTAGATCCTATATTCATCCTATGTGAGATCAATGAAGATTGTTGGACCTTAAGCTATTCATTGGTGATACTTGATTGAATGTCCCTGTTTAAGTGATGTTAAATGATCTTGGACTTATTCCAGTATGAATGTGAGGGTTGACAAGCGTTGTACCATCTTATGTGATTTTTTGTTAGGTATGGCAATTCCTTATTTTCATACTTTGTGAACATCGTGTATGTGGTATTGGCAGGCATAGGCTATGTTGCACTTAATGTTCTTATGCAATCATCAATATTATGGAATAGCATGCTCTAATAAATGTAGAACATCGACACCTGTTTACTTTATATCATCTTTGGACATCTTCATGCTTGTATGGTCATCTAGATAGGCCACCTTTTTCTGCTACACTATCATGTTGGACTTGACTTAGGAGAAACCATGTTTCTTGCTTTTCTCCTTTCATACTAGGCTCAGGGTATTTGTAGCTCGTGCGCGAGCAGGGGGTTTTGGGATAGTGTAGACAGATTCTTGGGATCTGGGATAGGCTGGCCTGAGGGCAGGGTATTGCGGCTACCGCGGACTTTGGGCGGTTGACCGGATGGTGACTTGTGCATCGGATTAGGGATGACAGGTCGGGCTTGATTTGGGGGATTTGTGGGATATTGCGGCGACCGCGGACTTTGGGCGGCCGACCGGGTATTTACAGTGCATCAGATTGGTGGGATCGGGCTTTCTTTAGTGGATGGGTTTTCCCACTTTGATCAGAGTCGTGATCCAGTCCTGCTAGTTTTGATACTTGTTACTGAGATACTTACTCGTGTGGGTCGCTCCCCTCGAGTGCCACTCCGGAGTGTGCGACAGACAGGCTTTGAGTCCGTGAGACTCCTTTTTGCATTGGTGTTATGCGTAGGCTGGCATACCCGATGCGGCAGGCAGAGCAGGCAGTACCAGTGTTTACTGGTGGTCGGATTGGGTTTATTCAGGCAGGCATTTATTTACTGATGCATACATTTAGCTATACTTCTTAGCACGGCATTTAGAGGCATACTAGTGGTAGCTTCCTCTTATCAGTATTTCTGTTTTTAGCTTACCACCTCTCTTATTCTTTTCTTGCCTCTGGTAGTCCTTGTAGGTACGTCGGGGTTTGAGGCATTACCCACAGGGGGAGGCTACTGGTTTTACTAGTGGTTCTCACCCCCATTGTTGTTTTTCCCCTTTCCTCCCTTTGTTTTGCAATGTCTGCTGCGGGAGTTGCGGATCTTCGGTTGACAGTTCGAGGCGAGGGAGTCGCGAGATAGATCCCTACCAGTGTTGATTTCTACAGTGGGATAGGTGTACCAACCCGGATTGTGGGTTTCACTGTACTCAGTTGTATTTTATTAATTTAGTTATCTCCCTTTTTGGATTTATAGATGTTGTATAGGTGGCTTTTACTTGGATTACAGTTTCGGTGGATCAGATTATTGTATCATCATTTTTGGGAGATTGATATTGTACTTTTATTCTTCGGTTGTACAGTGATTCAGGTTTTTATTATAGCAGTTTTTCTTCAGCTCTGATATCTGTTTAGTTATTAGATGATACTTTGCAGGTTGGACGCTTCGCCTTTGCGGGGTTTCGCATAGGTGGCGGATCTGTTAGCGAGCCCGGGTCGCAGTTTCGACCCCCGGGGCGTGACAAATCCCCCTTCCATTTCAACATGAAAAATGTAGGTCTCTGAGTCTTGGTAAATTCCCCGCAAAAATGAGCCTAAAATTCCACTTCTTCAGTCCTAGGGAGCAAAAACACTGAACATTGCTCAAAACCACATCTAGAATCTCAGCTGTGCACAAAAGTCTCAGAAATGGCTCAATTTACCTATTTAAATGTCCAAATTTGAGAATCCCATAAATATAAAAGTTGAATATCTTTAAATCCTGAAAATTTTCCATCAAAAACCAACTCAAAATTCCACTTGTACATCCCAGGGGAGTAAAAACACTAACTTGTGCTCGGAATCCCAAACTGAAAACAAGTGTCTCAAAGATTGCTATATTTACCTAGTTTAGAGCTCCAATTAGGTCCCATCTTCAATACAAAAGTTGTAGATCTTGAAGTTGTGAAGATAACCCCGAAAGAATCATCCCAAAATTTTACTTCTACAATTTGGGAGACCTCCTTGAACTAAAAGCGATGAAGTGGAACCCAAAACCAGCAATGGCCAAGCTCCAACAATGGTGGTTTCCTTGATGAAGAAGAAGAAGATGAAGGCTGCTTCTTGGACTCCTTAGCAGCTAAGAGAAAGATAAAGTCTAAAAGAGCTAACCCCAGCCATTAAGCTCCTTTAAAAAGGCTAAACTAGCTCCAAAATTGGTCTTAAGGTGCACCAAAACACCTTCACCAACACTCCCCTCACACCAATCCCCCTTGCACCCGATCCGGTGCAAGGGGGGTCGGACCAAATGGTCCGACCAGACGCATGGCGCGAGGGCACAGCGCCAGCGCAGCCTGCTCACGCGCGGGCGCGCGCGCATGCGCGACGCATGGCACGCCCGGTGCACCGCCCGTGCACCGGCCCCGCAGCAATCCCCTTGCACCGGGTGCACGCCTCCCCAAGCACCGCGCTGCACCCGCCGGTGCATGGTTCGTGAGCCGGCCGCCGTGAGCCCGGTCCACACCCCCAGCAACACCCAAAACACTATTTTAAGCCCAAAAATATCCAGAAATAGTGTATTTTGCACAGTTTTCCGCGCTGAGTCCATTTTTCTCGTCCATTTGGCGAACCGAGGATTCCGACACACCGAAAAAGTATGCTCAAAGCTCTCCAAATCATAACTGTACAATCACCGCACTTTCGTACATTCTTTTATGCGGTTTTTCGTACCGGATCAGAGTTTCGCGTCCTTTTCGCGCACCGACAACTCTAACACACCCAAAATGTGCCGATGAGCTACCAATCCACTAGTAACCCAACTCACAAAGATTTCGGTCTTCACACAGATGGCACTGGCACTCCTCTGCAACTCGGTCCTTTTCGAGGCGCTACTCGGCCCTTCTGTCCCTTTCGCCCCTACTTAACCCAATTCTCCTGCAGCTAGTAGCCAACCTTGTGCCTCCCTCGCAGGGAAATCCCTTTCCAGCTAGCGATCTCTTCCCAGAACGCTACCGGGCCAACCAGTGCACTCGGTATACTCCGCGAATACACCTCCCAAGCGTGCACGGGTTCCTTTGAAAATCAGTAGAGTGGCCCTCCCTCGCTCCCTCCGAGGTCAAACTCCAAACGTCCCAACGTCTTGGAGCGTCCAACGCGAATCAGCTCGCAGCTCGGCTTCGCTTCTCCACCTCGACATAACACAATGTCCATCTAGGGCTCCCCACCTTGGAACACCCTAGACACAAACTGCGGTCGGGCCAGATCACATCCAACCCCTTCCGATATCCATGCGGGCCAGATCACATCCAACCCCTTCCGATATCCATGAGTACTTCTGCCAATCTCATGCCGCTCCGCACACAACTTTTGCCTCACAAATGCCCCCGCAATCACACAACGTCAAGCCATCACCATGGTCTCCACGAGTTTTCGAGTCTTTTGCCGAGACAAACTTGTCCTCGGCTACTTCGCACCTCTACTTGCTCCACCATGAACTCTTGTCATGCCTCCTGACTGCTCCGCACTTTCGCTACTCGTTGCTGCTTAGCACCTTTGGCTTCCGTACTCCCGACTTCGGTTCCCCACCAAAGTCCTCGGCCAAGTTCGAGACTAATGACACCTCGTTTCCATTATTCGAACTTGCCGACCTCCGTACCTCCAGCAATCACCTTCGTAATAGCCGCTGAACGGAACCCAAGCTTAACCCATCTGCTAGTCTTTCTCGCAACTGCTGATAACGGTGATGTCGCCATCCAACATCCACCCCCTCACAAATTGCGATACCTCGACCCTTTGAGTTGACAACTGGGTCTTTCTCCTCCCAGCAACCTGTCACTAAGCGATCCTGGACCACGGCCCACCCGAGTGTCATGACTTGTCTCCTCGTCTACACTCGAGTCCCAGTCTCTCCGCTCCAAAAGCTCAGGTCCTCGCACAACCTTTGCAATCTGCCAGCAGAGCCCACACGATCCGTCGCACGGATGCGTGCCCGCTATCTCGAGACCTTAGCACTGTCACTGCTTATCCCGAACATAGCTCCTTACCTTGTTCCTCTGAACAAAGTCCAATCTCTTCGTTTGATCCACTCGAATAGTCATTCGTCCAACCTGTGGCCACACCATCGAGAGCAACCGATCTCCCCATCGGCCTTCTCGCCCCAAGTGAGAAACACCAAACCATCCAGCAACCCTTGGCCCACTTCACAACCTAGCCCAAAGATTAGCTGTTACTGCCACGGACCCGATCAGTCTTGGTTCCCAACTTGTGCTCCACGAAGTGAACTCTTCAGTCATGTGTGTTTTATCCGCCACGTTCCTTAGACAAGATCCCTTTATCGAGTCACCAAACATCGGGACACATTCTGCTCAAATGTGCTCCCCCACCCTGAGTCGCACTCAGACCAAGTCCAGGCATTCGTAATGCCCACTTCCGCTGCGCGAGTTTCGGTTCTACCACAACCTTGACTACACCCATCAGCAGGATCCACGTCATCCGTCCATTGTACACGTGGATGCTGCACTGAACAATCAACGCTGTCACCGCCCTGCCCAGATACAGACTCTTCTCCTTACTCGAAGAGCAAAGGTCCAATTGTGATATCTTTCCTGCACTGAGATAACTCTATCCAATTCATGGGTACACACTCGAAGAGTAATCGACCTCCCTATCGACCTTCTTGTACCGAGATATTTAAACTCAGTCACAACGAAGTAACCCTTCTGCCGCGTGTGCTGCATCCCAATCCTTCCCTTCTAGAGCTTCATTTGCTGCAAGACCACAACTCCGGAAGCACATTGTCGCACAATGTGTTCCGCTCTTTTCCCAAGCCGCAAATGCCACTTCACGAGCTCAGGTTCCTTAGGCACGCGCCTAATTCCACTCCATGGTAACCGTGACCCACATAATGATTCTCCAAATCATTGCCTCGTCGTCTACCACGCGACACAGGACTTAGCCATTTTCACATGTACAGTACTAGTGTCTGCCACACTCTGACTCCGCATCTCCCACAAGCGTAATACCGCCACAGTGCCTCGCCGACACCTAGTACCTTCGTTGGAGTGACTCCACTCACACTAACTTCGCCGCCAAGGTCGCACCTTCCGGCCAAATTTTAAACCCATGAGCTCAACTTAGCTCTGATACCACTTCTCACGGGGTCAGCTTTTTCGCATTAAAATTACCCCGTGCGGCGCTCAAGTGTCGCACACCTGAGCCAGCCTTCCCGAGTCCCCTTGCCACGGACACGCCCTCGAACTTAAACAGCGGGATCAACACTCAAGCATTAACCAAGCATGCTCCTCCACGAGCCTGGTTGCCCGGCGCCGCGCCTTACGTCGAATCCCTTATCGAACTCCGCGAGTTCTGAACAAACAACCCCGCCACCGAGGTTGGCCTTCAAGCCGAGTATATTCCGCCTAGCCGGACAAACTCTCCTCGAGAGTGCTACTTAACCGAATGCCCCTGTGCCTCCGAAGCAAGCACCCAAGACAATACAAGTTCTCACAACTTGGTCCATTTGAATGGGCCCGAGCGAGTTGCCCTTGCGTGCTCCGCTCGTCTGCTTAACCGAGCGACCCGTCCCACGCATCTCGCCCGTTCGCCAGCCCATTGCCTTGCCAAGGCGCCGCGCGCCCCGCAATTACCACGACAGGATCCATAGTTAGGTCGGGCATGACCCGTTCCGCCGGCCACCTAGTTCCGTCATCGCTCCCGATTCGGTCCAAGGTCCGCTTCCCGAATGCCCCACACTACTTGTTCCCGCGTGTGTTCCCTTCGCAAGGGTTTGCCAACCTAGCGACATTCTCCCCGCGTCGCCAACCCCCTGGCACCTCCATTGCACGACCATGCTTGGCTGCCAACACACTCGGCCCGGCATCCAAGGTTGCATGACGGATGTCGCCCACAATCGAATCAGCCTCGCTCCGCTTCGCTAGCCATTCGGCACCTCCATTGCACGGCCATGCTTGGCCGCCAACACCCTCGGTCCACTCCATGGCTCACTTTACGAAAACTAGCATCGATTGTCTCCTCTTACTTCGTGGGCCGCGCCGCACGAATCCCCGCTCGGCACCGCTGCCTTTGCGATCCTTGTCCATTACGACGGATCGACCGTTCCTTCTCCTCGCAAACTTCGTAGGCCTCGCGCCTCATGAATCCCCGCTCGGCACATACATGCCTTCGCAAGCCTTGTCCCTTGAGGCGGACCAACCTTCGCAAGACTGTCCCTCATCCGCTCGTTCGCTCCACTACAGAGATCCGAAACGGCATAAGGTAGTGCAAGCGAACCGAGAGGAAAAACCTCTGGGCATACCCCGCTCCGTAATGCCGTCGACCTCGTGTCTTTGGCATTACCCTAAGCCCGTGTGCTCTTCGACCATCGAATACCGCTCACACGAACTTAGGCTTGGCGACTCCGCTCGCCAAGGGATGGCCTATGTCCTATAGGCCAACGGGGGAGTCGGGGCCACTTCGCAAGTGTCCAACCCCTCCTCTATATAACCCACGAGGCATCCACCCCTTTGGCACCCCGGGGGTACAAAGGTGCTCACCGAGGGGTACGTTTTGAAACCCCGCATGCGGCACCATTTTCCTGGTCATGGCATGGGCCATTGCTAGGGAATTGCCTCCGTTGGTTCGCCCGCGGCTCAACCCTGACGGATTGTCCCAACTTCGCAAACCCGTAACTCTGTCAACTCAAATGCCTACCAAATGTCATCCAAAAGTGGCCCCCAAGGATGTCACGGTCGAACCAACACGATCGACACGTGACAGTCCGCTCCATGCGCCGGTGATACAGTCCTACGCCCGAAGTCCACCATCTCTGCCAGCCGCACAGTCAAGCAGAAATCTTGAGGAAATCCCAACCACACACTTTTCGGGCTGCTATAGTAACTTTTAGGCACCCCAAGATGCGATCCGCTAATAGGTAAGACTTTCGGGTGTTCGGAACTTCTTTAGGGTGCCCGAAATGCTTGGAACTCCAGTTCCTTGTTATTTGCGATCCAAAGTCCGTTTTCGTTTCTATTTCACGCTAAACGACACTCGCTCGATCCTAACATCTCCAATGTATCGGTCAGCTCAAAGAAACACACCCGAACAACTACAAAGCTCTACACTATCGACAGCACCAAGCATTTAGTGTAATTAAGTTTTCCGCCATTAGATCCACTTCTTAGATCATTTCCATCCCTTAGATCATTTTATTTCCCCAACAACCCAGTAAACCCTATGTGACGGCCCAATACGGGGGAAGTCTGTGACACTCCAATAGTTCCACATCGGAGGACAATGGAATTGTGATTGGGTAAATAAGAGACAATGGGCACTAGTAATAATAACCAAACTTAAATATTTTGAGCCGTTGGTTGGGCTCAACAAGTTATTATTGCTAGTGGGTCGGATCGTTATATTTGGTATCAGAGTCAATCACCAGCCGGAAGTATGTGACGAGTCTCGACTGAGCCATAGTCTGAAGGACAAGGTGACAGAGTATATCAGAGTCTGAATGACGAAGCTAGCGAGACAAGTCTAACATCGCCGGATGATCATCAGCTATTATACTATCCCAACATGTATAGAAGTCCATGTCCTCAAAAAAATTAATTTCAACTGTCAACATACCATACTACTATAATGTTAAATTAATTAACTCGGATTTAAATACTGTTAAAAGCAATTCTCACATATACATGCATTGTATGTATAATATTCACAGGACTTAATTACAAGCACCTTTCAAACCTTCATATAAATAGGGTATCCATAACATGCTGTGTACTACCAATAGCTTTCATATAACATTAAAAGCATAATTAAGATGTTTGTAATAAAGTACTATGAATATTATGTGAATATTATATGTATGTGAGATGCTTTTTACAGTATTTAGATCCTATTTAATTAATTTGATATGGTAGTAGTACGGTATGTTGAAGCTTGAAAGTAGTTTATAGTAGGACTTGGACTTCTATATATGCTGACATAGTATAATTAATAGCTGATGAGCTATGTGCCTACGTTGTATTCGTCATTACTGCTTAGTTAGTATTTTCCACACCATACTTAATTAGTATTTTTCTCACTGTAACTATAACTTCTAGTGATATATATATAGAATTAGGCTACTATACTATTAGTAGTATTAGGGTCTTATTACTATAGACTTTTTGATCCTTGGATGAAAGAATGTGCGGTTAGGATTATAGTGGTCCCATAGGGTTTAGTGGGTTGTTCGTGAAATAGTATAAATCCTAGGGGACCACTATAATCCTAACTGCATATTGCTTCATCCAAAGATCAAAAAGTCTATAGGAGTAAGGCCCTAATACTATTAATAGTATAGGAGTATTACTCTCTCTCTCTCTCTCTCTCTCTCTCTCTCTCTCTCTCTCTCTCTCTCTCTCTATATATATATATATATATAGAGAGAGAGAGAGAGAGAGAGAGAGAGAGAGTAGAGCTTATATGCTTTTAAAAGCACAAGTCCAACCATGCTTGTAAATTTTTTACTATTGGATTTGCATTGAGATTTGTGCAATTGTACTTTTTTTTTCTCTCTCTTTAGTTGACTTTACAATTGCACAAATCTCAATGCAAATCCAATGGTAAAAAATTCACAAGTATAGTTTGGCTTGTACTTTTGAAAGTATATAAGCTCTACTCTCTCTCTCTCTCTCTCTCACTCTCTCACTCTCCCTTATATATATATATATATATATATATAACTAGGATGCTATGCTATTAATAGCACCAAGTCATTGATGCTATTAAGTTTTCGACCATTGGATTAAGAAATGTGCGGTTAGGATGATAATGATCCCCTAGGGTTTAGTGGGTGGTTGGTTGAATAGTATGATTTATGGGTTGGAAATGATCAAAGGGGTATATCTGACGGTGGAAAACTTGGTAGCACCAAGTCCTTGTGTTATCGATAGCATATGTCACGCCCCGGGGTCGAACTGCGACCCGGGCTCTCCAACAGATCCGCCATTTGTACGGAAACTGCCGCACAGACGAAGCGTCTACCCTGCAAAAGATCTATAGCTAAACATGTATCAGAGCTGAAATAGAACTAATAGCTACAGAATCAAACACTAAACATCTGAATAAAAACAAAATCCTCAATACAAAGTTTCAGCTAAGAAAATAAAGGTACAACCCTCACTAATCCCTCAGATTGTCCAGTACAAAAGTGGAATCAAGAAAATACAGGGTACATCTACCTCTGACTCTCAATGCTGGTAAGGAACTACTCAGCCACGTCCTCACCTCGATCAGCTGTCTCCGCGCGAGCTAAGCCGGAACAGCAACCTCAAGAAACCTGTCACCGCAGCGGGTGTGAGAACTACTGCAGAAGGTAGTTCCCAGTGGGTACCGTCACCAATATCCACGGTATGCCCACTAAGTCTACTGGAGGCAAACAGATAGGTATGCAGATAGATAATAGGAAAGCAGGAAATAAACTACAGCTAATAAATCTCAAACATCATGCTCAAGGAAATCTCTACTATGAACATGCTATGCATACACTCGCTACTGCTAAAATGCCTCAGTATCAATACTCAAAGGAAAAACCATCTAAGAACATAATATGCAACCACCCGCTCATATCACCCAATCTCAATGGCTGCCACATCGGGTCCAGTCAAACCTGCGCCTACCTACTGCCGTTACATCCACGGAGGACCGGACTTACGTAGGGCGTCCGTGACTGCCAAAACTGGCCCAGCCAGAGGGACTGCATCGACAAGTCGCGATACAAAAGTAACAGGCCCACTCCGGACGGGGCACTGGAGGGGCGCGACCCCACCGAGGAAAAGGTATCCGCACACTCTGTCGAGCTCAAAGTGGCTCCTGCAGGCTATAGTCAAAATCCACGCTCACTCTCAGAACGGAAGGACCCAAGATACTCACACATCTGGCACAACGGTCGGAGTACTCTCGACGACTCAGCTGATCAGCTCTCTCGAATCTCGAGACACCGGCAAACTCTACCAACTCGTGGCACAAAACACACTGGCTGGAGATACTCCACAGCCGGGATCGACCCACAACTCAGGGCTAATAATACTGGCCGGACAACACACAACAACCCGGGACCACCGTCAACCCCAACGGTTCCCAACAACACTGACCGGAAGATACTCGACGGCCCGGGACCACCGTCTACCCAAATGGCTCCCCACGACACTAGCACAATCTAAACTCAACTACCAGACTCCACTCAGCCCCCAGGCACGAGTGCAACAATGTCCCACAGAAACCTGACCCCTTGGCCCACTACCCGGGCGAGGCAACACTATGTCCTGAAAAGATGCAAAGTGTGGGATGTCTAATGCATAAAAGAACCTAGCCCAAGTGAATGCTCTCTACTGACTAATCTGTGTCAACAAGCGGCACATGCAGGCTATGATCCACGATCCACAGATCGGAAGCTCAATGCTCAAGTAACACAACTCAGTCGGGAAACTCTCCACGACTCGATCAGGAAATGCCCAAACAATCTCAAAGCTATGCCGGAGAACCCTCCACGACTCAATCTGATAATGCACAACCCATGGCTAAGTCGGGAAACCTCCACGACTCGATCTGCCAGAACCCCAAAACTCTCAAAGTTAAGTCGGAGAACCACCTCCACGACTAAATCAGAAAAACACACTCCATGATCTAGAATAATCCCCTCAATCCCAACAAGGAAGTATAACTCTCATGACACTAGAAACTCAACACATAATGCTCTAAAAATCCACTCGGCCCCCCGGCACGAGTATATATGCATACCGGGCCACCTGGACCTTCTGTAATACTCTCAACATTTAGAAACTCTTTATAAAACCGGAATTTACTTAAAACCAGTTGCAGAAATAAAGTGAAGGTCCAGATGCAACCCGAAAGACAAGGAAACATGCAGACTAGTGTCAAATCACCTCTAGATCATACTAAAAATATCTGGGGCACAGGAATGTCTTCCTACAATTTTCTAGGCAACTATCAGATTTAACAAGTATAAAAATAGGTAAGGATTTGGGGCTGCACCTACATTTTCTTTAACTTAATTTCAATTGCTGAAATTCTGGAATTTGATTGCGCGGTGTGCATTGTTTCAGTGATTGTGCCCAATCCGTGAGGCGGATTTGGATGATTTTCATGGCATCGGACTTCTGAGAGGATAAGGATTACTCATGCCAAAATTCAGCCAGATCGGGCATTGGATCGTCCAGTTTCAGGTGGGTGGCCTTGTCTCCAAGCTTGTTGGACTGTACAGTAATTCTACTGATGTAGGATATTGCATGATAGTGAATTTATTGAGTAGCATGCTAGAATGTTGGAATTGTTATTCCTAGTATTATCTGTCGATCTTGTGACCTTTTACTTCCTTCTATCTGTTAAATTTTAGTTATCTTGGAACCTTACCTAGCACCCCCGTCATATGTTGCATGTGTAACCAGACCAATAGAAAACCCTCACTTGGGCTAGGGTTATTTTTGATTAGACATCCACACTGTTTCTTCTATTTCTTGACATAGTGTTATCCTCGCCCGGGTAGTGGGCCCAGAGGTCGGGACTTTCTTTTAGTGTGGGATGCATTTGCACTCGTGCTTGGGAGCAGAGTGGAGTATGGTAGTTGTAGTGGGTCGCTTATCTGTGCCGGGAGCCGTTTGGGTAAACGGTAGTCCCGAGAGGTCTTGTATCCCTGTTTGTGCTGTCGCCACTGTGTTAGTGGCAGTTGCGTGCTAGTGTTAGCTGGACCTAGAACCCAGAACCTTTTTGACATACAAATGATTTTAGTCTACTAATGTTTTCTTCCAAGCATCGGAGGGTCGCTGGAGTCTGTTCTTGTTTGATTGGACAAAGGCATCAGCCCTTCGGGATTTGGGTGTAAAATACTTGTTTTCTAACTGCTTTTCCTAAAAGAACTAAAAATCATTAAAAACGGGTTTCCCCACAAATCAAGATGATTTTCGGTAATAAATGTCACCTTTTCTTGTAAACTTTCCCACTCGAGAGGATTCGAGCGGTCTGGGTTCTAGGGGCTATTCCTTTGTCGGGACGGAAGCCACGGGTGTGGTGACCCGGATCTTTGCAGGGCTTCTACAGTGTGACCAGCAGCTTCTGGAAGCCTACGTGGCATGTCGGCGGTGTTCGCGCGCCAGTTTGGACACAAGAGATGGACTCGGGGCTTAAAATGGATCTCGTAGGAAATCGGGGGACCCCATCGGATGTTTAGAAGAGTTTACGCGCGGAGTGGATATCGAATTTAGGCTCGGCGCGGAATTCGGATTAAAAATACCTTTCCGGGAGCCTCCGGCAAATTATAGGATTGGAATTTGGCATAATGGAAGCCGGATTTGGAATCAGCGCGCGAAAACGGTCAAGATGGGCTATTTACTTGTATTTTTCGGAGCTTGCTACAGTAATTTTACTGTTCATCGCCGGAACAGTGTTTTCGGCGATCACCGGCGGCGGCTGGCGGCGGCGGGCAGCGGCGGAAGGCGCTCGGGCAGGCGGCGCGCGGCCGCGGGCAGGCGCACAGGGGCGCGGGCAGGCGCGCGGGGGCGCGGTCAGGTGCGCGGTCCACGCGGCCGTCGTGCACCCGAGGAAGGGACACGTGGCAAGTTCTCACTGGTCGGTGTTGTGGTCTGGGTTCACGGAGCAGGCCGGTGGTGCACGGTAGACCGGGTGGACACGTGGCGTGAGGTAGTTGGTCCGGTGTTGTGCTCCCGGTCCACGCAATCGGTGGAGTTGTTGACCGGGGCAGGTGGCCGTACGGCGGGGCAGGTGGCCGTACGGGCCCGGGTCAGCCGCGACGTGCGCGGTCCACGGCGCGACGTGCGCGGTGCACGGGTTGCCGGGCCACGTGTCGCGTCGCCATTTGCGGGCGCAGGTGCACCGGGTGCAGTGGGGCCCGGGGGAGTAGTGGACTGGGCTGTGTGGTGGACCGGGCCGCACTGTGCGCGCCCGAAACTTGGCGGGCCGGGCCGCACTGTGCGCGCCCGAATTCGGGCGGACCGGACCGGGCGCCCGGAAGTTGGGACAAGATGGGAATTTTCCCAATTGTTTTCTTCAGCCTATAAATAGGCAGCCCGATCCCTCTTTTCTGCTCTTTTTCTCTCAGCCCTTGCAAGATCTCCCCGAGCTCCCTTCTTGGAAGATTTTCATCTTCAAGTCCTTGATCTTCCTGCAGAGTTTTGGGATTTTTGGGAGCAAGCATCCCGAGGTTCCCCATTTTACGGTGCGGCGCGATGTTGCTTTCTAGTGTTCTTCTTCGGCGCAGCGACAGTGTTTTAGCTCCCCTGGGCTACCCCGAGATCATTTTGCTGTGATTCTTGCAC
This sequence comes from Tillandsia leiboldiana, assembly GCA_029204045.2. Classification (NCBI taxonomy): domain Eukaryota; kingdom Viridiplantae; phylum Streptophyta; class Magnoliopsida; order Poales; family Bromeliaceae; genus Tillandsia; species Tillandsia leiboldiana. The sequence continues at coordinate 26,191,931 of CM055070.1, forward strand.
CGGCAGACTCCTAAGAGGTAGGACTTCATCTTTCGTTTTGGTCGCACTTTCCCGTTCGGGGTTTTGGCACGGATCCCGAGGCAAACTGTAACCCCATTTTCTGTGTGGACTTCCTTGACAGCAGCGGGGTATTTTGGCCATATCTTTGCGTACGAGCGTCAGCCGGAAACGAGCTTATACAACTTTTTCATCTACTGATCGCAAGGAACGCGCTCGTATTTTTCTTGGATTTTTCTGAGATTTCATCAGAGGTGAAAATTACTGTTTTCTCAGTGAACAGTGTACAGTTTTAACACAGATTTTTGTATGAGTGTACCCCCTTGCCGAATTTTTATCTTGATTTACCGAACTCCGATTTGGGCGTGCAAGGTACCGTTTCGAAGCTATCGACGCAAGGATTGCTGTGATATTTTTATTGGAATTTTCTGGGCACCATCTGCAGGTGATAATTTAACAGTTCAGAATTCGAGGTTGTATGTGGTTTTAAGTGCTATAATTGGGAGCCTAGTGTAATTAGTGGACTTTGTATTGTGCCAGGAGAGTTACGGGTGTGCTGAACTTATTGGAGCAAGGGATTAGAGTTATTTGGTGTTTTCAGCTGTTGGGCTTTGGACAGTCAGCTTTTCAGGTGGGTGCCTTATTCCCGGAACCGGTGGACGGTTCTCTAAATTTTCATATGTTAGCATTGCATGCAGGTGAATGGTACAATAACTGGGATTGATCGGTAAGTTTAACAATGAGGATTTTATGAAAATTGCAAGTGAATTATTCACAGTATGACAATGGTATTAATCAAATAGTCACGTTGATGATTAGTGGAAGCTTATCTAAGGCAAGGATACCCTATATGATTAATTATCATGCCATGTTAGCACATAACCTCTTATGAGGATGGTTTATGCATTGGGATAGGATTATGTAGTTATGTGCAGGTTCTACTCTGAGGAGCCATTCTGGATTGAGAATTATGGACAGGTATGGTCATTGATAATTTTGGCATGAGGTTTATTTTCTTTATTCTTCTTGAGGACAAATGCATGCTTGTATGGACATATGTGTATGGACATATAGTTAGGCCATCTTTTACTGCTGCACTACATATTGGAACTTGACTTAGGAGAAACCATGTTATTCCTTTCTCCTTTTTGTTAGTCAGGCGGTCTGTGTTGCTCGGGTGCGAGCAGGGGTCTGGGGTAGTGTAGCAGGGACATTGGTGACAGGGACGGGTTGTGCTGGATTGCGGCTGGCAGGGTATTGCGGCAACCGCGGATATTGGGCGGTTGACCGGATATTTATTGATGTATCAGATTTGGGTATTAGACCTTCCTCTAGTGGATGGAGTTTCCACTTATCATTTACTGTTGTATCCGTTTAGGGATCGGGCTATCTTCTGTAGAGGGTTTTTCCTACTTGATCGGAGTCACGATCCAGTCCTGCTACATCATATTACTTTCGGCTACTTACTTTACTCATGTGGGTCGCTCCCCTCGAGTACCACTCCGGAGTGTGCGTCAGACAGACTTTGAGTCCTTGAGACTCATTTGCTTCGGTGTTATGCATCAGCTGGCATACCCGTTGCGGCAGGCAGAGCCAGACAGACTTTGAGTCCTTGAGACTCCTTTGCTTCGGTGTTATGCATCAGCTGGCATACCCGTTGCGGCAGGCAGAGCAGGCAGTACCAGTGTCTACTGGTGGTCGGATTGGGGTTATTTAGGCAGGCTTCTAGACACTGATGCATACTTTCAGTTGTGTTTAGACCAGTACTAGTGTTGTTGGGAACCGTTCGGGGTTTGACGGTGGTCCCGTGGTCGTTGTGAGTTCTTTGACCATTGTGTGAGAGGTTGAGCATCTTGAGTCTTTCCGTTCTGAGAGAGAGAGGGCATGGATTTGACTATAGCCTGCATGAGCCACTACTCGATAGCGAGTTAGTCCGTTTGGACGCCCTACGTAATTCCTGCCCGTCAGCGGGAGGTGGTTGTAGGTGGGCGCAGGTTTGACTGGACCCGATGTGGCAGTCAGCTCGATTGGGTCGATTGAGCACCTCGTGTGCGAGTGTTGCATATATTTATCAGAGTTTCCCCATTTGAGCATTCAGATAGAGGCATGGTAGCTGTAGAGTGTCTTCTGCTTCCTCTTTAAGTTTTACTGCATTTGTTATCTTTTGCCTCTAGTAGTCTTGGTGGGCAGATCGTCGGGCCTAGTGGCGATACCCACTGAGAACTCCCTTATTGCGTAGTTCTCACGCCCGTTGGGGGTTTTCCCCCTTTTGTCCTTTCTCCTCTTTGTTTTGCAGAGTCTTGGCGGGTGTTGCCGTTCTGTGGTTGCTGTGCGTGGTGAGGGAGTAGCGAGCTAGATCCAGACCCATCTTTGGAGAGTAGCGGTACCCCCTTTGGAGGAGATCTTCAGTATAGTCGGTAGATTGGTATTTATTTCCTCTTTTGAGAGACTGATGTAGTGAGGATATGACGTATTGAGAGCTTGTACACTGATGTTTTATTTGAGATATCTCCCTGTTGAGCTATGAGTTTTGTACTCGAGGTTGTTATATGATCATCATTTTTGGGAGATGGACCTTGTTGTTTTATCTTCAGTTGTACAATGGTTGATTTTATTCTACAGCAGTTTTATCTTTTAGCTCTGATATCTGTTAGCTGTAGTTCTTTTTGCAGGTAGGACGCTTCGCCTATGCGGGTTTGGCATAGGTGGCGGATCTGTTGGCGAGCCCGGGTCGCAGTTTCGACCCCGGGGTGTGACAGATTAGGTGGTATCAGAGCCTAGGTTGTAGGTCATGGTGGACTTAGAAACCCTAGGCTTGTGGTTGGACCCTAGGATGACTTCGTGAGAGTCGTGATTTGTAGCGAGAGTCCTGATTGAGTTTTACACCTCTCCCGAGGGACGGGATGAGTGATTGGCATGTTTATTCTCCTAAGTAGTTATGTTGGCTGCAGACAACATAACGCTATGGAATGGTTGACATGCTCTAGACTTTCGCTGGATTGGGTCGAGCGTTGTTGTGTGCTGATTTGTGGTTTCGTCGTGGCGAGCGGTGTCTCCCCGACGCTGGGTTTGGGACCCTTGTGCATCCTGTCATGGCAGTTGAGCTTGAGCGGTTGGTTTTGGGCCGGATACCCGGATTGAGGTCAGAGAACTCCGAACCCAGATGACAGGATTGTCAGAGGCATATCAGCGGCAGAGTGAGCAGCTAGTTTGGTGACGCAGTTGTCAGAGCAGTGGGCAGCCCGACAGTACTTTTCTTCTGAGACCACCAGGATGTAGTACCCTCAGCGGCAGGGATTTCTGTAGTGCCAATAGAGCGAGTGGCCCCCTCCGTGCCAATGTTTAGTGCCAAGGCACTGAGGTTGTGACACCCCCGGAATTTGGATTAGTCCTCTATATAAATGATATAATAGGACTAAATCTCTAACCCGGCTATAGCATTTTGGATGGTAGCAAGATCCAAGAGGAACATGAGAGTTAAGCGTGCTAGAGCTAGAGTAGTTCTAGGATGGGTGACCCCCTGGGAAGTGGGGCGTCACAGTTGGTATCAGAGCCATTCACCAGCCGGAAATGTGAGATGAGTCTCGGCTGAGCCAGGGTTATATAGCGGGTAGAGCGAGGCTCCCCGGCTAATGACCGTTGTGAGTGGAGTGCAGCTCCTCACAAGGTCGGCTAAGGCTAGCGAGACGAGTCTCACATCGCCTGGTGCTTGTGAGTGTGCTTTAGCCTGACGTGGACGTCAGGGCTTAAAGGGGGGAAGAATGTGACACCCCCGGAATTTGGATTAGTCCTCTATATAAATGATATAATAGGACTAAATCTCTAACCTGGCTATAGCATTTTGGATGGTAGCAAGATCCAAGAGGAACATGAGAGTTAAGCGTGCTAGAGCTAGAGTAGTTCTAGGATGGGTGACCCCCTGGGAAGTGGGGCGTCACAGAGGTAGGGTGGATGGTTGACAGCAGAGGAGCTGTGGGGCATGTTTGATTTAGTGAGCCAGATTTGGCAGATGAACCACCCCGACTCGTAAGATTGAGCTTGGAGCCTTTGGAGGCAGAGTCGTGGTTGGGGGTGATGGAGTGATCAATTAAGAGCGTCCCTGTGCTAGAGAGTTTATGCAGTTGTTGAGCCGGTGCTCCAGGTTTCGAGGGACGAGGCACATAGGATAAGTGAGATTGGGAGTGGATTGCGCCAGGATACTCTTTAGTTTCTTTTCGGTCCCTCATGTTCGGGTTTTGGACTGTGGATGCCTCGTCGGAGTAGGCATTGTGTTTGGAGCTGGACACTGCAGTTCCTTGGATGGGGATCTGCCGCTAGAGGCGAGTTTTGGAGGGAGGCGCTTGGCGCTAGGTGATGGAGGACAGATCGGCAGGCAGAGGCTTTTTCGTTTTGCTTTCCTGGGTGGTGGATATCCTTGTGAATGGTTAATGTAAAGCTTACCCAAGAGAATTCTACCCTTTGTGATTTATAACTTGCATATTTTGATTGTATCATATGGGATTGAGGGGTGAGCTTAGAAAGGATAAGTGTATAGGGAATTGCATGGATTAATGGTGTTTTGTCTGATGACGGTTGCAATGATGGATTTCTGAGATGTTGGGGATCGGGTGGACCCCGATGGCAGTATCAGCGTCTATATCAGAGTGGCGCAGCGGTAGCGTGGATTGGTTGTTTGCGAGAGACCACGTTCGGCATCTCAGTGTGAGCATGGACAGAGGTCGTGCTCCCTTTGTGATTGGTCTAGATATTTTGGCAGGCTGAGCGACGACCACTTGCATCGAGCGGATGAATCTGTGCCGCCCGGTTGGAGGGCGCCACGGTAGTGGATTGAGTTGTCGCAGGTGTGATTTTTTCACAGTAGTCGGAGTTAGTGCACTTTGCATTCCGGCATGGACTAGAGGCAGAGTTGTTACCACGTGCACTAGAGGTATAGGATACCATCGGTGTTGTGCATGTGAAGGAGGCTTGTGGGTTTTGTTCAGTGTCGTTGAGACCATGAGTTATACCAGCAAACCTCTTGATATGGGTGGCAGTTCGATGTTTTGACCCAGTGCTTGGGATTGGTTGGCACGGCACCACTGGATGGTTAAGTGCAGAGAGGGTGCTGATTGTGACTTTTGCGAGGCAGACAAAGGAGGCTTGTTATGGGGAGATTGTTCGAGCACACAGGGTTTAGCGACTGTGTGAGAGGAGCTTATGGTGGCGCCGGGACCAAAGGATATTTCTATTACTGCGAAATCCCGGGTGTGAGTCCACTCGAGTTGATGATTATGCTGCCTGTTAGGGAGATTGAGATTGCGGTTGACGTGGTTCTGGAAACCGCGCCAACCTCAATAGCACCACTTGGATTATCTGTAAGAGCTGGGAGAGTTGATCGCACCGGTGCGGGGATCTGTTGGATCGAGGGTCTGTTTGACCTAGTGCCACGTCGTTGATACACGACGGTGAGAGCCTTTGGGATTGGAGTCCAGGCAGGTCCAGGTATTATTTAGAATCTTTTGATGGAGCTATGTTCAGGCAGTTATTGTATGATGCCTGCGCCAATTTGGAATTTCAGCTGAGAGCTTTGTCGAGATGGTGTTCAGGACACGGTAGGGGCAATATGAGTACAGTGAGGCCAATGGAATGACTTATGCCCTGTTGCCTCTAGATTGAGGAATTTTGTATTTCTGTTGGCCTTGAACGGTTGGTTAGCGGCATCCTCCAGGAATATTTTGGTTTTACCCCCTCCCTGAGTGTTTAGAGCTTGTGCAGCATTTGTATATGGTGTGACAAGGTCTGTGGGGAAGAAGCTTTTTGCCAAGTCGTTGTGGTGCAAGTTTTAGCTTCGAGAGCATATCTTCCTGGATTACTTCTTCTAACTGAAGGGGCGGCGGTGGAAATTCGGCCAAAGTGGATGCTATTTAAGACTGGCCGAGATCGACGGTCATTGTTGGGGTGAGGAGTTTTTGGACCGGATAGTGCCAGCAGGGCTTGATGACCGGGTGATGAGATTGGTACCAGCGCCGATTCTAACCTAGTCAGTGGTGGGAGATGGATTTGTGAGTTTTTGTGATACCTCCCTTAGGGGCTGAAGAGCTACCATTGGATTTTTGTTGAGCATCCAATATCACCTTGACTGAGCTACTGTGGTGGCGGATACCTGGAGCGGAAGAGATTTTGGGAGTCGAGTTTGACGGTTCCATAGCTGGCACTGTGTGGGGCCATCCTTGTGTGCAGGGTTTGAGTTGTGTCCCTGAGGATCCCTTTTGATGAAAGGCTGCGGCTGAGCAATCCGCTTGGGTTGAGTTTTGAGGGTGACTGAGTATGAACCCCCGCTTGTTAGGGCCCCTTTTCTGTGCAGGTGTTTGTGTGGATGTGTTTCGGGTCGCTTGGGTTGCGTTGGCTCTTAGGAGTGATGTTAGAGCGTGTTGCTCGGGCTATTTGTTCCTTTTCCCCCCGCCTTTTGTTGGAGTTTTTGAGGTTTTTCTGCGTCTCAGCTCTGGAGTGTTATGTTTTGGACCCCTCGCCCGTGTTTGACTCGTTCCTTTTGGGGTCTGTGAGAGTTCGGAGTACGAGGGACGCCGGTTGCGAATTCCGACTCGTGAGGTGAGGGAATTGCGCAATCGGGCTATGCCGTACTGGTTGTTGCTATTGTTGTTGCTGAGGAGTAATCACGGGGAGTGATAGGTGACTTGTGAGCTGGAGACGGCGGTGTTGATTATTGACCCCTGGTTTCTGAGACTCCTTGGGAGTTACCTTAGTTTCGAGGACGAAACTTTCTTCTAGTGGGGGAGGATGTGGTGACCCGGATCTTTGCAGGGCTTCTACAGTGTGACCAGCAGCTTCTGGAAGCCTACGTGGCAAGTCGGCGGTGTTCGCGCGCCAGTTTGGACACAAGAGATGGACTCGGGGCTTAAAATGGATCTCGTAGGAAATCGGGGGACCCCATCGGATGTTTAGAAGAGTTTACGCGCGGAGTGGATATCGAATTTAGGCTCGGCGCGGAATTCGGATTAAAAATACCTTTCCGGGAGCCTCCGGCAAATTATAGGATTGGAATTTGGCATAATGGACGCCGGATTTGGAATCAGCGCGCGAAAACGGTAAAGATGGGCTATTTACTTGTATTTTTCGGAGCTTGCTACAGTAATTTTACTGTTCATCGCCGGAATAGTGTTTCCGGCGATCGCCGGCGGCGGCTGGCGGCGGCGGGCAGCGGCGGAAGGCGGCGGAAGGCGCTCGGGCAGGCGGCGCGCGGCCTCGGGCAGGCGCACAGGGGCGCGGGCAGGCGCGCGGGGGCGCGGTCAGGTGCGCGGTCCACGCGGCCGTCGTGCACCCGAGGAAGGGACACGTGGCAGGTTCTCACTGGTCGGTGTTGTGGTCTGGGTTCACGGAGCAGGCCGGTGGTGCACGGTAGACCGGGTGGACACGTGGCGTGAGGTAGTTGGTCCGGTGTTGTGCTCCCGGTCCACGCAATCGGTGGAGTTGTTGACCGGGGCAGGTGGCCGTACGGCGGGGCAGGTGGCCGTACGGGCCCGGGTCAGCCGCGACGTGCGCGGTCCACGGCGCGACGTGCGCGGTGCACGGGTTGCCGGGCCACGTGTCGCGTCGCCATTTGCGGGCGCAGGTGCACCGGGTGCAGTGGGGCCCGGGGGAGTAGTGGACTGGGCTGTGTGGTGGACCGGGCCGCACTGTGCGCGCCCGAAACTTGGCGGGCCGGGCCGCACTGTGCGCGCCCGAATTCGGGCGGACCGGACCGGGCGCCCGGAAGTTGGGACAAGATGGGAATTTTCCCAATTGTTTTCTTCAGCCTATAAATAGGCAGCCCGATCCCTCTTTTCTGCTCTTTTTCTCTCAGCCCTTGCAAGATCTCCCCGAGCTCCCTTCTTGGAAGATTTTCATCGTCAAGTCCTTGATCTTCCTGCAGAGTTTTGGGATTTTTGGGAGCACGCATCCCGAGGTTCCCCATTTTACGGTGCGGCGCGATGTTGCTTTCTAGTGTTCTTCTTCGGCGCAGCGACAGTGTTTTAGCTCCCCTGGGCTACCCCGAGATCATTTTGCTGTGATTCTTGCGCCGGCAGACTCCTAAGAGGTAGGACTTCATCTTTCGTTTTTATCGCACTTTCCCGTTCGGGGTTTTGGCACGGATCCCGAGGCAAACTGTAACCCTATTTTCTGTGTGGACTTCCTTGACAGCAGCGGGGTATTTTGGCCATATCTTTGCGTACGAGCGTCAGCCGGAAACGAGCTTATACATTTTTTCATCTACTGATCGCAAGGAACGCGCTCGTATTTTTCTTGGATTTTTCTGAGATTTCATCAGAGGTGAAAATTACTGTTTTCTCAGTGAACAGTGTACAGTTTTAACACAGATTTTTGTATGAGTGTACCCCCTTGCCGAATTTTTATCTTGACTTACCGAACTCCGATTTGGGCGTGCAAGGTATCGTTTCGAAGCTATCGATGCAAGGATTGCTGTGATATTTTTATTGGAATTTTCTGGGCACTATCTGTAGGTGATATTTTAACAGTTCAGAATTCGAGGTTGTATGTGGTTTTAAGTGCTATAATTGGGAGCCTAGTGTAATTAGTGGACTTTGTATTGTGCCAGGAGAGTTACGGGTGTGCTGAACTTATTGGAGCAAGGGATTAGAGTTATTTGGTGTTTTCAGCTGTTGGGCTTTGGACAGTCAGCTTTTCAGGTGGGTGCCTTATTCCCGGAACCGGTGGACGGTTCTCTAAATTTTCATATGTTAGCATTGCATGCAGGTGAATGGTACAATAACTGGGATTGATCGGTAAGTTTAACAATGAGGATTTTATGAAAATTGCAAGTGAATTATTCACAGTATGACAATGGTATTAATCAAATAGTCACGTTGATGATTAGTGGAAGCTTATCTAAGGCAAGGATACCCTATATGATTAATTATCTTGCCATATTAGCACATAACCTCTTATGAGGATGGTTTATGCATTGGGATAGGATTATGTAGTTATGTGCTGGTTCTACTCTGAGGAGCCATTCTGGATTGAGAATTATGGACAGGTATGGTCATTGATAATTTTGGCATGAGGTTTATTTTCTTTATTCTTCTTGAGGACAAATGCATGCTTGTATGGACATATGTGTATGGACATATAGTTAGGCCATCTTTTACTGCTGCACTACATATTGGAACTTGACTTAGGAGAAACCATGTTATTCCTTTCTCCTTTTTGTTAGTCAGGCGGTCTGTGTTGCTCGGGTGCGAGCAGGGGTCTGGGGTAGTGTAGCAGGGACATTGGTGACAGGGACGGGTTGTGCTGGATTGCGGCTGGCAGGGTATTGCGGCAACCACGGATATTGGGCGGTTGACCGGATATTTATTGATGTATCAGATTTGGGTATTAGACCTTCCTCTAGTGGATGGAGTTTCCACTTATCATTTACTGTTGTATCCGTTTAGGGATCGGGCTATCTTCTGTAGAGGGTTTTTCCTACTTGATCGGAGTCACGATCCAGTCCTGCTACATCATATTACTTTCGGCTACTTACTTTACTCGTGTGGGTCGCTCCCCTCGAGTACCACTCCGGAGTGTGCGTCAGACAGACTTTGAGTCCTTGAGACTCATTTGCTACGGTGTTATGCATCAGCTGGCATACCCGTTGCGGCAGGCAGAGCCAGACAGACTTTGAGTCCTTGAGACTCCTTTGCTTCGGTGTTATGCATCAGCTGGCATACCCGTTGCGGCAGGCAGAGCAGGCAGTACCAGTGTCTACTGGTGGTCGGATTGGGGTTATTTAGGCAGGCTTCTAGACACTGATGCATACTTTCAGTTGTGTTTAGACCAGTACTAGTGTTGTTGGGAACCGTTCGGGGTTATACGGTGGTCCCGTGGTCGTTGTGAGTTCTTTGACCATTGTGTGAGAGGTTGAGCATCTTGAGTCTTTCCGTTCTGAGAGAGAGAGGGCATGGATTTGACTATAGCCTGCATGAGCCACTACTCGATAGCGAGTTAGTCCGTTTGGACGCCCTACGTAATTCCTGCCCGTCAGCGGGAGGTGGTTGTAGGTGGGCGCAGGTTTGACTGGACCCGATGTGGCAGTCAGCTCGATTGGGTCGATTGAGCACCTCGTGTGCGAGTGTTGCATATATTTATCAGAGTTTCCCCATTTGAGCATTCAGATAGAGGCATGGTAGCTGTAGAGTGTCTTCTGCTTCCTCTTTAAGTTTTACTGCATTTGTTATCTTTTGCCTCTAGTAGTCTTGGTGGGCAGATCGTCGGGCCTAGTGGCGATACCCACTGAGAACTCCCTTATTGCGTAGTTCTCACGCCCGTTGGGGGTTTTCCCCCTTTTGTCCTTTATCCTCTTTGTTTTGCAGAGTCTTGGCGGGTGTTGCCGTTCTGTGGTTGCTGTGCGTGGTGAGGGAGTAGCGAGCTAGATCCAGACCCATCTTTGGAGAGTAGCGGTACCCCCTTTGGAGGAGATCTTCAGTATAGTCGGTAGATTGGTATTTATTTCCTCTTTTGAGAGACTGATGTAGTGAGGATATGACGTATTGAGAGCTTGTACACTGATGTTTTATTTGAGATATCTCCCTGTTGAGCTATGAGTTTTGTACTCGAGGTTGTTATATGATCATCATTTTTGGGAGATGGACCTTGTTGTTTTATCTTCAGTTGTACAGTGGTTGATTTTATTCTACAGCAGTTTTATCTTTTAGCTCTGATATCTGTTAGCTGTAGTTCTTTTTGCAGGTAGGACGCTTCGCCTATGCGGGTTTGGCATAGGTGCCGGATCTGTTGGCGAGCCCGGGTCGCAGTTTCGACCCCGGGGCGTGACAACGGGGGCCGAGCCTGGAACCTGTTCTTGTTGATAGGGTTGTCGGTGTTGGTCTCCCGGAACTTTCGGGCCCTGGTTGGTACCTTCTGCGTGTTGTTCCGAGGTTGTCGTGTTCCTGAACTGTAAGGGGTCCCGGAACTTCGATAGGCGGAGCCTAGAGTCTGTTCTTGTTTGATAGGGTTCTTAGCGCTGACGTTTCGGGTTTTCCAAACCCTTATGGTGTCGGCCCTTCCTGAGTTATCGGTGTGGTTGGTGTTCTGTTGTGGGAGCCGTTGGTGTTGACGGTGGTCCCGGGTCGTTGAGTGTTGTCCGACCAGTGTTGTTGGCCCTGAGTTGTGGGTCGTTCGTGGCTGTGGAGTATCTCCAGCCAGTGTGTTCTGTGCTGTGAGCTGTTGGTGTGGCTAGTGTCTCATGTTTCGTGAGAGCTGATCAGCTGAGTCGTCGAGAGTGCTCCGACTGTTGTGCGAGATGTTTGAGGATTGAGTCCTTCCGTTCAGAGCGTGAGCGTGGATTTTGACTATAGCCTGCAGTGCCACCTGAGCGACAGAGTGCGCGGATACCTTTTCCTCGTTGGGGTCGCGCCCCTCGAGAGCCACGCCCGGGGTGGATTTGTTACTTTTGTATCGCGACTTGTCGACACAGTCCCTCTGGCTGGGCCAGTTTTGGCAGCTACGGACACCCTACGTCAGTCCGGTCCTCCGGGATGTAACGGCAGTAGGCAGGCGCAGGTTTGACTGGACCCGAGGAGGCAGTCAGTGTAGATTGGGTGACTATACTTGAGAGTCAGTAGATGCATCATATTATCATCTGTTCCACTACTTGAGCATCTAGATAGAGGCATAGTAGCTGTAGAGTTATTTTTTCAGCTTTTCCCCTTTCAGTCCGGCTTTTGTTACTTTATGCCTCTGGTAGACTTGGTGGGCAGACCGTTGGGCTTGTTGGCGGCGCCCACTGAGAACTACTGTGGGAATTAGTTCTCACACCCGTCGTGGTGTCTTTTCCCCAGGGACTTCTTCTCCTGTTCCTGCTGATCCTGTTGCTGATCCTTCTGACCGAGGCGAGAGAGTCGCGAGCTAGTTCCCTACCCGTCGATGGAGTGTAGCGGTACCCCTTCAGAGGAGAGCTTCAGTAGATTAGTTTATTTCTTTTTCCTCTTTTGAGAGACTGATGTAGTGAGGATATTTTTGTACTGAGAGCTTGTACACTGATGTATTTATTGGAGATATCTCCCTTTTGAGTTTTGTATCAGAGGACTTGTATATGATCGTATTTGGGAGATGGATATTGTATTATTTTTAGTTGTACAGGGATTGGATTTTAGCTTTACAGTAGTTTACTTTTCAGCTCTGATATCTGTATACTGTAGTTGACTCTTTTACAGGTTTGTCGCTTCGTCCACATGGGGTTTCCGTATGAGCGGCGGATCTGTTGGCGAGCCCGGGTCGCAGTTTCGGCGCCGGGGCATGACAATTTAGTTTAGAGAATCCTTAATCCTAATTCCCTTTGCAGATAATTGCGAAAATTTCCTTTTCGTCCCTATTTTCAATTCTCTTTGAATTCATGCCCAAATTTCAAAATTGTGAATTTCTAAATTCTTGAGAAATCTGCCAAAAGCCAAAACGTCCCAAAACAAATGATTTTACCAATTTTCACATGCAACAGCTGTAACAGATACCGAATTCCCCATATATCGATTTTTCGATTTGATTTACGCGCGAAAACTACATTTCTGGGAGATTTGGTAATCAGATTTAATATCCGATCGCACCATCAGAGTGACGATTTTACTTTTCCAAGAAACTCACTGATAAATTTTCGGTCAGATCTATCACATAAAATGTGCATTTTTCGGGAGATCCAGATATCATATTCAAGATCTGACTGCACATGGTCTTCAACTCGATGAAACTGGTCAAGTAGTGTCTATACTTCGTCGAGACTAGGTCAGGTTAGGCCAATCAATTAACAGTTCTTCAATACACACCGAAAATCTAAAATTTTGAATTTTAGAAAACTCAGAAAATGATTTAAATTAAATTTCCAAATTTAAAAATTCTCGAGTATTACAAAAAACCATAAATAAAAAAGCCCCAAAATAAACCCTAGTTTCGAAAAACTAAGTTTTCTAACAAGAAATCACAAAAGAGAAGGAGAAGAAGAGTTCCTAATGTCTCTTATACTCCAATCCCACCTTGAAGAAGAAAGAAATGGGAACTAGGGCTCCAAACCTCCTTCTTCAAGCTCGTGCTCCCCTCCAAGACCTTGATGCAAGCTCCAATGGCGGAGAGGAGGAGGAAGAAGAAGCCAATGTGAGAGAGGAGTTGGAGAAGAAAATCCAAGAAGAGGTGGAAAAATCTCACCTGTAAGCTCTCTTTTACACTCTCCAAATAAGAGGAGAAGAGGAGAAAAGGGGGAAAAGAAGGGTAAAAAACCCTAAGGTAACAATCCCCATAAGCCCCTGTAAGAAAAGAAATTGCTTTTCCTACAAGACTGCCCAGACCAAAAAGGTTCAGACCTTTTGTGACGCCCCACTTCCCAGGGGGTCACCCATCCTAGAACTACTCTAGCTCTAGCACGCTTAACTCTCATGTTCCTCTTGGATCTTGCTACCATCCAAAATGCTATAGCCGGGTTAGAGATTTTAGTCCTATTATATCATTTATATATAGGACTAATCCAAATTCCGGGGGTGTCACATTCTTCCCCCCTTTAAGCCCTGACGTCCACGTCAGGCTCAAGCACACTCACAAGCACCAGGCGATGTGAGACTCGTCTCGCTAGCCTTAGCCGACCTTGTGAGGAGCTGCACTCCACTCACAACGGTCATTAGCCGGGGAGCCTCGCTCTACCCGCTATATAACCCTGGCTCAGCCGAGACTCATCTCACATTTCCGGCTGGTGAATGTCTCTGATACCAACTGTGACGCCCCACTTCCCAGGGGATCACCCATCCTAGAACTACTCTAGCTCTAGCACGCTTAACTCTCATGTTCCTCTTGGATCTTGCTACCATCCAAAATGCTATAGCCGGGTTAGAGATTTTAGTCCTATTATATCATTTATATATAGGACTAATCCAAATTCCGGGGGTGTCACACCTTTCCCAAAAAAGTTCGGACCCCGAAGGGTCCCCCTCAGCTTCCCGACAAGCTGGAATCCATAATTTCGTGCAGAAGGTCCGGACCCCAGAGCCAAAACTTCAAATTTTCGATTCGGGCCAAAACTCTCCAGTAAGCTTCTAGAACCTTCCGGAAGCTTACCAAAACATCCGGATGGCATCAAACACCCTTCCATACACCAGAACTCCACAATTTGCTAAAGTTTAGTGTACTACACTGGGCGCCCGAAGCAACCAGCTTTTACGCGCAGGAAAGGTCCCGCGGGGCTAGGGCAGCGCGGCGTGCGTGCGGCACTAGCGCTCCCGCGCGGCGCTCGGCTGGCAGGGTGCTGCGGGGAGCGGTCGCCCGGATCCACCAGGTAGGAGCCCGAAACTTCACAGCAGAGGAGGGGATGGATTCTCCAGGCTCGAATTTGACGGCGTGGAGGCGTACGGACGCAGGGGAGAGGAGGCTTGGCGGCTGAGGGAAAAGAAGAGAGAAGATTTGGGTTTTGTGTTTTGGAAAGAGCCTTAATCTCTAATCCTCTTATATGCACAATTTTATTATTACCATTATGTCCCCAACAGGATATTTTGTCCCTTTTCCCAAAATTTTGAAATTCCAAAAAAAGCGCGTCGATGGCCAATTTAAATCCCAACACTTGATTTCACGAGTTTCCACACGTAAACGCCGCGACTTTTTTCAAATTTATCGAAAACTGGTTTTTCGGTCCGACTTACTAGCAAAACGCGCATTTCCATAAGATCTGGGTATTTGTATTTGAGATCGGACTATACCGTTGTTTTCGGCTCGACTTTGCCGTCAAATTAATGATTTTATTTTCTGAAAATCACTTGTTTGACAAAATTGGTCAATTTATAGGAAATCTCCAATTCCGCAATTTTCTGTCAATAACTAGCACAGCATATCCAAAAACAGACTTGACCACTCCCTTTAGCGCTGATTCACCAATAAACCGGGGATTTCATTTTCGAGGAATCAATCCTCAATATGCTTAAATTAATACCCTCTTTAAATTTTCGGAATAAATTCTAAACTTTATTTACATTTCTGAATTCAAAGATTCAAATTTCGGAATTATAAGTACCGTTATTACATCACTTCCCCCATAAAAGCAGTTTCGTCCCACAAAGTTAAACAAAAGCCCCTAAAACAACTCAGGATAATGCTTTCTCATTACAGAGTCTAACTCCCACGTAGCCTACGCTCCTCATGGCTATTCCATTGCAGCTTCACGTAGGGGATTGTGCTGTTCCGCAGCTCTTTGTCCTCACGTGCCAAGATCCGCATCGGTGTCTCATCGAAGCTCAAATCCTCCCAAAGTTCAATCGTCGCAGGGCTGATAACGTGAGAGGGATCTGACATGTACTTCCGAAGCATTGACACGTGGAAAATGTTGTGCACCCGGTCAAGACTCGATGGTAGAGCCAAACGATAAGCTACAGGACCAATCTGGTCCAAGATCTCAAACGAACCAATGAACTACGAGCTCAACTTGCCTCGCAAACCGAACCGTTTGATCCCCATGGACGGTGACACCTTGAGCAAAACATGCTCTCCGACCTGAAACTCCAGGTCACGCCGTCGCTGGTCCATGTAGCTTTTCTGACGTCTCTGAGTAGTCAGAAGTCGTTGCCTCGCAATGCGAATCTTTACCTCGATTTCCTCCACCATATCCGGACCAATAAATTTGCGCTCGCCCAGATCATCCTAGCAGAAAGGAGATCGACACCGACGCCCGTACAAAGTCTCGTACGATGCCATCTGAATACTCGCCTAGTAGCTATTATTGTACGCGAACTCCACTAGGGGCAAGTAGCGAAACCACCCATCACCATAATCAAGAACGCTGGGGTGAGGAGGCTTGGCAGCTGAGGGAAAAGAAGAGAGGAGATTAGAGTTATTCCATTGCCCCTTTTCTCCAATTTTGCGATTTTTCGTCAAACTCCATTTTACACACTTTTCCGTGCAACCAGCAAAGCGAATCCAAAAACGGACTTGGCCACTCCCTTCAGCGCTGATTCACCAATAAACCGGAGATTTCATTTCCAAGGAATCAATCCTCAATATGCTGAAATTAAAACCCTCTTTAAATTTCCGGAATAAATTCTATACTTTATTTAAATTTCCGAATTCAAAGATTCAAATTTCCAAATTTAAAGTTCTATTTTATTACATATAACCCCATACCTACAGGTACAGCCAAAGCGACTCACGGGTCGAACAGACCACTCTACCGGTAAACCATTACGGGGATCAATCTGTTGGCGTACGTGGCATGTACAGTAGGTGCGTGGCAATCACAATGCAGATACTCAATACTCGCGGTCCAATAACTGGACTATGGTGGTGAGCCAAAAAACTTCCAACCGGGATCAACATAACTATGCAACAAATCAAAAGCTCACAGTTTGATGACCGACAACCGGCACTATGCTGAGAACCCTCAACGAGAAACAACACAAATCCACAATAAATACAACCCAAGAAGGGTGATCAAGATTACATCTCTGAAAATCACAAACACCTACTCAACGGTCAACAATGACAATCAAATCCAGATTGAACGAAAATCAGTCAAGAATGACATGAAATAATCCTCAAATCTAGGGCGAATCTGAATCCATATGTGAAGTCATGAGTAGGTAAAAACATGCAAAAATATTGAGATATAAGCATATATAATTAGGATCGCAGGCAATATATGGATGCACTGATGCATAACTCTGCTCTAGTATCATGATAATTATAGGAACACAAGGATCAAGGCAACGTAATCACGAAATAACACAAAGTTGAGTCGAAAACGTTATAACTATTTGAAAATAAGGACAACATCTAAGTGGAGATCAAAGGGTCCAATTGAATATGGTACCCAGTGAGGTTTCACTACGCTAATGTCCGAATCGAAGTACCCACCTGAATGACGACAGTCCAAGTCCATGACTCTACCAATCACTCTAGGCGCCAAAGAAACCTAGACATCACATATTATCACATGTCAGTACATCTCTCAGGTGTCCACTAACTAACCGACACGCCTACCACTGCACTAAAGTGCATCGTGACATAACTGGAGCATCGGTCCCATAACCGACCACCAACAACTCGACCATCTACTGAGCCAACTCAATCAGAGTCCAACAGACTTCCACAATGGCCGACATCACTGTGCGACCCTAATTAGCCAACAACAGTCGGAACATCGGTTCCTTTAACCGAGTTCCCAATCATATGAAAAGCATCATTACGCCCACCAAGACCCAACAAGTTCTCAAGAATATTTCACGGCGTGCCAACGAGTCTCAGTGGACTACGATGTTAGTATCCAATACCACTTAGGGGAAGCAAACGTGGCCGACGCGTTGAGCAAGAAATCAGTGGAGAATCTCATCAAGATGGTTACTAGTTTGGATATTAGTAGAGAATATCTATACATGTTATAGAATTATTGGAACATGTTATGCATATGATCATGTACAAATGGACATTACGACATTAGTGCCATTTAGTGTAGTGAGATAAAAGTAGAAAACTTATAAACTTGTATAATAAAGATGAAATTGTGAGATTCCATGTTTGAGACATGATGACAACTAGTGAATGATAAATTCTTTCATTATGTAAGACATTGCCTACATTGTATACATGACATTGACACTACGAGATATTATTATGCCGACCTAAAGGTCGATGATGCTATTCTGTATTTTAGACACGATGATTGCTATTCCATGTTTTAGACACGATGATCGGGACTTGCTTGCTTGTCGTTTGTGCTCATTCGCACATACTTGGCAGGGTCGCTCCCTCCAAGTCGGCACTCCGGAGTTGGCCATTTGCGACTTCATGTTCGCCGTGCGGGATTGGGTGTCAATTGGGCTGCCGTTGGATAGGCATAGCACCGTTGGAGCGTGGCTCAAGCTAAGACTCAAAGAAAGTCTTCAATAGAAAATGATTAAAGTTAACTAAACTTGACATTGAACATCACATAGATGATGACGCATTCATAGTAGTTGTATATTCATGATAGTATAGTTCTTTAATATTGTTATTACCTTGTACTTGAGCATGGAGGCATGATAGTAGTAGAGTTACTTTACTCCAATTATTATTTAGGGTTAATTGCATACAGGTCATCGAAAACAGGTCGAATAGCAAATATATCCCTACAAAATTCAACTTTTCATATTTATCCCTTCAAAAATCCACCATTATTCATATCTACCCCTACCGTCTATCTCTGTTAGAAAAGTTTAGTTAACCATAGGTTAAATGCTTAAGCTTGGTTAGGTGAAAAAGTAAATTTACTTTTTTACCCTTTGTAACGGCGCTCGTCTCCGCCGCGGCGGCGAAGGGGAGGGCGGCGGGCGGAGAGCGAAAGGCGGCAGAAAGCTGCGCGCGGGCGCACACGGCGAGCGTGGACAACTTCAGTATGGTGGGCGATGGGGCGACCTCCAACACGATTCGAATATGACGGCGGGCGATGCTCGTGGTGCCCCCCAGGCGCTGGCTTACCGGGCCCTTCAACATCAACTGCAGCCACTTCACCCTCTTCCTCCACCGCGATGCCGTCATACTCGCCTCGCAGGTACACTCTCCCCCTCC
The DNA here is from genome assembly GCA_029204045.2 of Tillandsia leiboldiana. Taxonomy (NCBI): domain Eukaryota; kingdom Viridiplantae; phylum Streptophyta; class Magnoliopsida; order Poales; family Bromeliaceae; genus Tillandsia; species Tillandsia leiboldiana. The sequence goes on from CM055070.1 coordinate 26,210,465, forward strand.
TCACTCTATCTATCCTTAGCTAAAAAAAATTAAATAAAATTAATAATCTGATAAAATTCAAAATGTATTTATTTATTTAATTTCTATTCAAATATTACACACAGTTAGCAACTCATCATTCATTTATTTAATTTGTATTTATTTATTTAATATATTTTATAGATGAAGAAAATGATTATTGGGATTTTTGGAGAGGGACATTTTTGCAACAAGTATAAAATTTTTGCCTTTGGAGGGATATATTTGTAAGGGCAAAAAAGTCATTTCATCTCTATTCTGTTAAAATATAAACAGTTTCTAAACGGTAATAAACCAGAAGGGTAGATATGAATAACTTAGGATTTTTGAAGGGATAAATATGAAAAGATGAATTTTATTGGGATATATTTGCTATTCGACTTGTTTTCTGGGACCCGTATGCAATTAACCCTATTATTTATTTGCATTTCATTTCAGCAGTTATACTATCTTTTTTCTCTCAGTTGATCTAGTGGTGTATTTCGCTTCTCTCGGCAGCTTACCCACTGGGAACTATTGAATAATAGTTCGCACCCCCATTGGTTTGTTGTTTTATTTCAGAGCCATCCACAACAAAAGAAGCTCGAGATCGTGACTAGGGGATTTCGCGTAGTTAGAGTTATCTCCTGGGCCTTGTGAGGTGGTTATGGGACACCTTTTGTCACGCCCCGGGGTCGAAACTGCGACCCGGGCTCGCCAACAGATCCGCCATCTGTACGGAAACTCCTGCACAGACGAAGCGTCTACCCTGCAAGTCAAATCTATAGCTAAACATGTATCAGAGCTGAAACCAAAACCAGTAGCTACAGAAATCTACTGAACATCTGAATGAATATAAATCCTCAATACAAGGTCTCTCACCCTCACTAAGTAAATAAATACAAATCTCTCAGACTGTCCAGTACAAAAGTGGAAATCAGAAATACATGGTACATCTACCTCTGACTCTCAATGCTGGTAAGGAACTACTCGGCCACGTCCTCACCTCGATCAGCTGTCTCCGCGCGAGCTAAGCCGGAACAGCAACCTCAGGAAACCTGTCACCGCAGCGGGTGTGAGAACTACTGCAGAAGGTAGTTCCCAGTGGGTACCGTCACCAATATCCACGGTATGCCCACTAAGTCTACTGGAGGCAAACAGATAGGTATGCAGATAGATAATAGGAAAGCTGAAAGAAAACTACAGCTACTATGTCTCAATCACCATGTTCAAGAAACTCTACTATGAACATGCTATGCACACACTCACCACTGCTAATATGCCTCAAGTACCATGCTCAAAGGAAAACTCATCTAAGAACATGCTATACATACACCACTCGCACACGAGGTGCTCACAAAACTCAAAACTCAATGACTGCCAAAACTGGCTCAGTCAAGCTTGTCCTGCGCCTGTCGTCTAGGAACGCACCTGCCCACTACCACGCATCCACAAGAGGACGGGATTTACGTGGGGCGTCCTAAACTGACTATCTCAATCTCACTCAAAGTGACCCCATGGTAACTCAGCCAGGGGTATCGTCGTCATCACGCATCCGGAGCGTAACTCGAGGGGAGCGACCCCACCGAGCTCAAATGTGTCTCAACTGTCTCAACAAGCGGCACATGCAGACTATGATCCACGATCAAACAGATCGGAAACTCAATACTCAACTAAAACAACTCAGCCGGGAAACACTCCACGACTCGATCAGGAAATGCCCAAACACTCTCACAGCTATGTCGGAGAACCCTCCACGACTCAATCTGATAATGCACAACCAATGGCTAAGTCGGGAAACCTCGACGACTCGATCTGCCAGAGCCCAAAACTTTCATAGCTAAGTCGGAGAACCACCTCCACTACCAAATCAGAAATACACAACCCATGATCTAGAATAATCTCATCAATCCCCACAAGGAAGCTCAAACCCACATGACACTAGAAACTCATCCCACAGAGCTCTAAAAATCTACTCGGCCCCTCGGCACGAGAACACATGTATCCTGAACCTACTCAATCCCTCTGGAAGATCTCAGTATTTTAAAACTATCTTCAAAACTCAGTTTTCATTAAAAACAAGTCCGACGATTTTTAAAACGGTTCAGATGCCAATCCAATGCCAACTAATCATGCAGTCTAGTGTCAAATCACCTCTAGATCATGGTAAAAATATATGGGGCTCACAATTGTCTTCCTACAATTTTCTAGGCAACTATCAGATTTACCAACTATAATAATAATCAAACTAAACATGCTAAACATGCATACAATAGCTTTAGAAGGCATTCCATACATCTTGAAGAATTTCCAACCCACCTTAAATGCTTTCCGTAGGCAAAGCCGAAATCGGGGAAGCGCCGCATCAAAAACTGCCGAAACATCAAAACCGCGCTGCGCGCGCTAGCACACTGCCGCGAACCACGGAAAAATCCCCGGAAGCTCGAACAATCCTCTCGAGTCCTCTACAAAATTCCCGGCGAGCTCCGGCTCACTCACAGCCAACGCACAGCAGCACGCAACACCTCGGCCCCGCGCAGTAAAAATACCAAATCTCTCAGCCAAGCAGCACATGCACAAGCTACTCCTCAAGGTGAAAAAGATGGAAAGAATAATCCATTCAGCTCAAAACTCATCAAAAATCCATCAACAAGTCCAAAAACCCATGCTAGGAAAAATCTGTCACTTACCTCACGTGCGGCCGACGCGCGCGCGGCTCCGCTCAACTCCAAGCAGCAGGACAACACAAGCTGCACCCTCACAGATCACTCTCTTTTTCTTCTCCTTCTTCTCTTTCTTTTCCTTGCTTCTCTCTTTTCTTTCTTTCTGTTGTGGAGAAGAAGGCAGGGTGGGGGCTCTATATAGAGGGTGGCGTGGGTGGTGGGCAACTGGGAGTGAAAAGACCAAAAGGCCCACGCTCAAAATCCACAAAATCAGTAATTCCTGGGGCTGGGTACCGATACCATAAGCAGGGTACCGGTACCAAAGACATTTGGTTCCGGAACCAAGTCTCGGGTTCCGGAACACAGCATGCAGTTCCGGAACCCAGACTTTGGTTCCGGAACTCAATGTTCCAAACCCTCCAATTCGGCTGAAGCTTCTCTAAACCTCGCCGTCAACTCGCTTTCTGCCCCGGAAGCTTCCGCATCACTCTGAAACCTCCTGAACCCCACTGTAAACATAAGGTACACACACTACACCAAAACTAATTTTTGCTGGAACTTTTGTGATGGCATTTAGGAAAAAAGGCACCAAAAAATAATTTTTGCTGGCAGTTTTTAAAAAATGCCCTTAAAATAAAAATGTATACTTATTTTATTTATTTATTTTTTTAATGTATTAATATTGTTAAAATTTCACCACAAAAGCGCCGGCTCTCTGGTGAAAATTTGTTTCCCGCGCGCGCAAGAAAGAACGAAAAAAAATTTCTACATCGCGCGCGCAAGAAAGAAAAAAGGAAAACCAAAAAATTTCCCAAACCATCGTTCCCCAACAGCGATCTCTCACTGTCCGCTCCCCCGGCCACCGCCTCCCCTGCGGCCACCTTTACCGCGCGCCTCCGCCGCCTCGGCCACCTCTACCGCGTGCCTCGGCCAGCGCCTCCCCTGCGGCCACCTCTACCACGCGCCTCCGCTGCCTCAGCCCCCGCCTTCCCTGTGGCCACCTCAACCGCGCGCCTCGGCCACCGCCTTCCCTGCGGCCACCTCTACCGCGCGCACACCTCTCCCTGTCCGCTCCCCGGGCCACCGCCTCCCCTGCGGCTGTGAAGACCCGGATCCCCGCGATGAGATTACTGGTTGATTAGCAGCTTACAGAGGCCTACGTGGTGTGTCGGTGGTGTTGGTGCACAATTTGGACACAAGTGATGGACTCAGTGTGTTAAATGGATCACGAGAGTAATCGGATGACCCCGTCGAGTATTTAAAAGTGGTCTCATGCGGAACAGACATCAGAAATGGACTCAGCGCGAAATTTGGGTTACGATGACTTATCTGGATGCCTTCGGAAAATTTGAGGTTTGGAATTTGGCAAAACGAACAGTGGATTTGGATTCAGCGAGCGAGAACGATGAAAATGGACTATTTATTTGTATTTTTCGGACCCCGGATGCCGTGCACGGATTTTGAGGCATTGGACACTATTCCGGCGGCCGGCGGGCAGCAGCGGAGCGCGGCGGCACGGGCTCGGGCAGGCGGCGGGGCGGGCGCGGCCAGCGCGTGGGCACGGGCATTGCGCGGGCAGCGTGCGGGCGAGCGCAGTGCACGGGGACAGGAGTACCACGTGGCGTTTTTCTATTGGGCTAGGGCGGACACGTGGCAGTTGCGGAGAGGCTGGTTCAGTGGTCGCGGTCCACGGAGCAGGCGGGGGTGGCCTCGAGATGCATGCGTGCAGAGGGCGCAGGCGCGCACGTGGGCTCGGCAGGCGCGCACGTGGGCGCGGCAGGCGCGCGTTGACAGGGTGCGCGCCACGCGTCAGCACCGCGGCGGGCCACGCGGCGTTAGGTGGGTGGCCGGTTTGGCTGTCCGCTGTTTGGCGGGTGACGTGGTGGAACCGGAGTAATTCGGGCGCTCCGCGGGGCAGTGGAACGGCGGCACTGTTGGCGCCCGAAGGATTCGGGTGCCCGAAACCTAGGACATGGGCGGCATTTTCTCAATTGTTTTGGGAGCCTATAAATACCTCCCCTCCCTCCCCGTTCCTCCTTTTTCTAGTTTTTCGGGCCTCTTCTCGGTGGGAGCTCCACAGCAAAGTCCCTCCCCTCCCTCTTCCCCACGCCTTGATGGATTTCCGGGATTTTTGGAGGCCGCGGCATCGACGTTTTCTGCGACGCGGCGCACATCGACGCACCTTGGATTTTTGGCTTTTACCGTCGCTCTTCAGTCCGCGAAACACCCCGGATTACCCCGATGGAATTTCGAGCCGATTTTCATGGCAACACGTTCACGGGAAGTAAGGCTTCGTTTTCCGTGTTGATCACTTCTCCGCAATTCGAGTTTTTGGCATAGTTCCCGAGGTATTTTGGTGACCCATTTTTCTGCTGTGAGATTTTGGACAGCGGAGGCTTGTCGATTTTCTATCTTGATTTACGAGCATTGGAATGAGGCGTTTAAGGACTCGATTGACATCTAGTCTTCGAGAGAAACGCGCTCGTATTTTTATTGGATTTTTTTGAGGACTCTTCGAATGTGAGACTTAAGCTTCTTTGGGGTTGTATCCCCCAGTTTTTACAGGTTGTGGATTGATTGGCTTCCGGTCTTGTTTAATTTATATCTGGGCCTACAGGTGTCGAAACGGGGCGTATAAATACTCGTTTTGGGTCTACTCGTCGCGAGGATCGCAACCGTGAATTTTCTGGAATTTTTGGAGCACTTATTGGAGGTGAGAAATGCCTTTCTTTGTGCTATTTGGGAAAAACAGCAATGCTGTTGGTGTATGTTTGGGGTATAGTTTGTGTTATGACGTTGATTGTTATGGTATTCCATTGTTGGGGTGATGTTGTTTGGAGCCGAGGCTTGCGCGACATGTACCGAGGATGCGGGTTTCGCAGATTTTGTTAGCAAGTGGCCACGCTCTTCACCGACTTTAGCTTTGCCTGCGGAAGCGTTTCAGGTGGGTTGCTTCATCTCCAGAATCGGTGGACGGTTCTCTAATTCTTTATGTTAGGATGCATGCATGTCTAGGGTACACAGTATGTGATTGAGAGGTAGGTAAGCTTGTTAATGATAATTGTATAAAAGAATTGCAAGATTAATATTCAAGTTATATTATGAGGACTTGCGAGATTTGGATAGTCATGTTGGTGATTAGTGGAAGCTTACCTAAGATAATGTTACCCTATATGTGATTATGTAGCATGCCATGTTAGCACATAGCCGTTTATGGGATTGGTTTATGCGTTGGGGCAGGATTATGTAGCTATGTGCAGTATTACTCTGAGGAGTCATTATGGATCAAGGATTATGGACAGGTGTAGTTCATTAGTGATTTTGGCATGTGGTTTACTTTCTTCTATCTTTCTTGAGGACAAATGCATGCTTGTATGGACACATAGTTAGGCCATCTTTTACTGCTACACTACTTATTGGGACTTGACTTAGGAGAAACCATGTTATTCCTTTCTCCTTCTTTGTTAGTCAGGCGGTCTGTGTTGCTCGGGTGCGAGCAGGGGTTTGAGGTAGTGTAGCCGGGACATTGGTGTCAGGGACGGGTTGTGCTGGATTGTGATTGGCAGGGTTTTGTGGTGACCACGGACTTTGGGCGGTTGACCGGAGGTCGATTATAGGACTTGATTATAGACGGCAGGGTATTGCGGCAACCGCGGATATTGGGCGGTTGACCGGATATTTACTTATGCATCTGATTGAGGACCAGGGTTTTCTTTAGTGGTTGAGCTTTCCCACTTTGATCAGAGTCATGATCCAGTCCTGCTGATTTATATTACTATGATACTTATCACTGAGATACTTTACTCGTGTGGGTCGCTCCCCTCGAGTTCCACTCCGGAGTGTGCTACAGACAGGCTTTGAGTCCTTGAGACTCCTTTTCATCGGTGCTATGTGTCGGCCAGCATACCCGATACAGGCAAGGCACAGCAGGCAGTACCAGTTCTTACTGGTTCATTGATTGGGTTTATTACAGGCAATTACTTTATTGGTGCACTCGTGTCAGGGGGCTGAGTGGAGTCTAGTAGCTATGTTTAGACCAGTGCTAGTGTTGTTGGGAGCCGTTTGGTTTGACGGTGGTCCCGTGTCGCTGAGAGTACTTTGACCGTTGTGTGAGAGGTTGAGCATCTTGAGTCTATCCGTTCTGAGAGAGAGTGTGGATTTCGACTATAGCCTGCATGAGCCACTACTCGATAGCGAGTTTGTCCATTTGGACACCCTACGTAATACCTGCCCGGCAGTGGGAGGTGGTTGTAGGTGGGCGCAGGTTTGACTGGACCAGATGTGGCAGTCAGCTCGATTGGGTCGATTGCGCACTTCATGTGCTAGTGGTTGCATACCATTCTTTGGTTCTCCCCTTTTGAGCATTTAGATAGAGGCATGGTAGCTGTTGAGGGTCTCCAGCTTTCTTGTTCAGTTTTTACTGCATTGGTTATCTTATGCCTCTAGTGGACTTAGTGGGCAGATCGTCGGGCCTGGCGGTGGTAGCCACTAAGAACTCCCTTTTTGGTGTAGTTCTCACACCCGTTGGGGGTTTTCCCCCTCCCTTTCTTTTCTCTCCTTTGTTTTGCAGAGTCTTAGCGGGTGTTGCTGATTCTGCGGTTGTTGATCGAGGCGAGGGAGTCGCGAGCTAGATCCCTACCCGTCGTTGGAGAGTAGCGGTACCCCTTCAGAGGAGATCTTCAGTAGATTACTTATTTTATTTTCCTCTTTTGAGAGACTGTTGTAGTGAGGATATGATATGTATTGAGAGCCTGTACACTGTTGTTTTATTGGAGATGCCTCCCTGTTGAGTTCTGGGTTTTGTTTTTGAGGATGTTGTATGATTATCTTTTTGGGAGATGGACATTGTTATTATTATTTCCAGTTGTACAGTGGTTGGTTTTAGTTTTACAGCAGATTTTTATTTATAGCTCTGATATCTGTTAGTTGTAGCACCTTTTCTTGCAGGTTGGACGCTTCGCCTATGCGGGGTTTTGTATAGGCGGCGGATCTGTTGGCGAGCCTGGGTCGCAGTTTCGACCCCGGGGCGTGACAGCGGCCACCTCTACCGCGCGTCTCCGCCGCCTCGGCCACCGCCATCTCCTTCTCTTCCCCATCAAGAAGCAAGGTTTCCCCTGCTCCATCGTCCGCCGCCGCCTCCCCTGCGGCTACCTTTGCTGCCGCCGCCACCTTTGCCGCTCCCTCGACTCGTCAACACTAGCACTTCGTCGGGACATAGTGCGGTATGTAGATTTTTTTTTTGTGCACACGTATTTAAAGAAAGAAATTTGTTTTTGATAAATTATAAATAGAGTGTATAATTTATAGTAAATTTTATTATTTATTTTGAAATAATTAATTAAATTCCTCGACAACGGCGTTCCTCGACAACGGCTTCACTTCGAACGCCATATGTGTTTCTTGAGAGCCTGGCAGAGGCTTTTGGAGTCATCTTAATTAGTTGGGTTAATTAATTATCTGGTGCAGAAATTTGCTTGTAAGTTGGGTTAATTAATTATCTCGAGCGCCACAAGTTGGGTTAATTAATTATCTCGAGCGCCATAAGTTGGGTTAATTAATTATCTTGAGCGCCACTTTGTAGTTTATTCCCACTAGAAAAGTTTCTTGACTGTTATACTAAAGTATGGCTGCATATCGATTGGTTTGGAGTGAACTGAACTGAAATAATTTCGTTTGGTTCAGTTTGTTTATGCTGTTTGGATGAGAAACTCCACTTGGGTTAATAGTATCAAAGTTTTAGGTGACAAATATAAGAATAATCAATCTTATCCTTGTCTTTGATCTAACAGGTGTAGCGCTTAGAACTGCAACTGTTTGATCATCATCTTTTGGTTAATATGAACCAAACTATCATAAATAAGGTTAATCTGGTTTATGCAGTTCTCAATTCACAAAACCTAACCAAGTCAATTTATGCCAACCTACTAGGGCTTAGGTAGGAAACCAAAGGTTTAATCTTAATTAATTGTTCATTTATTTATAGGTAATTCACACGTTTGGTTCTCAAATTAAAAGATTGGTCATACTTTAGTTCTCAAACTTTAATTTGATTTGATACTTATAAGATTGGCGTTTATCCATATTATATGTTTGAGTATATTTTTGTATTGATGTATTGTGTGAAAACTTTTAAGAAGTTAGTCAATTATTAGAATTCATAAGTTTTATGAAAAATTTATATATTTTAGCTCTTAATAATGATGTCAATGTAACTGAACTTAAAATACTAACTTTTATGCATATACAGGTAATTCTATTGTCAAGAATACCTAAATTACTTGTCTAGAATATGGATAAGACATGGATTCTTAAGCCAAGGTAATGTTCTAATATTTCTAAAGTTATGAATATTAAGTTATGTTAGTATATAAAATTAAGTAATATTTATTTGTACCATTCAATTAATGTATTTAGGTCAAGTGATGATTACCAACAAGCATTGAATCAATTCCTCAAATTTGCATTTGACAATGCATCTAAAGAAAGTATGATCCTTTGCCCATGTAGAAAATGCACTAATTGCTTTTGGAAAGAAGAGGAAGTTGTCTATGAACATCTCTTATGTGATGGATTTATGCAAGGTTATTACCCTACACATGATTTGGAGTTAGCTGCTGTAGTGTTGCATTGAAACTGTGGCGACATTACCTTTATGGTGAGCACTGTGAGATATTTACTGACCACAAGAGTCTGAAGTACTTGTTTACTCGGAAGGAGTTAAATTTGAGGCAACGCCGGTGGTTGGATCTGTTAAAGGATTATGACTTGAGTATTCAATATCACCCCGGCAAGGCTAATGTCGTCGCAGATGCCTTGAGTAGGCGGGCAATGCAGACCTTGAGTATTTTTATCACTCAGTAGATGCCATTGAGAGAGCAGCTGAGGCGACTCGAGATTGAGGTCGTGTCCCATGGAGATTCTGCAAGGCTTATGTCTTTGATCATCCAACCCACTCTACTGGATAAGATTAAGGAGAAACAGAGTGTGGACCCCTATCTGGAGAGGATTAGAGACCAAGTGCAGCATGGTCATGGTGGGGACTTTTCAGTTGATGCTGCAGGAGTACTGAGGTACAAGGATCGGTTCTGTGTGCCCATGGATCCTGAGATTCGGGAGCTGATTTTCAGAGAGGCTCACTATACACCTTATACCCTTCACCCTGGAGGAACTAAGATGTATAGGGACTTAAGGGCACAGTTTTGGTGGAATGGTATGAAAAGAGATATTGGAAGGTTTGTCGCTCATTGTCTAACTTGTCAGCAAGTTAAAGCTGAGCACCAGGTACCGGCTGGCAAGTTACAGAGCCTTCGAATTCCTGAATGGAAATGGGATCATGTGACTATGGACTTTATTGTTGGATTACCAAGGTCACAGAGTGGAGCTGATGCTATTTGGGTGATTGTAGATCGACTGACAAAATCTGCCCATTTTCTGTCTATACAGTCGACTTGGGCTCTTGAGAAGTTAGCACAGCTATATTTGGATGAGATTGTAAGGCTGCATGGTGTGCCAGCCTCGATGGTGTCCGATAGGGACCCAAGATTCACATCGCGCTTTTGGAAGAGTCTACAGACAGCTTTGGGGACCCAGCTTCGTTTCAGCACAGCCTTTCACCCACAGACTGATGGACAGTCTGAGCGGACCATTCAGACTCTTGAGGATCTGTTGAGAGCGTGTGTCCTGAGCTTTAGTGGCAGTTGGGATCGACATTTGAGATTGGCTGAGTTCGCGTACAACAATAGTTTCCAGGCGAGCATTCAAATGGCGCCCTATGAAGCGTTGTACGGACGCAAATGTCGATCGCCATTATTTTGGAGTGATGTGGGTGAAAGAAAAACCGTGGGACCTGACTGGCTTTTGGAAGCTGAAGAAAAGGTCAAGATTATTCGGCGACATTTGGAGACCGCCGAAAGCCGACAGAGGAGTTATGCCGATAGGAGGCGGCGTGACTTAGAGTTCCAGATTGGTGATCATGTTTTCCGCAAAGTCTCGCCATCCAGAGGGATACGCCGATTTGGAGTACGCGGAAAGTTTAGTCCGCGGTTTATTGGGCCCTTCGAGGTACTCGAGAGGATTGGCCCAGTGGCTTACAGAGTTGCACTTCCCCCACGCCTTGCAGGAATTCATGATGTTTTTTCACGTCTCAGCTTTGAGGAGATATGTTTATGATCCTACGCACGTGATTGACTTCACTCCGCTCGAGATCGGTGAGGATCTAGGGTACGAGGAGCGCCCATTGCGGATTCTGGCTCGTGAGGTGAGAGAATTGCGCAATCGGGCTATACCGTACGTAAAAGTGTTGTGGAGTAATCACGAGGAGTGGGAGGCTACTTGGGAGCTGGAGACGGTGATGATTGATGCTTATCCCCACCTGTTTAAGACTCCTGGATGAGGAATGTTTAGTTTCGAGGACGAAACTTTCTTTTAGAGGGGGAGGATGTGAAGATCCGGATCTCTGGGATGGTTTTGCAGGGCGAGCAGTGGCTTCTGGAGGCCTATGTTGTGTGATAGAGCTGGTTGTTCATGAATCAGATTCCAGATTTGGAACCGGCGCGAAAATCAGATCAAGTTTGCTTATGCGGGGGCTTCCGGCAAAATTTAGAAAGAGAATTTGGCGAAATGGACAGCGGATTTGGACTCAGCGCGCGAAAACGGTGAAAATGGGCTATTTACTTGCATTTATCGGAATTCGGAGCAAAAAGTACTGTTCACCGGCCGGAATTACTGTTCCGGCAGCCGGCGGCACCGGCAGGCGGCGGAGCAAGGCGGAGCAAGGCGGCGCAGTGGCGGAACGCGGCCGCGCGCAGGCGCGGGCAGGCGCGCACAGGTGTGGGCAGGCGCGGCGCGCGGTGGCGGGTCCACAGACAGGCGCGTGCACCGGGAGCACCGAGAAATGGTAATGCCACGTGGCAGCACCCTATTGGTTGGACGGCGTCAAAGACAGCGGCGGCAGCTGTGACACGTGGCGTCGCGTGATTGGCTGACAAGATCCGGAAGACCCGGCGAGTAGATCGGGCGCGTGCGCCGCGTGAACCACGTAGGGACACGTGGCACTGTGCCATTGACGGGCGCACGCCGCCCACGTGCGCGTGGCGTGCGGAACGTGGGCGGCGGGACAGGTGGCGTGATCTGGCGGATTCGGGCGGGACACGTGGCAGCATCTCAACGTTTCGGGCGGCTACAGTAACTTTCGGGCGCCCGGTTTTTGGGCCCGAATCCGACAAGCCCAATAGTGTTTTCTTGGCTATAAATAGGCCATTGAGGGCTTCATTTCTGGACTTTCTGAGATCCTTTTTGAGTCCCATTTTCGACAGAGAGTTTCTACTTCGAGTCTTCTACACTTTTTGGGGTTTTGGAGAAATTTTGGAGATCGTTTTATATTTTTCCTCCCCGATCTCGCGAGCTTCGACGCTGTTCCGATATCGATCATTTTCGTCGACTTTTCGTCCGCAGACTCCCCCGAGCTGAGTTCTTGGTCTTTTTTGCCGATTTTTACGGCAGCGTTTTCATGACAGGTAGATCCTCGACTTTGGTATTCATCTCTTGGATCTGTTTTGAGTTTTTATGGGAGTGCATGCAGCATCTTTAGACCCCCTTTTTGCTGTTGCATGTTCTCGACAGAGGATGAGTAATCTTGCAATTTCTCGGCCTACGAGAGGCGGAAATTGGTGTTTAAAGACTCGATTTCTATCTACACTTCGCGAGGATCGCCATCGTATTTTTCTTGGAATTTTTTGGAGGCCATCTCGCAGGAGGTAATTCCCTGTTTTGTGGACAGATGTGCGATAAAATTACTGTTTTGAGTAATTTGAGCTTACCACGATGTTCGGCTTATATTTTAGCGACCTGGTGGAATTTTTGTCGATTTTTGGTGCGTTGGAATCGTGAGAACCTGAGGATCGCACCCGTTAAATTTCAGCTCTTTTGGACTCAGGATTAATGTGCACATCCAGGTGGGTTGGAATTCTTCCAAACTTTGTGGAATGCCTTCTAATTCTGTTGAAAGCATGTTAGCATGCCTAGTTTAGCTATTTGTATAGCTGGTATAATCTGATAGATGTCTAGATTATTTTTGTATGACAGGCCTGAACCCCATTTATTATCTGTATGATCTTGAGACTGTTTGACACTAGAGTGCATGATTAGTTGACTTCCGAACTGCATCTGAACCGTTTTGAAAGCATTGAACCCGTTTTAATATAAAAAGTGGCTTCAAAAATAGTTTTAAACATTGTGATCACCCAGAGGGGTTGGATAGGTTCAGGATGCATGAACTCTCGCGCCTGGGGGCCGAGGGGATTTTTATTGACTCAGTGGATGGGTTTCCTAGTGTCTTGGGGGTTTGTGTGCACTATCAGATTGAGTCATGGAGGGTTCTCCGACCTGTTTATGGGTTAGTTGGCATTTCGAGTTTTCGATCTGTTCGATCATTGATTATAGCTTGCAGATGTCGCTTTTTGAGCCAGATGAGACACGCTTATTCCTCGGTGGGTAGCGCCCCTCGAGAGCCGCTCCGGATGCGATGATTATGATGCGCCTGATAAGGCTGCATGCGCCTGATGAGGCTGCTTTGCGTGATATTATGATAGTCCGATTGGACTCCCTAGTTGATACACTAGGGGCCCTAGTTGATACACTAGGGGGCGCAGGCTTGGCTGGACCAGATTTGGCAGTCAGAGAGATTGGGTTGATGTGAGCACCTTGTGAGCGAGTTGATGCATTACATGTTCATAGTTGAGTATTTTTCCTTTGAGCATGATTCTTGAGGCTTGACTGGACCAGATTTGGCAGTCAGAGAGATTGGGTTGATGTGAGCACCTCGTGAGCGAGTGGATGCATAGCATGTTCATAGTTGAGTGTTATTCCTTTGAGCATGATACTTGAGGCATATTAGCTGTAGTTCCATTTCAGCTTCCAAATTATCTATCTGTATACCTATTGTCTTGCCTCCAGTAGACTTAGTGGGCATATCGTGGATGTTGGTGACGGTACCCATTGAGAACTACCTTCTGCAGTAGTTCTCACACCCGCTATGGTGACAGGTTTTCCTGAGGTAGCTGTTCCGGCACCGGTTCGGGCGGAAGCAGCAGATCGAGGTAAGGGCGTGGCCGAGTAGCTCCTTACCAATTTTATTTTGAGAGTCAGAGGTAGATGTACCCTGTCTGAGAGATTTATTTGTATACTGAACAATTTGAGAGGTTTGATGTATCATGTATTATATTTTTGTCTGAGAGATGACCACTATTTTGGATGTATTACTTCAACTGTTAAGTGTTGGGATTTTGTAGCTACTTATTTTATTTTTACAGCTCTGATACATGTTTAGCTATAGATCTGATTTGCAGGTTAGACGCTTCGTCTGTGCGGAGATTTTCGTACAGATGGCGGATCTGTTGGCGAGCCCGGGTCGCAGTTCCGACCCCGGGGCGTGATAAAGACGATCAAAACCCTCTTTTACTTCCCTTTAATTCTTCTTCTCCTTCTTCTATTTCTTCATTAACTCATTCCTCTGTTTAAAAAAAAATACTCTGTTTCACATTTGGAGAAGATGATGACATGACATGCTAATTAATTAAGGGATGGTGCATGGTGTATGGTGTAAAGGACTTCATACCCTTTCCAACACCAACATTAAATACATTCAAACACCAAAACACCCTCTCTTTTAAATTCCTTTCTTTCTTTACACATTCTTTCATTAATTCCTTCAGAGGCCACTAATAATTAATTAATTAATCAATTAAATAATCCAATTAAGCCCACTCCAACTCACTTTTTGCCCTCGGGGCCTCCGCATCAGTCCGGAACATCCCGAACTCCGCTGTAATCTGAAAATACACATGTCCAAAGTTTCCCCCACTCAATAAGCTCAACCGTAGAGTCAATGTGCTCAATCCATAAACCGGCTCCCATAACTGCATATCCCGACTCACTTTTCGCCTCCAGAGTCTCCGCACCAGTCCGAAACCTCCCGAACTCATCTGTAAACAGAACATACCCCTGTTCCAAACCTTTCCCAATTCCTGCAAACCACAGTGGAGTCGCGGCTCACGCAAACCAGTCCTCTAACGGCGCACAAAGCCCGAAAAACTCCGACTCAAGCTGGGGCTTCCGCTGTAGAGTACCGGGACTTTGTAGAGTGTACCGACATCGCAAGATGGCGTGGTGCAGAGAAATCGCCTCGGACGTGTTCCATATTTGTTTGCAGATGATTTCGGTTTGATTCGGATCGACGCGGAAGCCCCAGCTTGAATCGGAATTTTTCGGGCTTTGTGCGCCGTTAGAGGACTGGGTTGTTAGAGCCGCGACTCCACTGTGGTTTGCAGAAAATTGGGAAAGGTTTGGAATAGGTGTATTTTCTGTTTACATATGAGTTCAGGAGGTTTCAGACTGGTGCGGAGACTCCGAAGGCGAAAAGTGAGTTGGAATCGGCAGTTATGGGAGCCGGTTTTTGGATTGAGCACTTTGACTCTACGATTGAGCTTTTTGAGTGGGGAAAACTCTGGACATGTGTATTTTCAGATTACAGCGGAGTTTGGGAAGTTCCGGACGGATCCGGAGGCCCCGAGAGCAAAAAGTGAGTTGAAGTTGGCTTAAAATGGATTAATTAATTAATTAATTAAATTAGTTAATTAGCCTGAGAGAAGGAATTAGAGATAAATGAGAAGATGTGAGAGAGGGAGTTGGTTTAGTGGATGTTGGTGTTGGAGAGAGTGCTTTGGGTTACTTGTTCACCATGCACCATACACCATGCACCAAGCACCTCAAATTAGCACTAATTAGCACCTTGCCATGTCATCACCTTCTCCAAAATCAAAACAGAGGAATTTTCCTCAAACAGAGGAATGAGAAGATTGGGAAGGAGGAGAAGAAGAAGAAGAATTGAGGTGTGGAAAAAGAGGATTTTGATCGTCTTGACGGCGCGGATCTATTGCTAGTAGCCGCGTGGTGCCGAGCGGACCAAGCGTGCGTCGAACCTCTTCGAAGGAGCTTTGTAGTTTTTAGTGAGAGAGAGAGAAAGCTTGGTTTGACCTTGGTGATGGTGTTGGAGGTGTGGGTGAGTGTGTGTGTGGGTTGGAACTTCTTCAAGATGTATGGAATGCCTTCTAAAACTATTGTATGCATGCTGATCATGAGTAGCTTATTATTTATATAGCTGGTGAATCTGATAGTTGCCTAGAAAATTATAGAAAAATAATTATGAGCCCCAGGTATTTTTAGCATGATCTAGGGATGATATGACACTAGACTGCATGATTAGTTGGCATTAGATTGGCATCTGAACCGTTTTAAAAATCGGCGGACCGGTTTTAATGAAATTGAGACTTTAAAAATAGTTTGGAATTTTTGCGAGCTTCCAGAGGGTTTGAGTAGGTTCAGCATGCATGTATTCTCGTGCCAGGGGGCCGAGTGGATTTTTAGAGCTCTGTGTGACGAGCTTCTAGTGTCAGGTGAGTTGAGATCCCTGGTGGGATTGTTCTAGATCATGGAGTGGTATTTCTGATTTAGTAGTGGAGATGGCTCTCCGATGTGGTTTGAGAGGTTGGGATCGGGCAGATTGAGTCGTGGAGTTTCCCGACTTAGCCATGGGATGTGCATTATCAGATTGGGTCGTTGAGGGTTCTCCGACATAGCTATGAGAGGGTTTGGCATTCCTTGATCCAGTCGTGGAGGGTTCCCAACTGTGATGTGTTATCTGGTATTGGGTATCCGATCTGTTTGATCGAGGATCATAGCCTGCATGTGCCATTATAAGACATTTGAGACTGACTAGATATTAGAGCTCGGTGGGGTCGCTCCCCTCGAGTACGCTCCGGATGCGTGACGATGATTGAGATGGACCGACTAGGACGCCCCACGTGGAGTGGGCAGGTGCGTTCGTAGCAGTCGGCAGGACGCCCCACGTGGAGTGGGCAGGTGCGTCCATAGTAGTCAGTAGTACGCCCCACGCGGAGTGGGTAGGTGTGTAGTACGCCCCACAAGGAGTGGGCAGGTGCGTAGTACGCCCCACACGCAGTGGGTAGGTGCGTAGGACGCCCCACGTGGAGTGGGCAGGTGCGTCCATAGTAGTCGGTAGGACGCCCCACGTGGAGTGGGCAGGTGTGTTCCTAGACGACAGGCGCGGGCTTGATTGTGCCAGTTTTGGACAGTCATTGAGATTTGGATTTTGAGAGCACCTCGTGTGCGTGTGGTTCATAGCTTGCTCTTCGATGAGTATTCCTTTGAGCATGATACTTGAGGCATTTAGTAGTGAGGGAGTATGCATAGCAGGTTCATAGTAGAGTTTTCCATGAGCATGATGTTGAGGCATATTAGTTGTAGCTCATTTCCTGCTTTCATTTATATATCTATCTGCATACCTATCTTTTGTGCCTCCAGTAGACTTGGTGGGCATACCGTGGATATTGGTGACGGTACCCACTGAGATCTACTTTCTGCAGTAGATCTCACACCCGCTGCGTTGACAGGTTCCTGAGGTAGCTGTTCCGGATGGGTTCGGGCGGAGACAGCTGATCGAGGTGAGGACGTGGCTGAGTAGTTCCTTACCCGTATTGAGAGTCAGAAGTAGATGTACCCTGTATTTTACGTTTCCACTTTTGTACTTGACAGCTGAGAGGTGTTGTATTGAGGATCTTTATTTTGTATTTACATCAGATGTTCAGTGGTTTTTCTATAGCTTGTGGTTTTAGTTCTATTTCAGCTCTGGTACATGTTTAGCTATAGATCTGACTTGCAGGGTAGACGCTTCGTCTGTGCGGCAGTTTCCGTACAGATGGCGGATCTGTTGGCGAGCCCGGGTCGCAGTTTCGACCCCGGGGCGTGGCAGATTAGGGTGGTATCAAAGCCTAGGAATATAGGTCGTTGAGGACTTAGTGACCCTAGGATGACTGTCGTGAGAGTAGGATGACTGTCGTGAGAGACCTGACTATTAGCGAGAGTCCTGATTGAGTTTGTACCTCCCCCGAGGGATTGGGGCGAGCGATTTGACATGTTTATTCTCTAAAGTGATTATGTTGGCTGCAGACAACATATGCTTTAGAACGGTTAACATGTTTTAGACTTTCGCTTGATTGGGTCGAGAGTGTTTGAGGTTTGGTTGGTTGTGACAGTTGTCCTTGTTGCCTCTGAGATGCCGTGCAGCGGCGAGAGCGTGTTTGACCTTGGATGAGGGGCCCGATCAGCGGGAGGCTGAATGGACAGAGCAGAGAGAGGTCTGATAGTTACGGGCTCAGGTAGCTCAGTTGTTGAGACGACGCGGCGCCAGGATGAGAACACGGAGCGCGTGATGCGCAGGTTTGAGCTGTGAGCATCGACTGAGGTATCGCCAATAGTACCTCCAGCCGCGACATCGTCGACTCGACCAGTTCGCACTGTGAGTAGTGTAGGAGCAGCGAGAGTTGCTGACCGATTGTTGTTCATCCGCCAGTTCCATCCCCTGTAGATTTGGGGCAGAGTTTGGAGCCATGGGAGGCCGAGAACTGGATTGCTGTTTTGGAAAAGTTGGTTAAGGACTTGTTCATCCAGGTGAAGCATCAGGTGCACTTGGTTGCGCACCTTTGGACAGGGACGCCGAGTGTTGGTGGCGTCGAGTTTGTCCCGTTGGACCACCAGGAGAGTGGTTGAGGATTTGGAGTGAGTTTCTATGATTGTTGAGCAGAGTGCTGCCCCATGTCGCCAGGATGAGACTCAGGAGATTGATCATGTTTGAGAGGGGTCTGCTTCGAGATGTTTATCATTTTGGGTATTCTCGGCGAGCGACTTTAGATGCACTGATTGTGCATGCTCGATGGATTGACAGAGGATCTGCGATCACGTCCAAGAGGGACGAAGAGCGAGGGACCAGCTCCAGAGAGAGGTGTCCAGCATCGTCAGATTTGGGATAGTTGAGCGGATCGAGGTTGTCATGATTCCAGTCCCAGGATTATGAGCCTCAGAGGAGACAGAGACTAGGAGGTTCTCGATAGTCGAGGCACCAGTGGCAGTCTCAGGATGACTGTGTCTTTTGCGGTGGGCCGCTTTCATCGCCATAGAGTGACTTCAGGGAAAGGGCGATGCTTTTCATGTGGATAGTCAGGACATCTTCACGCAGAGTGTCCCAGAGTGGTGCTTTTGGATTTGCCACTTGCGACGGCACCCCACTACTCCTTCAGGATGTAGAGGTTCATCCGACTTACCGGTAGGCTGAGAGAACCGTGACGCCGAGATAAATAGAGCGATGGCCACCAGCATCTAGAGATTGAGTTTGTGCAGCCGGTTGAGGACGCCAGGTTAGTGGATCGCGTCGTACCAGGTGTGGTTGCTTTTGGTCATTAGAGTTGGAGCTTGTTGACGCCGACGCCACTTGGGTGTGTTTTAGTAGAGCTTGGATAGCGTCGTGTGGACCGGAGATGAGATTGTTGGCTTATGCACGTGAGGATCAGGTTCCAGATCACGTATAGCACATGGATGAGTGTTGCCAGTCCCGCCCAGTGCAGTAGGACCTTGGATTTCATCCTAGAGTGTTAGTCCTACATCAGCTCCGAGATGATGTTATGAGGTTGGATAAGGATTGGATATCCCAACGTTATGTTATCATGGATTGTCGAGAGAGGACAATGACCCTCCGTGGACCTGGCCAGGAGGAGTGTGTTTAGAGAGGATGCTAGAGCACGACAGAGGTTGAGTCGTGGTTGTATCGCTTGTTAGCGACTATTGAGGAGGTGCCTACGGCGGCACCGGGGCTAAGGAATATCTTTTATTGCCGAGTGATCTCGAGTGAGAGTTTCCCAGATTTGATTTCGAAGCCGCCGTTTGGTGAGATTGAGATCGAAATAGTGATTGACGTGGTTTGGAAACCGCGCCGACTTCGGCAGCATCTCTTGGAGTATCACCCGTGAGTCATGGAGAGAGAGAGAGCTGTTAGCGTAGTTGCGTGATTTGATGGATCGAGAGGTCTGAGTGACCCAGTACCACGTCGTGGGAGCACGACAGTGAGGATCCGAGAGATTGATATGTTGGATATGATGCCACACCGTTGATACACGGCAGTGATGCCCCGTTGTGAGTGCACAACGGTGAGGGTTCTATGACGGTTGGAGCACAGGCAGATTTGGATCGTGTGTTGGTTGATGCCCTTTGTGGGAGATTGGAAGCATTATGGAACTTTACAGCTGAGGGTTGTGCCAGATAGAGTTCTGAACCCGATGGGGGCATATTGAGCTAACAGCAAGGTCAAGTGGATTGACTAAGGCCCGGCGGCCTTTTTGGATTTGAGGAATTGTGTGTTCCGGCGGTACTTGAACCGGGCTGTTGTACCGGCGTGAGTTTGAGCTCTACATTGAGTTGCCATGCCAGTAGTTGAGTTTGATTTATACGGGGTTGGCTGATTTGATTATTTTGGGATTGGATTCTGAGGTGAGATAGCACTTGAGGATAGTGCTGCAACTTCTGAGAGAGAGAAGTTGTTTGCCAAGTTGAGGAAGTTTGCGCTTGACTTTGGAAGGTTCTGTGTTTCGGCTATGTGATCTTAGTTATAAAAGTGATAGAGGACCCAACGAAGAGTGATACCGTTTGTGTTGGGTCTAGACCTATGTTAGTGACAGGGGACAAAAGCTCTTGGACTATGCAAGGCCAGTGTAGCTTGGAAGAGGCAAAGCTGAGGAGGATACCAGCATCGATACAGATATTGCCTGTGATAGAGAGATCGTTGAGTTATCCAGAGATCCTTGAGCCTGAAGTACAGGGTTACTTAGGAGGACTTTGATTGAGGCTACACCGGTAGACAGAGTTATTGGAGCGGTATGATTGATTTAGTATATCATTATCCCAGCATGCCTTGGTTAGACGAGGATTTGAGACATTGGAGTGGCCGATGCAATTCCCGCTTGTGAGGCAAAGGAATTTGTTTAATCGGGTTATATCCTGGATGAAGATTCAGTAGAGCCATCCTGATGAGTGAGAATGACCACCTAAGAGCCTGAGGATGAGTTGGGGATCTCCTATCCCCATCTGATTGAGGTACCCTCCTAAGTTATGGATTTACTTTTGGTTTCGAGGACGAAACCTTTTTAAGGAGGGGAGAGTGTAGAGTACCGGGACTTTGTAGTGTGTACCGACCTCGCAAGATGGCGTGGTGCGGAGAAATCGCCTCGGGCGTGTTCCATATTTGTTTGCAGATGATTTCGGTTTAATTCGGATCGACGCGGAAGCCCCAGCTTGAATCGGAATTTTCCGGGCTTTGTGCGCCGTTAGAGGACTGGGTTGTTAGAGCCGCGACTCCACTGTGGTTTGCAGAAAATCGGGAAATGTTTGGAACAGGTGTATTTTCTGTTTACAGATGAGTTTGGGAGGTTTCAGACTGGTGCGGAGACTCCGAAGGCGAAAAGTGAGTTGGAATCGGCAGTTATGGGAGCCGGTTTTTGGATTGAGCACTTTGACTCTACGGTTGAGCTTTTTGAGTGGGGAAAACTCTGGACATGTGTATTTTCAGATTACAGCGGAGTTCGGGAAGTTCCGGACTGATGCGGAGGCCCCGAGGGCAAAAAGTGAGTTGAAGTTGGGTTAAAATGGATTAATTAATTAATTAATTAAATTAGTTAATTAGCCTGAGAGAAGGAATTAGAGATAAATGAGAAGATGTGAGAGAGGGAGTTGGTTTAGTGGATGTTGGTGTTGGAGAGAGTGCTTTGGGTTGCTTGTTCACCATGCACCATGCACCATGCACCAAGCACCTAAAATTAGCACTAATTACACCTTGCCATGTCATCACCTTCTCCAAAATCAAAACAGAGGAATTTTCGTCAAACAGAGGAATGAGAAGATTGGGAAGGAGGAGAAGAAGAAGAAGAATTGAGGTGTGGAAAAAGAGGATTTTGATCGTCTTGACGGCGCGGATCTATTGCTAGTAGCCGCGTGGTGCCGAGCGGAGCAAGCATGCGTCGAACCTCTTCGAAGATGCTTTGTAGTTTTTAGTGAGAGAGAGAGAAAGCTTGGTTTGACCTTGGTGATGGTGTTGGAGGTGTGGGTGAGTGTGTGTGTGGGTTGGAACTTCTTCAAGATGTATGGAATGCCTTCTAAAGCTATTGTATGCATATTGATCATGAGTAGCTTATTATTTATATAGCTGGTGAATCTGATAGTTGCCTAGAAAATTATAAAAAAATAATTATGAGCCCCAGGTATTTTTAGCATGATCTAGGGATGATATGACACTAGACTGCATGATTATTTGCCATTAGATTGGCATCTGAACCGTTTTTAAAATCGGCGGACCAGTTTTAATGAAATTGAGACTTTAAAAATAGTTTGGAATTTTTGCGAGCTTCCAGAGGGTTTGAGTAGGTTCAGCATGCATGTATTCTCGTGCCAGGGGGCCGAGTGGATTTTTAGAGCTTTGTGTGACGAGCTTCTAGTTTCAGGTGAGTTGAGATCCCTGGTGGGATTGTTCTAGATCATGGAGTGGTATTTCTGATTTAGTAGTGGAGATGGCTCTCCGATGTGGTTTAAGAGGTTGGGCACGGGCAGATTGAGTCGTAGAGTTTCCCGACTTAGCCATGGGATGTGCATTATCAGATTGGGTCGTTGAGGGTTCTCCGACATAGCTATGAGAGGGTTTGGCATTCCTTGATCCAGTCGTGGAGGGTTCCCAACTGTGATGTGTTATCTGGTATTGGGTATCCGATCTGTTTGATCGAGGATCATAGCCTGCATGTGCCATTATGAGACATTTGAGACTGACTAGATATTAGAGCTCGGTGGGGTCGCTCCCCTCGAGTACGCTCCAGATGCGTGACGATGATTGAGATGGACCGACTAGGACGCCCCACGTGGAGTGGGCAGGTGCGTTCGTAGTAGTCGGCAGGACGCCCCACGTGGAGTGGGCAGGTGCGTCCATAGTAGTCAGTAGTACGCCCCACGCGGAGTGGGTAGGTGTTTAGTACGCCCCACAGGGAGTGGGGAGGAGCGTAGTACGCCCCACACGCAGTGGGTAGGTGCGTAGGACGCCCCACGTGGAGTGGGCAGGTGCGTCCATAGTAGTCGGTAGGACGCCCCACGTGGAGTGGGCAGGTGCGTTCCTAGACGACAGGCACAGCCTTGACTGTGCCAGTTTTGGGCAGTCATTGAGATTTGGATTTTGAGAGCACCTCGTGTGCGTGTGGTGCATATCTTGCTGTTAGATGAGTATTCCTTTGAGCATGGTACTTGAGGCATTTAGTAGTGAGGGAGTATGCATAGCAGGTTCATAGTAGAGTTTTCCATGAGCTTGATGTTGAGGCATATTAGTTGTAGCTCATTTCCTGCTTTCATTTATATATCTATCTGCATACCTATCTTTTGTGCCTCCAGTAGACTTAGTGGGCATACCGTGGATATTGGTGACGGTACCCACTGAGATCTACCTTCTGCAGTAGATCTCACACCCGCTGCGGTGACAGGTTCCTGAGGTAGCTGTTCCGGATGGGTTCGGGCGGAGACAGCTGATCGAGGTGAGGACGTGGCTGAGTAGTTCCTTACCCGTATTGAGAGTCAGAAGTAGATGTACCCTGTATTTTACGTTTCCACTTTTGTACTTGACAGCTGAGAGATGTTGTATTGAGGATCTTTATTTTGTATTTACATCAGATGTTCAGTGGTGTTTCTATAGCTTGTGGTTTTAGTTCTATTTCAGCTCTGATACATGTTTAGCTATAGATCTGACTTGCAGGGTAGACGCTTCGTCTGTGCGGCAGTTTCCGTACAGATGGCGGATCTGTTGGCGAGCCCGGGTCGCAGTTTCGACCCTGGGGCGTGACATCCGCGTCGATCCGAATCAACCCGAAATCATCTGCAAACAAATATGGAACATGTCCGAGGCGATTTCTCAGCACCACGCCATCTTGCGAGGTTGGTACACTCCACCAAGTCCCGGTACTCTACAATCAGAGCCTAGGTTGTAGGTCATGGTGGACTTAGAAACCCTAGGCTTATGGTTTGACCCTTGGTTGACTTCGTGAGAGTCGTGATTTATAGCGAGAGTCCTGATTGAGTTTTACACCTCTCCCAAGGGACGGGAAGAGTGATTGGCATGTTTATTCTCCTAAGTAATTATGTTGGCTGCAGACAACATAATGCTGTGGAACGGGTGAGATGCTTTAGACTTTCGCTTGATTGGGTCGAGCGCTGTTGTGTGCTGTTTTGTGGTTTCGTCGTGGCGAGCGGTGTCTCCCCGATGCTGGGTGTTGACCCGTGTGCATCTTGTCATAGCGGTTGAGCTTGAGCAGTTGGTTTTGTGCCAGATACCCGGATTGAGGTCAGAGAACTCCGGACCCATATGACAGGATTGTCTGAGGCCTTTCAGCGGCAGAGTGAGCGACCAGCTGGTTCTAGTGACACAGTTGTCGGAGCAGCGGGCAGCTCGACAGTGCTTCCTTCTAAGACCACCCTGTTGCAGTATCCTCAGGGGCGGGGATTGCTGTGGCACCGATGGAGTGAGTAGCCCCCTCTGTGCCAATGTTTAGTGCCGAGGCACCGAGGCAGGGTGGATAGTTGACAGCTGGTGAGCTGAGGGGACATGATCGATCTACTCAGCCTGATTCGGCAGATGAACCACCCCGACTCATAAGATTGAGTTTGGAGCATTTAGAGGCAGAGTCGTGGTTGGTGGTAATGGAGTGACTACTTGAGAGCCTCCATGTGCTAGTGAGTTTTTGCAGTTGTTGAACTGCGCACTCCAGATTTCGAGGGACGAGGCGCATAGGATATGTGTGGCTGGGAGTGGATTGCGCCAGGATATCTTTCAGTTTATTCAGTCCATCCGTTATAGGTTTTGACGCCTCGTTGGAGTAGGCATTGTGTATGGAGCGTGGCGCTGCAGTTCCTTTGGATAGGGATCTGCCGCCAGGGGCGAGTTTTGGATATTGGCGCTTGGCGCCGGGTGATGGAGGACAAATCGGCCGGCAGAGGCACTTCTGATTTCTTTTCCAGGATGACGGGTTCCTGAGATGCCAGAGATCGGGTGGACCCCGATGGCAGCATCAGCATCTATATCAGAGTGGCGCAGCGGTAGCGTGGATTTGTTATCTGCGGAGGACCTTATTCGTTGCCTCAGTGTGAGCAGAGACAGAGGTCGTACTCCCTATGTGGATAGTCCTGATTTTCAGGCAGATTGAGCGACAACCACTTGCATCGAGTGGATGAATCTGTGCCGCCCGGTTGGAGGGCGCCACGGTAGTGGATCGAGTTGTCGCAGGTGTGATTTCATCACAGCAGTCGGAGTTAGAGCATGTTGCATTCCTGCATGGACTAGAGGCAGATTTGTTACCACATGCACTAGAGGTATAGGTTCCTACTAGTGTTGTGCATGTGGAAGAGGCTTGTGGATCATGTCCAATGCAGTTGAGGCCGCGAGTTGTACCGGTTGACTTATTAGTAATTGTGTGGCAGTTCGGTGTTTTGACCATGTGCTTGAGATTGATTGGCACAATGCCACAAGATGTTTTAACTGAGGAGAGTGAGGACATCGATTTTCTGCGAGGCAGACAAGAGGAGGTTTGCTTGTTGAGATTACTAGAGCACACAGGTTATAGCGACAGTGTGAGAGGTGCTTACGGCGGCACCGGGACTCAAGGATATCTTTGTTGCCCATGAGATCCCGGGTGTGAATTCACCTTAGTTGTTGGCAATGCCGCCGGTTAGGGAGATAGAGATTGAGTTTGACGTGGTTTGTGGAACCGCGCCACCCTCGACAGCACCTCATTGGATATCGCCGGTAGAGCTGAGAGAGCTGATGGCACAGTCGCAGGATATGATGGATCGAGGGGACTGTTTGACCTAGTGCCACGCCGTTGATATACGGTGGTGATGCCACGCCGTTGGTATGATGGTGATGCCACGTCGTTGATACACGACTGTGAGGGTCCTTTTATGGTTCGAGTGTAGACAGGTCTGGGTGGTATCTAGGACCTTTTGATGGAGCTATACTCCGGCAGTTATTGTATGATGCGAGTACCTACTTGGAATTAGACAGCCGAGGACTTTGCCTGGATGGCATTCAGGATCCGGTAAGGGCAATATGAGAGCATAGTGAGGCCAAATGGAATGACTAATGCCCTGTGACTTCAAGATCTGAGGAATTGTATGTCTCAGTTGTACTTGGACGGACTGGGAGTGGTGTTTCCCGAGGATATTTTGATTTACTCCTGGAGCGACTTGGAACACAAGGAGCACTTGTGGATGTGCTACCATGCCCGTGTGGATGAAGTTGTATGCCAAGTTATTGAGGTACAAGTTGTAGCTTCAGAAGCATACCTTCTTGGGTCACTTTGTTCGAGCCGTAGGGGCGGCGGTGGAAATCCGGCCAATATGGATACTAATTGGAAATTGGCCGAGATCGACATTTATTGTCGAGGTGAGGAGCTTCTTGGACTGGGCAGTGCTAGGAGAGCTTGGCGGACGGATGATGAGACTGACACCAGCACCGATTTCAGCTTTGTCAGTGGTGGGAGATGGATTGCGAGTTATAGTGATGCCTCCCATAGTGGCCGTGGAGTACCGGGGGTTGTCTTCGATCCGCGCTTCATCAGTCCAACCCTATGAGTATTGTGGTTGGACGAACCACTGTTTTGTAGGCAGCTTGGATCCCACAGTTGAGCCTTTCAGTACGGCTATTATTTCCGCTTTGATTGATATACCTGGGCGTAGGCCATGCCTGCTTGGCTATCAGTTCTTATTACTCAGCCTTTCTATTCTATACTATGAGATAGATTAAGATTTCAGCTTTAGTTTGCAGTTTCTGCCCTGCGGCGCCAATGGAGACTACAGCTTTCAGCATTTTGAGTGAGAGTTATGCGGATTGTCGTTGAGGGTTCGGACTTTTGACCGCGAGTTTGGGCATCAGCATTATGATCACCTTTCGAGCTATTTGTCGGTCCCGATCACCGACGGTTTGGTCACCGTCAGGGTGTTCTTTATTAGTTGAGAGATCGACTTCGACCCGTGGGTCTGTTCGGGTTATTATAGCATGTTGAGTGACCAACTGTGGCATGAGATTGTGTCTCTTGAGGATCCCTTTTGAGGGTAGCCTGTGGTTGAGTAGTCCACTCGGGTGGTTTGGGTCTGGAAGTGACTGAGTGAAGACCCCAGCTTATTGGATTCTTTTCCTTATTGGATGAATGAGTGGGTATGCTTCGGGTGGCCTTGGTTGAGTTGACACAGGGTGCGTGTTGCACAAGTGGTTATTTCCGTTTCCCCCAGCCTTTTATTGGAGCCCTTTGGTATTTCACGTCTCAGCTAAGGAGTGATGTGTTTTTGGGTCCCTTGCCCGTGATTGACTCGCCCCTTTGAGATCTATGAGTGTTTGGAGTACGAGGGACGCCCGTTGCGAATTCTGGCTCGTGAGATGGGGGAATTGCGCAATCGGGCTATGCCGTACTGGATGTTGCTGTTGTTGTTGTTGAGGAGTAATCACGGGGTGTGAGTGATGACTTAGGAGCTGGAGATGATGATGTTGAGTACTTACCCTTGGTGTTTGTGATTCCTGGTGGAATTGAGCTAGTTTCGAGGATGAAACTTTCTTTTAGTGGGGGAGGATGTGAGGACCCGGATCCCCACGACGAGATTACTGGTTGACCAGCAGCTTCTGGAGGCCAATATGGCGCGTCGGTGGTGTTTGTGCACCAATTGGACACTAGTGATGGACTCGGAGTGTTTAATGGATCACGAGAGTAGTCAGATGACCCCGTTGAATGCTTAGAAGTGGTTTTGCGCCAATGGATATTAAAATTGGGCTCAGCGGGAAGTTTGGACAAAAGAACATCTTTCCGGATGCCTTCGGCAATTTTTAGAGTTGGATTTGGCAAATCGGACACCGGATTTGGATTCAGCGCGCGAAAACGATGAAAATGGACTATTCACTTATATTTTTCGGAGCCCGGATGACCCGGCACGGATTTCGAGGCAGAGGTACTGTTCCGGCGGCCGACGGGCAGCGGCGGAGCGCGGCGGCCAGGGCGCGCGGGCAGGCGCGTGGGCGCGCGGGCAGGCGTGCGGCGCACGGGCGCACCTTGCCACGTGGCATCTTTTCACTGGTCCCCTGTGGACACGTGGTAGGCTTGTAGTGGCCGGTGCAGTGCACCGGGACCACGGAGCAGGCTGGACCGCCTCGGGACGCGTGCCTGGCAGAGTGCGCAGGCGGCACTGGCGCGCCCATGTGCGCGCGCCAGGCGCGCGTTGACTGGAGTCGGCCACGTTTCGGCTCCCCGTTGGGCCACGTGTCGTGCGGGGGATGGCCCCGCACGGCTGCCTGTTGGTTGGCGGGCGACGTGGAGGCCCGTGGGCGATTCGGGCCCGCACAGTGTTGGGCCGGGCCCAACACTGTAGCGATTCGGGCCCGCACAGTGTTGGGCCGGGCCCAACACTGTAGCGACCCAGAAAATTCGGGCGCCCGAACCTGGGGATATATCCGGTATTTCGCGAATTGTTTCTGGAGCCTATAAAAGGGATCCGAGCTTCTTCTTCTCCCCTTTTTTTGGCATTTCCGATGTCTTCAGTAAGGTTGATCGCCGTGCAGAGCTGGTTCCAACTGTGGATTCCTAGATTTTTACGTGGCACGCACTTCGAGGTTTCTATTTTCACGGCGCGGCGCGACGCTCGTTCATTTGTGGCCCCCCTTCGTCGCGTTTCGGTGCGAGGACTCCCCCGGCCTACCCCGACCTCCGTTTCAGGCGATTCTTGCGCCGTTGGATTGGCGACGGACAGAGCTACAATCTTAGTATTTCCTACTTCCCCTCGTTTCACGCTTTTCGAGGTGTTTTTCCAAGCTTACTGTGACACTATTTCTGTGATGGAGACTTGGACAGCGACGTGGTTTTTCGGTGATACCTCCGTAACCGGGCATCGGATTGAGACGCTCCTGTGCAGTTTTTGCATCTAATCGACGCGAGAATTATCATCGTATTTTTCTGGGATTTTTCTGGAAATTGCCCGAAGGTATACTTTTCTTGTTCTTCTGTGCAATGTGATACAGTTGTGTATGTTTTGGAGTTTCGTGCTCATCGCGTTGTGGAATTTGTAACTCGGCCTACGGGGCTCGGAATTGGACGTGCAGATACCCGTTTCGAAGGTCTCGACGCGAGGATCGCGACAGTATTTATGTTGGATTTTTCTGAGTTCTCGCTACAGGTGAAAAATCCGCAACTTTGGGACTGTTCCAACAGATTTGTATGTACTTGGATATTTTGGAATAAAAGTGTAACTTTGGACCTTTTGTTTTACCCAGGAGGGTTCGCGAGTGTTGTTGGAACAATGCTAGGAGCCGAGGTTTGCGCGACATCTACCGTGGATACGGATCCAGCGGATTGTGCGTGCAAGTGGCCACGCTCTTCACCGACCCCAGGTTTGCCTTGGATTGAGCACTTCAGGTGGGTAGGCTTAATTTGGTAACTGTATAAGGTTTTTACATTATGGTGAATGTAAGTGCACTTGTGGGGATGTCACCCCTCTATGACTGATAGCAGGCATATTTGATGTACAACCGATATGAGCGAGAGGTAAGCAAGGAATGGCCTACTTGGGTAAGATTGGTATACCATAGTAGGAATACTTTAGCATGCTTTGCTAATATATGTTTCACCCACTTTTATCGTTTCTGAGGACAAAAGCATGCTTGTTTGGGACATGTAGCTAGGCCATCTTTTACTGCTGCACTACATATTGGAACTTGACTTAGGAGAAACCATGCTATTCCTTTTCTCCTTCTTTGTTAGTCAGGCGGTCTGTGTTGCTCGGGTGCGAGCAGGGGTCTGGGGTAGTGTAGCCGGGACATTGGTGTCAGGGACGGGTTGTGTTGGATTTCGGTTGGCAGGATTTTGTGGTGACCGCGGACTTTGGGCGGTTGACCGGAGGTTGGTTATAGGACTTGATTATAGACGGCAGGGTATTGCGGCAACCGCGGATATTGGGCGGTTGACCGGATATTTATTTATGCACCAGATTGGGTATCTGATTTCTCTAGTGGACAGAGTTTCCCACTATTTGAGTATTTTTGCATCTGATTGAGGACCGAGGCTTTCTTTAGTGGTTGGGCTTTCCCACTTTGATCAGGGTCATGATCCAGTCCTGCTGATTTATCCTTATGTTACTGGTTACTGAGATACTTTACTCATGTGGGTCGCTCCCCTCGAGTGCCACTCCGGAGTGTGCGATCGGACAGTTCGAGGCCGATCTGTTACTTACTTTGAGTCCTTGAGACTCCTATCCCTTATCGGTGTTATGCATTGGCCAGCATACCCGATTTGTCAGGCACAGCAGGCAGTACCAGTTTTACTGGTGGTACAAGATTGGGTTATTTCAGGCATTTACTTTATTGTTGCACTCGTGTCAGGGGGACCGAGTGGAGTCTAGTAGCTGTGTTTAGACCAGTGCTAGTGTTGTCGGGAACCGCTTGGGGATTGACTGTAGTCCCGAGGTCGTTGTGAGTTAGTCGACCATTGTGCGAGAGGTTTGGTGATCTTGAGGCTATCTGTTCTGAGAGAGAGAGTGGATTTTGACTATAGCCTGCATGAGCCACTACTCGATAGCGAGTTAGTCCGTTTGGACGCCCTACGTAATTCCTGCCCGTCAGCGGGAGGTGGTCGTAGGCGGGGCGCAGGTTTGACTGGACCAGATGTGGTAGTCAGCTCGATTGGGTCGATTGTGCACTTCATGTGCTAGTGGTTTGCATACCATTCTTTGATTCTCCCCTCTTGAGCATTTAGATGGAGGCTTGGTAGTTGTTAGGTGACATCAGCATTCTTGTTCTGTTCTCACGGCTTTGGTTAGTTTTTGTCTCTCGAGGACTTAGTGGGCAGACCGTCGGGTCTGGCGGTGGTACCCACTGAGAACTCCCTTTATGGTGTAGTTCTCACACCCTTTGGGGGTTTTCCCCCTCCTTTTTCCTTCCTCTCCTTTGTTTTGCAGAGTCTTAGCGGGTGTTGCTGATTCTGCGGTTGTTGATCGAGGCGAGGGAGTCACGAGCTAGATCCCTACCCGTCGTTGGTGAGTAGCGGTACCCCCTTCAGAGGAGACCTGCAGTAGATTGGCTATTTTGTTTTCCTCTTTTGAGAGACTCATGTAGTGAGGATATGATATGTATTGAGAGCCTGTACACTGATGTATTTATTGGAGATATCTCCCTGTTGAGCTATGAGTTTTGTATCTGAGGATATTGTACGATTATCATTTTTGGGAGATGGACATTGTTGTATTATTTCCAGTTGTACAGTGGTTGATTTTAGTTATACAGCAGATTTTCATTTATAGCTGTGGTGACCCGGACCTTTGCCGGGCTTCTACAGTGTGACCAGCAGCTTCTGGAAGCCTACGTGGCTTGTCGGCGGTGTTCGCGCGCCTATTTGGACACAAGAGATGGACCCTGTGAGCTTTGGTTGGCTGTATTGGCCTTCGGCTGCTTTTGCCGAATTTTAGGAAAGGATTTTGGCCAAACAGAGGGTGGATTTGGGTTCTGTGCGGAAAAACGCTTGGAAATGGCTTTTTGTTTGCTTAATTCTGAGTCCGGATGCCCAAAAGCGGGCTCCCGGAAGTTTTGGCAGTTTTTGGGGTTTGCGGGAGCCTCCGGCAAATTATAGGTTTGGAATTTGGCAAAATGGACGTCGTTTTTGGAATCAGCGCGCGAAAACGGTCAAGATGGGCTATTTACTTACTGTTTTTGGGCTGCGGTTACTGTTCACGCCGGAACAGTGTTTCCGGCGATCGCCGGCGGCGGCGGGCAGTGCCGGCGGGCGGCGGCGCCGCCTCGGGCAGGCGGCAGGCGGCGGCACAGGGCGCGGGCAGGGCGCGGGCAGGCGCCCGGGAGCGCGGGCAGGCGCGCGGTCCACCGCGGAGGTCGTGCGCCGGGGGGCGGGCCACGTGGCGCTTTGCGGTTGGCCGGTGCTGCAGACGCGGTCCACGGAATTTGGTCCGGGTGCACGGTGGACCGGGTGGACACGTGGCATGAGGTTATTGGTTCGGTGCTGTGCTCCCGGTCCACGCAACCGGTGGAGTGGGTGGCCGGGGGCAGGCGGCCGTACGGCGGGGCAGGTGGCCGTACGGCCCGGGTCAGCCGCGACGTGCGCGGTCCACGGCGCGACGTGCGCGGTGCACGGGTGGCCGGGCCACGTGTCGCGTCGCCATTGGCGGGCGCAGGTGCACCGGGTGCAGTGGGGCCCGGGGTGTTAGCGGACTGGGCTGTGTGGTGGACCGGGCCGCACTGTGCGCGCCCGAATCTTGGCGGGCCGGGCCGCACTGTGCGCGCCCGAAACCTGCGGGCTGGGCCGGGCCGCACTGTGCGCGCCCGGAACTTGGGACACATTGGGTATTTCCCCAAATGTTTTTCTCAGCCTATAAATAGGCAGCCCGAGCCCTCTTCTTTGGCTTTTTCCTCTCAGCCCAAGCTTGATCTCCCCGAGCTCCCTTCTTGGAAGATTTTCATCTTCAAGTCCTTGATCTTCCTGCCAAGTTCTGGGATTTTTGGAGGCACGAATCCCGAGGTTCCCCATTTTACGGTGCGGCGCGACGTTGCTTTCTAGTGTTCTTCTTCGGCGCAGCAGCAGTGTTTTAGCTCCCCTGGGCTACCCCGAGATCATTTTGCGGTGATTCTTGCGCCGACAGACTCCTAAGAGGTAGGGCTTCATCTTTCGTTTTGATCGCGCTTTCCCGTTTCGAGTTTTTGGCACGGATCCCGAGGCAACACTGTGACCTATTTTCTGTTTGGCTTTGTGGGACTGCATCGAGGTGTTTTGGTCATATCTTTGCGCACGAGCGTCAGCTGGAAACGAGCTTATACAACTTTTTCATCTACAGATCGCAAGGAACGCGCTCGTATTTTTATTGGATTTTTCTGAGATTTCATCAGAGGTGAGAATCACTGTTTCTCTGTGTACAGTGCTACAGTCTTTTGTGCTGAAATCTTTTGAGTGTACCACCTTGTCGAATTTTTATCTTGACTTACCGAACTCCGATTTGGGCGTGCAAGGTACCGTTGCGAAGCTATCGACGCGAGGATCGCTGTGGTATTTTCTTGGAATTTTCTGGGCACTTTCTGCAGGTGATAATTTAACAGTTTCGGGACTGTTGTTGTATGGGATTATAAGAGTTATATTTGGGAGCCTTAGTGTAATTAGTGAGCTTTGTATTGTGCCAGGAGAGTTACGGGTGTGCTGAACTTATTGGAGCAAGGGATTAGAGTTATCTGGTGTTTTCAGCTGTTGGGCTTTGGACAGTCAGCTTTTCAGGTGGGTGCCTTATTCCCGGAACCGGCGGACGGTTCTCTATATTGTTATATGTTAGCATTGCATGCAGGTGTACGGTACAATAACTGAAATTGGTCGGTAAGTTTAACAGTGAGGATTCTATGGAAATTGCAAGTGAATTTCTCATAGTATGGCAATGGTATAATCAAATATTCATGTTGGTGATTAGTGGAAGCCCACCTAAGGCAAGGCTACCATATCAGGATTAATTATCATGCCATATTAGCACATAACCTTTTATGAGGCTGGTTTATGCATTGGGATAGGATTATGTAGTTATGTGCAGGTCCTACTCCAAGGAGTGATTATGGATCGAAAATCATGGACAGGTATGGTCATTGCTAATTCTGGCATGAGGTTTATTTTCTTTATCCTTTTTAAGGACAAATGCATGCTTGTATGGACATATGTGTATGAACATATAGTTAGGCCATCTTTTACTGCTGCACTACATATTGGAATTTGACTTAGGAGAAACCATGATTGCTTTCTTTCTCCTTTTTATTTAGACTTTTGAGTCATGTTGCTCGGGTTCGAGCAGAGGTTTGGGATAGTGTAGCTGGGACCTTAGGGTCAGAGACAGGGTGTGCTTGATGTTGGATTGTGGGTTATTGCGGCAACCGCGGACAGTAGGCGGTTGACCGGATCTTGATTTATTTACCCAACTGTGGGTTGTGGGTTATTGCGGTGACCGCGGACTTGGGCGGTTGACCGGATGTTGACTATCGCATCAGATTGGGTATCAGATTTGTTCTAGTGGATGGTGTTTCCCACTTTTTGAGTATTATTGCATCAGATCGGGGTTTTGTTAGTGGACGGAGTTTCCCACTTTGATCATAGTCTTGATCCAGTCCTGCTATTATGAGACAGTGGTTACAGAGATACTCGATACAGTGATGCTTGATACAGTGATACTTTACTCGTGTGGGTCGCTCCCCTCGAGTGCCACTCCGGAGTAGGCTTTCCACGGTGCAGAGCGCCGGGCACCATGCTGGGTTTTGAGTCCTTGGGACTCCTTTGCTTCGGTGTTATGCGTAGGCTGGCATACCCGTCGCGGCAGAGCAGGCAGTACCAGTGATTACTGGTCTATCGATTGGGTTTATTCAGTCAGATACTTTTTGTTACACTCGTGCCTGGGGGACCGAGTGGAGTCTAGTAGCTGTGTTCAGACCAGTGCTAGTATTGTTGGGAACCGTTCGGGGTTTGACGGTGGTCCTGTGGTCGTTGTGAGTTCTTTGACCATTGTGTGAGAGGTTGAGCATCTTGAGTCTTTCCGTTCTGAGAGAGAGAGGGCATGGATTTGGCTATAGCCTGCATGAGCCACTACTCGATAGCGAGTCAGTCCGTTTGGACGCCCTACGTAATTCCTGCCCGTCAGCGGGAGGTGGTTGTAGGTGGGCGCAGGTTTGACTGGACCCGATGCGGCAGTCAGCTTGATTGGGTCGATTGAGCATCTCATGTGCGAGTGTTGCATATCTTCATCAGAGTTGCCCCATTTGAGCATTTGATTAGAGGCATGGTAGCTGTAGAGAGTTTCCAGCTTCTTCTTTCCGTTTTACTGCATCGGTTATCTTTTGCCTCTAGTAGTCTTGGTGGGCAGGATCGTCGGGCCTTGTGGCGATACCCACTGAGAACTCCCTTTTTGCGAAGTTCTCACGCCCGTTGGGGGTTTTCCCCCTTTTGTCCTTTCTCCTCTTTGTTTTGCAGAGTCTTGGCGGGTGTTGCCGTTCTGTGGTTGCTGTGCGTGGTGAGGGAGTAGCGAGCTAGATCCAGACCATCTTTGGAGAGTAGCAGTACCCCCTTTGGAGGAGATCTTCCGTATAGTCGGTTAGAGTGGTATTTATTTCCTCTTTTGAGAGACTGATGTAGTGAGGATATGATGTATGAGAGCTTGTACACTGATGTTTTATTTGAGATATCTCCCTGTTGAGCTATGAGTTTTGTACTCGAGGTTCTGTATGATTATCTTTTTTGGAGAGGGACCTTGTTGTTTTATCTTCAGTTGTACAGTGGTTGATTTATTTCTCTAGCAGTTTTATCTTTTAGCTCTGATATCTGTTAGCTGTAGCTCTTTTTGCAGGTAGGTCGCTTCGCCTATGCGGGGTGGCATAGGTGGCGGATCTGTTGGCGAGCCCCGGGTCGCAGTTTCGACCCGGGGCGTGACAGATTAGGTGGTATCAGAGCCTAGGTTTTAGGTCATGGTGGACTTAGAAACCCTAGGCTTATGGTGGACCCTAGGATGACTTCGTGAGAGTCGTGATTTGTAGCGAGAGTCCTGATCGAGTTTTACACCTCTCCGAGGGGCGGGATGAGTGATTGGCATGTTTATTCTCCTAAGTAGTTCTGTTGGCTGCAGACAACATACCGCTGTGGAATGGGTGACATGCTCTAGACTTTCGCTGGATTGGGTTTCGAGCGTTGTTGTGTGCTGATTTGTGGTTTCGTCGTGGCGAGCGGTGTCTCCCCGACGCTGGGTTTTGACCCCGTGTGCATCCTGTCATAGCAGTTGAGCTTGAGCGGTTGGTTTTGGGCCGGATACCCGGATTGAGGTCAGAGAGCTCCGGACCCAGATGACAGGATTTTGGAGGCATATCTGTGTTGTGTGGCCAGCTAGTTTTGGTGACACAGTTGTCGGAGCAGTGGGCAGCCTGTCAGTGCTTTCCTCTGAGACCACCAGGTTGCAGTACCCTCAGCGGCAGGGGATTTCTGTGACGCCAATGGAGCGAGTTACCCCCTCCGTGCCAGTGTTAGTGCCAAGGCACTGAGGCAGGGTGGATTGCTGACAGCTGATGAGCTGTGGGACATTATTGATCGATGGAGCTAGCTTGGTAGATGAACCACACCCCGATTCATGGAATTGAGTTGGAGCCTTAGGAGGCCAGAATCGTGGTTGGTAGTGTCGGAGAGGCTACTTGAGAGCCCTTGTGGCAAGGGTTTACGCAGTTGTTGAACTTGCGCGTTCCATGGAACGAGGCGCATAGGATTTATGTGACCAGTAGTGGATGGCGCCAGGTTACCTTTCTGTTGATTTAGTCCCTCCTGTGCAGATTTTTGGATCTTGGATGCGCGTTAGAGTTGGCATGGTGTTTGGAGCCTGGCGCTGCAGTTCTTTTGGATGGGGATCAGCTGCCAGAGGCAAGTTCTGGTTAGAGGCGTTGATGCCAGATGATGGAGGACAGATCGGCCGGCAGAGACATTGTGTTTTCCCTTCCTGGATGATGGATATCCTTGTGAATGGATTATGTAAAGCTTACCCGTGGGGGATGTTACCCTGTGTGATTGATAACTGGCATGTTTGGGGTTGCAATGTTTGTGATTGAGGGGTGAGATTTGTAAGGATAATTGTTTAAGGAATTGCATGAATCAATTGTGTTTGGTCGTATGATGATGATATCCAGGTGGATTTCTGAGATGTCAGAGGTTGGGTGGACCCCGCTGACAGATCAGCCCTTTCTTGAGTGGCGCAAGCGGTAGCCTGGATTGGCTGTCTGTAAGAGACCATATTCGTCACCTCAGTGTGGGCATGGACAGAGGTCGTGCTCCGTTGTTATTGGTCTAGATATTTTGGCAGATCTGAGCGACGACACTTGCATCGATGCGGATGAATCTGTGCCGCACGGTTGGAGGGCGCCACGGTAGTGGATTGAGTTGTCGCAGGTGTGATTTCTTCACAGCAGTCGGAGTTAGGACATGTTGCGTTCCTGCATGGGCTAGCGGTTTAGCGTCGTTACCACTTGCACTTGAGGTACAGGTTACTGTTGGCATTGTGCAAGTGGAGGAGGCTTGTCCAGTGCAGCAGAGGCCGTAAGTTATGCCGGCAGACTTATTGGTTTCTTCGGCAGCTCAGTGTTATGACCCAGTGCTTGGATCGGTTGGCATTAGTGCCACAGGATGTTTGACTGCTGGAGAAGGAACTTTGACTTTCTGCGAGGCGGATAATGGAAGGCATTTTGTTTGTTGAGACTTTTTGAGCACACAGGTTACAGCGTCCGTGTGTGAGGTGCTACGGCGGCAGCAGGACTTAAGGATGTCCCTATTGTCCATGAAATCCCAGGTGTAAAGTCCACCTAAGCCGATGATTAGGCCGCCAGAAAGGAGATTAAGATTGCGATTGACGTGATTCTGGAAACCGCGCCAATCTTCATTAGCCCTCATTGGATACCGCCTTTAGGCTACGAGAGTTGATTTGTCTTAGGTGCGTGGATTTGATGGATAGAGGGTATGCTTGACCTAGTGCCACGTCGTTGATACACGACGGTGAGAGCCCTTTGGGATTGGAGTCCAGGCAGGTCCAGGTATTATTTAGAACCTTTGAAGGAGCTATATTCCGGCAGATATGTGTGATGCCTGCGCCAATTTGGAATTTCAGCTGAGGGCATTGTCTAGACTGGTGTTCAGGACACAGTAGGGGCATTACGAGTACAGTGAAGCCAATGGATTGACTAATGCCCTGTTGCCTCTAGATTGAGGAATTTTGTATTTCTGTGGCCTTGAACGGCTGGTTGCGGCCTCCTCCAGGGATATTTTGGTTTTACCCCCTCCTGAGTGGTTTAGAGCTTGTGCAGCATTTGAGAGGGTTGTGTCAAGATCTGGAGGAAGGAGCCCTCTGCCTAGTCGTTGTTGGCACCAGCTTCAGCTTCGAGAGCTTATCTTCCTGGACTACTTCTTCTAGCCGAAGGGGCGGGCGTGTGAAATTCGGCCAAAGTGGATGCTATATAAGACTGGCCGAGATCGACGGTCATTGTTTGGGGTGAGGAGTTTTTGGAACGGATAGGTGCCCAGCAGAACTGATGACGGGGTGATGAGATTGGTACCAGCACCGATTTTAACCTGCCAGTAGTGGGAGATGGGTTTGTGAGTTTAGTGATACATCCCACTGTGGCGGATGAGCTACCATTGAATTTGGTTGAGCATCAGTGTCACCCGACAGAGCCACCTGTGGTGGCGGATGCCTGGAGCAGAAGAGCTATTTGGGAGTCGAGTTTGACGGTTCCATAGCTGGCCACTGTGTGGGGCCATTCTGGTGTACAGAGTTTGAGTTTGTGTCCCAGAGGATCCCTTTTGATGTGAGGCTGCGGCTGAGCAATCCACTTAGGCTGGTTGAGTTTTGAGGGCAACCGAGTGTGAACCCCTGCTTGTTTGGGCCCCTTTTTCTGTTGCAGGTGTTTTGTGTGGTTGTGTTTCGGGTCGCTCGCTGGGTTGAGACTGGCTCTTGGAGTGATTTTAGAGCGTGTTACTCAGGCTGTTTTTGTCCTTTTTCCCCCGCCTTTTGTTGGAGTTTTTGAGATTTTCTGCGTCTCAGCTCTGGAGGTGTCATGTTTTTTGGACCCCTCAACCGTGATTGACTCGTCCTTTGGGGTCATGTGAGAGTTTGGAGATACGAGGGACGCCCGTTGCGAATTCCGACTCGTGAGGTGCGGGAATTGCGCCAATCGGGCTATGCCGTACCGGTTTGTTGCTGTTGTTGTTGCTGAGACGTAATCACGGGAGTGATAGGTGACTTGGAGCTGGAGCCGGCGGTGTCGAATATTGACCCCTGGTTTCTGAGACTCCTTGGGAGTTGCTTAGTTCGAGGACGAAACTTTCTTTTACTGGGGGAGGATGTGGTGACCCGGACCTTTGCCGGGCTTCTACAGTGTGGACCAGCAGCTTCTGGAAGCCTACGTGGCTTGTCGGCGGTGTTCGCGCGCCTATTTGGACACAAGAGATGGACCCTGTGAGCTTTGGTTGGCTGTATTGGCCTTCGGCTGCTTTTGCCGAATTTTAGGAAAGGATTCTTGGCCAAACAGAGGGTGGATTTGGGTTCAGTGCGGAACAAAAAAAAAAATGCTTGGCCAAATGGCTTTTTGTTTGCTTAATTCTGAGTCCGGATGCCCAACAAGCGGGCTCCCGGAAGGTTTTGGCAGTTTTTGGGGTTTGCGGGAGCCTCCGGCAAATTATAGGTTTGGAATTTGGCAAAATGGACGTCGTTTTTGGAATCAGCGCGCGGGAAAACGGTCAAGATGGGCTATTACTTACTGTTTTTGGGCTGCGGTTACTGTTCAGCCGGGAACAGTGTTTCCGGCGATCGCCGGCGGCGGCGGGCAGCGCGGCGGGCGGCGCGGGGCGCGCTCGGGCAGGCGGCAGGCGGCGGCACAGGGCGGCGGCAGGGCGCGGGCAGGCGCCCGGGAGCGCGGGCAGGCGCGCGGTCCACCGCGGAGGTCGTGCGCCGGGGGGCGGGCCACGTGGCGCTTTGCGGTTGGCCGGTGCTGCAGACGCGGTCCACGGAATTTGGTCCGGGTGCACGGTGGACCGGGTGGACACGTGGCGTGAGGTATTGGTTCGGTGCTGTGCTCCCGGTCCACGCAACCGGTGGAGTGGGTGGCCGGGGGCAGGCGGCCGTACGGCGGGGCAGGTGGCCGTACGGCCCGGGTCAGCCGCGACGTGCGCGGTCCACGGCGCGACGTGCGCGGTGCACGGGTGGCCGGGCCACGTGTCGCGTCGCCATTGGCGGGCGCAGGTGCACCGGGTGCAGTGGGGCCCGGGGTGTTAGCGGACTGGGCTGTGTGGTGGACCGGGCCGCACTGTGCGCGCCCGAATCTTGGCGGGCCGGGCCGCACTGTGCGCGCCCGAAACCTGCGGGCTGGGCCGGGCCGCACTGTGCGCGCCCGGAACTTGGGACACATTGGGTATTTCCCAAATGTTTTTCTCAGCCTATAAATAGGCAGCCCGAGCCCTCTTCTTGGCTTTTTTTCCTCAGCCCAAGCTTGATCTCCCCGAGCTCCCTTCTTGGAAGATTTTCATCTTCAAGTCCTTGATCTTCCTGCCAAGTTCTGGGATTTTTGGAGGCACGAATCCCGAGGTTCCCCATTTTACGGTGCGCGCGACGTTGCTTTCTAGTGTTCTTCTTCGGCGCAGCAGCAGTGTTTTAGCTCCCCTGGGCTACCCCGAGATCATTTTCGGTGATTCTTGCGCCGACAGACTCCTAAGAGGTAGGGCTTCATCTTTCGTTTTGATCGCGCTTTCCCGTTTCGAGTTTTTGGCACGGATCCCGAGGCAACACTGTGACCCATTTTCTGTTTGGCTTTGTGGGACTGCATCGAGGTGTTTTGGCCATATCTTTGCGCACGAGCGTCAGCTGGAAACGAGCTTATACAACTTTTTCATCTACAGATCGCAAGGAACGCGCTCGTATTTTTATTGGATTTTTCTGAGATTTCATCAGAGGTGAGAATCACTGTTTCTCTGTGTACAGTGCTACAGTCTTTTGTGCTGAAATCTTTTGAGTGTACCACCTTGTCGAATTTTTATCTTGACTTACCGAACTCCGATTTGGGCGTGCAAGGTACCGTTGCGAAGCTATCGACGCGAGGATCGCTGTGGTATTTTTCTTGGAATTTTCTGGGCACTTTCTGCAGGTGATAATTTAACAGTTTCGGGACTGTTGTTGTATGGGATTATAAGAGTTATATTTGGGAGCCTTAGTGTAATTAGTGAGCTTTGTATTGTGCCAGGAGAGTTACGGGTGTGCTGAACTTATTGGAGCAAGGGATTAGAGTTATCTGGTGTTTTCAGCTGTTGGGCTTTGGACAGTCAGCTTTTCAGGTGGGTGCCTTATTCCGGAACCGGTGGACGGTTCTCTATATGTTATATGTTAGCATTGCATGCAGGTGTACGGTACAATAACTGAAATTGGTCGGTAAGTTTAACAGTGAGGATTCTATGGAAATTGCAAGTGAATTTCTCATAGTATGGCAATGGTATAATCAAATATTCATGTTGGTGATTAGTGGAAGCCCACCTAAGGCAAGGCTACCATATCAGGATTAATTATCATGCCATATTAGCACATAACCTTTTATGAGGCTGGTTTATGCATTGGGATAGGATTATGTAGTTATGTGCAGGTCCTACTCCAAGGAGTGATTATGGATCGAAAATCATGGACAGGTATGGTCATTGCTAATTCTGGCATGAGGTTATTTTCTTTATCCTTTTAAGGACAAATGCATGCTTGTATGGACATATGTGTATGAACATATAGTTAGGCCATCTTTTACTGCTGCACTACATATTGGAATTTGACTTAGGAGAAACCATGATTGCTTTCTTTCTCCTTTTTATTTAGACTTTTGAGTCATGTTGCTCGGGTTCGAGCAGAGGTTTGGGATAGTGTAGCTGGGACCTTAGGGTCAGAGACAGGGTGTGCTTGATGTTGGATTGTGGGTTATTGCGGCAACCGCGGACAGTAGGCGGTTGACCGGATCTTGATTATTTACCCAACTGTGGGTTGTGGGTTATTGCGGTGACCGCGGACTTTGGGCGGTTGACCGGATGTTGACTATGCATCAGATTGGGTATCAGATTTGTTCTAGTGGATGGTGTTTCCCACTTTTTGAGTATTATTGCATCAGATCGGGGTTTTGTTAGTGGACGGAGTTTCCCACTTTGATCATAGTCTTGATCCAGTCCTGCTATTATGAGACAGTGGTTACAGAGATACTCGATACAGTGATGCTTGATACAGTGATACTTTACTCGTGTGGGTCGCTCCCCTCGAGTGCCACTCCGGAGTAGGCTTTCCACGGTGCAGAGCGCGGGCACCATGCTGGGTTTTGAGTCCTTGGGACTCCTTTGCTTCGGTGTTA
This sequence comes from Tillandsia leiboldiana, assembly GCA_029204045.2. Lineage (NCBI taxonomy): Eukaryota > Viridiplantae > Streptophyta > Magnoliopsida > Poales > Bromeliaceae > Tillandsia > Tillandsia leiboldiana. The sequence continues at coordinate 26,251,994 of CM055070.1, forward strand.
TGCGTAGGCTGGCATACCCGTCGCGGCAGAGAGAGGCAGTACCAGTGATTACTGGTCTATCGATTGGGTTTATTCAGTCAGATACTTTTTGTTACACTCGTGCCTGGGGGACCGAGTGGAGTCTAGTAGCTGTGTTTAGACCAGTGCTAGTATTGTTGGGAACCGTTCGGGGTTTGACGGTGGTCCGTGGTCGTTGTGAGTTCTTTGACCATTGTGTGAGAGGTTGAGCATCTTGAGTCTTTCCGTTCTGAGAGAGAGAGGGCATGGATTTGACTATAGCCTGCATGAGCCACTACTCGATAGCGAGTCAGTCCGTTTGGACGCCCTACGTAATTCCTGCCCGTCAGCGGGAGGTGGTTGTAGGTGGGCGCAGGTTTGACTGGACCCGATGCGGCAGTCAGCTCGATTGGGTCGATTGAGCATCTCATGTGCGAGTGTTGCATATCTTCATCAGAGTTGCCCCATTTGAGCATTTGATTAGAGGCATGGTAGCTGTAGAGAGTTTCCAGCTTCTTCTTTCCGTTTTACTGCATCGGTTATCTTTTGCCTCTAGTAGTCTTGGTGGGCAGATCGTCGGGCCTTGTGGCGATACCCACTGAGAACTCCCTTTTTGCGAAGTTCTCACGCCCGTTGGGGGTTTTCCCCTTTTGTCCTTTCTCCTCTTTGTTTTGCAGAGTCTTGGCGGGTGTTGCCGTTCTGTGGTTGCTGTGCGTGGTGAGGGAGTAGCGAGCTAGATCCAGACCCATCTTTGGAGAGTAGAGCAGTACCCCTTTGGAGGAGATCTTCCGTATAGTCGGTAGAGTGGTATTTATTTCCTCTTTTGAGAGACTGATGTAGTGAGGATATGATGTATTGAGAGCTTGTACACTGATGTTTATTTGAGATATCTCCCTGTTGAGCTATGAGTTTTGTACTCGAGGTTATTGTATGATTATCTTTTTGGGAGAGGGACCTTGTTGTTTTATCTTCAGTTGTACAGTGGTTGATTTTATTTCTCTAGCAGTTTTATCTTTTAGCTCTGATATCTGTTAGCTGTAGCTCTTTTGCAGGTAGGTCGCTTCGCCTATGCGGGTTGGCATAGGTGGCGGATCTGTTGGCGAGCCGGGTCGCAGTTTCGACCCCGGGGCGTGACAATAGCTCTGATATTGTTAGCTGTAGTACTTTTCTTGCAGTAGGACGCTTCGCCTATGCGGGGTTTGGCATAGGTGGCGGATCTGTTGGGGAGCACGGGTCGCAGTTCGACCTCGGGGCGTGACACGCGGTCTACAGAGCAGGCGCGGCGGTGCATGGACCAAGGCGGGGGACGCGTGGCAGCCCCTGGTGGTGGGTGCACGCGGCGCGGTCCACGGAAACCGAAGTAGGGTGCGTGGACGGGTGTAGGGGACACACGTCGGCGTGCTATTCGCAGGCTCACGAGGCGCGGCGCACGGGGTCGCGGGCGGGCGCCTCGGGGCGCGTGCGTGGCAGGCGGCCAGGCTGCGCCTGCCCGCACGTGTGATCGCGACAGTAGTGCGGGACAAGTGGCGCTCCGCTATTCGCGGGCGCCACCTACCCGTTTGACGGGGAGGCGCCACGCGGCGGCACCACACGCGCCGCGCCCCGCACAGCTGTTTGCTATGCGGGACACGTGTCGGTCTCCGGGAGGGCCACGTGGCCACTCCCGGCACGCCCCGCACAGCTGTTTGCTGTGCGGGTGACGTGGCGGCTCAGGGCATTTCGGGCGCATCTTTGCGGTATGGTGTTCCACTGGTTTCGGGGGCCCGAAACGTGGTCCAGCGCCCGAAAGGGGACAATTCGGTCATTATCCGAATTGTTTGGTTGGCCTATTTAAAGCTCAAACCGCATTCACCTTGGCTTTTGGCATTTCTAGGCCTTTTCCGCGGGTTTCTTTAGAGAGTTGATCCCCGCACTGTGCTGCACCATCTGTGGATTTCGAGGATTTTCGTGGCACGCTTTTCGTGATTTCCATTTTCTTGCCGCGTCGCACGTTCTTCTCCGTGTTTCCTCCCGTCGCGTTTCGGTGCGCGAGCTCCCCCGGCCTACTCCGACCACCTTTTCGAGCGATTCCTTCGCCGTTGGATCCGCGACAGGTAGGGCTACGATCTTGGTATGTTTCAGCATCTCCTCATTTCGCACTTTTCGAGGAGTTTTTCCATGCTTACTGGGACCCTTGTTTTCTATGAGGATTTCGAGAACAGCAGGTTGATCCGGGTTTTCTCCGCGCTCGGGACATCGGTTTGAGACGAGCCTTTGCACTTTTTGCATCTACTCGTTGCGAGGATTATCATAGTATTTTTCTTGGATTTTTCCGAGACCTTCCCGGAGGTATATTTTTCTCCCTTGATCTGTGCATGGGATTACAGTTGTGTGGTTGTGAGGTTTTGCGCACTGTGTTGTGGAATTTGTAACTCGGCCTACGGGGCTCGGATGGATGTGCAGGTACCTGTTTCGAGGTCTCGACGCGAGGATCGCGACAGTATTTTTATCGGATTTTCGGAGCCCTTTCTGCAGGTGAATAATTGGCGTCTGTGGGACTGATCTGCAGGTTGTGTATATTTGGTTAAATTTTGGAATAAAGTGTAACTGTAAGCCTTTTATTGTACCCAGGAGGGTTTGTGGTATTGCTGGACCGTTGGATCTGGAGTTAGTGATTTCTGGGTATTTTCAGCTATTGGATTTGGGACAGTCAGCTCTTCAGGTGGGTGGCCTCTCTTCATGACCTTTGGACTGTTCAGTAACTCTATTGATGTATGATCTACATGGTAGCACTTTTTAGCATGCTAGAATTAGGAATGGATATTCCTTATATTATCTGAGGATCTTGTGACCTCTTTGCTCTTCATCATCTGTTTAATTATAGTTGTCATGGAACTTGACCTAGCACCCCCGTCATATGTTGCATGTGGAACCAGACCTGTAGAAAAACCTCACTGGGGCTAGGGTTATTTATGTTTTAGACATCCACACATTTGTGTTTCATTCCTGGACTTAGTGTTATCGCCCGGGTAGTGGGCCGAGGTGTCGGGACTTCCTGTTAGTGTGGGATGCATTTGACTCGTGCTGGGAGCGGAGTGGAGTCTGGTAGATGTAGTTGATCGCTT
>CM055070.1:26255194-26291769 GCA_029204045.2 Tillandsia leiboldiana
GGCCGATATGTTACTTACTTTGAGTCCTTGAGACTCCTATCCCTTATCGGTGTTATGCATTGGCCAGCATACCGATTTGTCAGCAAGCAGGCAGTACCAGTTTTACTGTGGTACAAGATTGGGTATTTCAGGCATTTACTATTGTTGCACTCGTGTCAGGGGGGACCGAGTGGAGTCTAGTAGCTGTGTTTAGACCAGTGCTAGTGTTGTTCAGGAACCGCTTGGGGATTGAATGTAGTCCGAGGTCGTGTGGAGTTAGTCGACCATTGTGCGAGAGGGTTTGGTGATCTTGAGGCTACTGTTCTGAGAGAGAGAGTGGATTTTGATATAGCCTGCATGAGCCACTACTCGATAGCGAGTTAGTCCGTTTGGAGCCCTACGTAATTTCCTGCCGTCAGCGGGAGGTGGTCGTAGGCGGGGCGCAGGTTTGAAGGACCAGATGTGGTAGTCAGCTCGATTGGTCGATGTGAACTTCATGTGCTAGTGGTTTGCATACCATTCTTTGATTCTCCCTCTTGAGCATTTAGATGGAGGCTTGTTACGTGTTAGGTGACAGCAGCATTCTGTTCATGTTCTCACGGCTTTGGTTAGTTTTTGTCTCTTCGAGGAATTAGTGGGCAGACGTAGGGTCTGGCGGTGGTACCCACTGAGAAACTCCTTTATGGGTAGTTCTTCACACCCTTTGGGGGTTTTCCACCTCCTTGTTCCCCTCTCCTTTGTTTTGCAGAGGTCTTAGGGGTGTTGCTGATTCTGCGGTGTGAATCGAGGCGAGGGAGTCAAGAAGGCTAGATCCCTACCCGTCGTTGGTTGAAGTAGCGGTACCCCCTTTCAGAGGAGACCGGCAGTGATTGGTATTTTGTGTCCTCTTTGAGAGACTAATGTAGTGAGGATATGATATGTCTTGAGAGCCTGTACACTGATGATTTATTGGAGATATCTCCCTGTTGAGCTATGAGTTGTATCTGGGCTATTGTACGATTATCATTTTTGGGAGACGCGGACATGTTGTATTATTTCCGTGTACAGTGGTTGATTTTAGTTATACAGAAGATTTTTCATTGTAGCTGTGGTGACCCGGACCTTTGCGGGCTTCTACAGTGTGACCAGCAGCTTCTGGAAGCCTACGTGGCTTGTCGGCGGTGTTCGCGCGCCATTTGGACACAAGAGATGGACCCTGTGAGCTTTGGTTGGCTGTATTGGCCTTCGGCTGCTTTTGCCGAATTTTAGGAAAGGATTTTGGCCAAACAGAGGGTGGATTTGGGTTCTGTGCGGAAAAAACGCTTGGAAATGGCTTTTTGTTTGCTTAATTCTGAGTCCGGATGCCCAAAAGCGGGCTCCCGGAAGTTTTGGCAGTTTTTGGGGTTTGCGGGAGCCTCCGGCAAATTATAGGTTGGAATTTGGCAAAATGGACGTCGTTTTTGGAATCAGCGCGGCGAAAACGGTCAAGATGGGCTATACTTACTGTTTTTGGGCTGCGGTTACTGTTCACGCCGGAACAGTGTTTCCGGCGATCGCCGGCGGCGGCGGGCAGGCGGCGGGCGGCGGCGCCGGCCTCGGGCGGCGGCAGGCGGCGGCACAGGGCGCGGGCAGGGCGCGGGAGGCGCCCGGGGCGCGGGCAGGCGCGCGGTCCACCGCGGAGGTCGTGCGCCGGGGGGCGGGCCACGTGGCGCTTTGCGGTTGCCGGTGCTGCAGACGCGGTCCACGGAATTTGGTCCGGGTGCACGGTGGACGGGTGGACACGTGGCATGAGGTATTGGTTCGGTGCTGTGCTCCCGGTCCCGCAACCGGTGGAGTGGGTGGCCGGGGGCAGGCGGCCGTACGGCGGGGCAGGTGGCCGTACGGCCCGGGTCAGCCGCGACGTGCGCGGTCCACGGCGCGACGTGCGCGGTGCACGGGTGGCGGGCCACGTGTCGCGTCGCCATTGGCTGGGCGCAGGTGAACGGGTGCAGTGGGGCCCGGGGTGTAGCGGACTGGGCTGTGTGGTGGACCGGGCCGCACTGTGCGCGCCCGAATCTTGGCGGGCGGGCCGCACTGTGCGCGCCCGAAACCTGCGGGCTGGGCCGGGCCGCACTGTGCGCGCCCGGAACTTGGGACACATTGGGTATTTCTCCAAATGTTTTTCTCAGCCTATAAATAGGCAGCCCGAGCCCTCTTCTTTGGCTTTTTTCCTCTCAGCCCAAGCTTGATCTCCCCGAGCTCCTTCTTGGAAGATTTTCATCTTCAAGTCCTTGATCTTCCTGCCAAGTTCTGGGATTTTTGGAGGCACGAATCCCGAGGTTCCCATTTTACGGTGCGGCGCGACGTTGCTTTCTAGTGTTCTTCTTCGGGCGCAGCAGCAGTGTTTTAGCTCCCCTGGGCTACCCCGAGATCATTTTGCGGTGATTCTTGCGCCGACAGACTCCTAAGAGGTAGGGCTTCATCTTTCGTTTTGATCGCGCTTTCCCGTTTCGAGTTTTTGGCACGGATCCCGAGGCAACACTGTGACCTTTTCTGTTTGGCTTTGTGGGACTGCATCGAGGTGTTTTGGCCATATCTTTGCGCACGAGCGTCAGCTGGAAACGAGCTTATACAACTTTTTCATCTACAGATCGCAAGGAACGCGCTCGTATTTTTATTGGATTTTTCTGAGATTTCATCAGAGGTGAGAATCACTGTTTTCTCTGTGTACAGTGCTACAGTCTTTTGTGCTGAAATCTTTTGAGTGTACCACCTTGTCGAATTTTTATCTTGACTTACCGAACTCCGATTTGGGCGTGCAAGGTACCGTTGCGAAGCTATCGACGCGAGGATCGCTGTGGTATTTTCTTGGAATTTTCTGGGCACTTTCTGCAGGTGATAATTTAACAGTTTCGGGACTGTTGTTGTATGGGATTTATAAGAGTTATATTTGGGAGCCTTAGTGTAATTAGTGAGCTTTGTATTGTGCCAGGAGAGTTACGGGTGTGCTGAACTTATTGGAGCAAGGGATTAGAGTTATCTGGTGTTTTCAGCTGTTGGGCTTTGGACAGTCAGCTTTTCAGGTGGGTGCCTTATTCCCGGAACCGGCGGACGGTTCTCTATATTGTTATATGTTAGCATTGCATGCAGGTGTACGGTACAATAACTGAAATTGGTCGGTAAGTTTAACAGTGAGGATTCTATGGAAATTGCAAGTGAATTTCTCATAGTATGGCAATGGTATAATCAAATATTCATGTTGGTGATTAGTGGAAGCCCACCTAAGGCAAGGCTACCATATCAGGATTAATTATCATGCCATATTAGCACATAACCTTTTATGAGGCTGGTTTATGCATTGGGATAGGATTATGTAGTTATGTGCAGGTCCCTACTCCAAGGAGTGATTATGGATCGAAAATCATGGACAGGTATGGTCATTGCTAATTCTGGCATGAGGTTTATTTTCTTTATCCTTTTAAGGACAAATGCATGCTTGTATGGACATATGTGTATGAACATATAGTTAGGCATCTTTTACTGCTGCACTACATATTGGAATTTGACTTAGGAGAAACCATGATTGCTTTCTTTCTCCTTTTTATTTAGACTTTTGAGTCATGTTGCTCGGGTTCGAGCAGAGGTTTGGGATAGTGTAGCTGGGACCTTAGGGTCAGAGACAGGGTGTGCTTGATGTTGGATTGTGGGTTATTGCGGCAACCGCGGACAGTAGGCGGTTGACCGGATCTTGATTTATTTACCCAACTGTGGGTTGTGGGTTATTGCGGTGACCGCGGACTTTGGGCGGTTGACCGGGATGTTGACTATCGCATCAGATTGGGTATCAGATTTGTTCTAGTGGATGGTGTTTCCCACTTTTTGAGTATTATTGCATCAGATCGGGGTTTTGTTAGTGGACGGAGTTTCCCACTTTGATCATAGTCTTGATCCAGTCCTGCTATTATGAGACAGTGGTTACAGAGATACTCGATACAGTGATGCTTGATACAGTGATACTTTACTCGTGTGGGTCGCTCCCCTCGAGTGCCACTCCGGAGTAGGCTTTCCACGGTGCAGAGCGCCGGGCACCATGCTGGGTTTTGATTCCTTGGGACTCCTTTGCTTCGGTGTTATGCGTAGGCTGGCATACCCGTCGCGGCAGAGCAGGCAAGTACCAGTGATTACTGGTCTATCGATTTGGGTTTATTCAGTCAGGATACTTTTTGTACACTCGTGCCTGGGGGACCGAGTGGAGTCTAGTAGCTGTGTTCAGAACCAGTGCTAGTATTGTTGGGAACCGTTCGGGGTTTGACGGTGGTCCTGTGGTCGTTGTGAGTTCTTTGACCATTGTTGTGAGAGGTTGAGCATCTTGAGTCTTTCCGTTCTGAGAGAGAGAGGGCATGGATTTGGCTATAGCCTGCATGAGCCACTACTCGATAGCGAGTCAGTCCGTTTGGACGCCCTACGTAATTCCTGCCCGTCAGCGGGAGGTGGTTGTAGGTGGGCGCAGGTTTGACTGGACCCGATGCGGCAGTCAGCTTGATTGGGTCGATTGAGCATCTCATGTGCGAGTGTTGCATATCTTCATCAGAGTTGCCCCATTTGAGCATTTGATTAGAGGCATGGTAGCTGTAGAGAGTTTCCAGCTTCTTCTTTCCGTTTTACTGCATCGGTTATCTTTTGCCTCTAGTAGTCTTGGTGGGCAGATCGTCGGGCCTTGTGGCGATACCCACTGAGAACTCCCTTTTTGCGAAGTTCTCACGCCCGTTGGGGGTTTTCCCCCTTTTGTCCTTTCTCCTCTTTGTTTTGCAGAGTCTTGGCGGGTGTTGCCGTTCTGTGGTTGCTGTGCGTGGTGAGGGAGTAGCGAGCTAGATCCAGACCCATCTTTGGAGAGTAGCAGTACCCCCTTTGGAGGAGATCTTCCGTATAGTCGGTAGAGTGGTATTTATTTCCTCTTTTGAGAGACTGATGTAGTGAGGATATGATGTATTGAGAGCTTGTACACTGATGTTTTATTTGAGATATCTCCCTGTTGAGCTATGAGTTTTGTACTCGAGGTTATTGTATGATTATCTTTTTGGGAGAGGGACCTTGTTGTTTTATCTTCAGTTGTACAGTGGTTGATTTTATTTCTCTAGCAGTTTTATCTTTTAGCTCTGATATCTGTTAGCGTAGCTCTTTTGCAGGTAGGTCGCTTCGCCTATGCGGGTTGGCATAGGTGGCGGATCTGTTGGCGAGCCCGGGTCGCAGTTTCGACCCCGGGGCGTGACAGATTAGGTGGTATCAGAGCCTAGGTTTTAGGTCATGGTGGACTTAGAAACCCTAGGCTTATGGTTGGACCCTAGGATGACTTCGTGAGAGTCGTGATTTGTAGCGAGAGTCCTGATCGAGTTTTACACCTCTCCCGAGGGGCGGGATGAGTGATTGGCATGTTTATTCTCCTAAGTAGTTATGTTGGCTGCAGACAACATAACGCTGTGGAATGGGTGACATGCTCTAGACTTTCGCTGGATTGGGTCGAGCGTTGTTGTGTGCTGATTTGTGGTTTCGTCGTGGCGAGCGGTGTCTCCCCGACGCTGGGTTTTGACCCGTGTGCATCCTGTCATAGCAGTTGAGCTTGAGCGGTTGGTTTTGGGCCGGATACCCGGATTGAGGTCAGAGAGCTCCGGACCCAGATGACAGGATTTTGGAGGCATATCTGTGTTTGTGTGGCCAGCTAGTTTTGGTGACACAGTTGTCGGAGCAGTGGGCAGCCTGTCAGTGCTTTCCTCCTGAGACCACCAGGTTGCAGTACCCTCAGCGGCAGGGATTTCTGTGACGCCAATGGAGCGAGTTACCCCCTCCGTGCCAGTGTTAGTGCCAAGGCACTGAGGCAGGGTGGATTGCTGACAGCTGATGAGCTGTGGGACATTATTGATCGATGGAGCTAGCTTGGTAGATGAACCACCCCGATTCATGGAATTGAGTTGGAGCCTTAGGAGGCAGAATCGTGGTTGGTAGTGTCGGAGAGGCTACTTGAGAGCCCTTGTGGCAAGGGTTTACGCAGTTGTTGAACTGCGCGTTCCATGGAACGAGGCGCATAGGATTTATGTGACCAGTAGTGGATGGCGCCAGGTTACCTTTCTGTTGATTTAGTCCCTCCTGTGCAGATTTTTGGATCTTGGATGCCGCGTTAGAGTTGGCATGGTGTTTGGAGCCTGGCGCTGCAGTTCTTTTGGATGGGGATCAGCTGCCAGAGGCAAGTTCTGGTTAGAGGCGTTTGATGCCAGATGATGGAGGACAGATCGGCCGGCAGAGACATTTGTGTTTTCCCTTCCTGGATGATGGATATCCTTGTGAATGGATTATGTAAAGCTTACCCGTGGGGGATGTTACCCTGTGTGATTGATAACTGGCATGTTTGGGGTGCAATGTTTGTGATTGAGGGGTGAGATTTGTAAGGATAATTGTTTAAGGAATTGCATGAATCAATTGTGTTTGGTCGTATGATGATGATATCCAGGTGGATTTCTGAGATGTCAGAGGTTGGGTGGACCCCGATGACAGCATCAGCCCTTTTATCTGAGTGGCGCAGCGGTAGCATGGATTGGCTGTCTGTAAGAGACCATATTCGTCACCTCAGTGTGGGCATGGACAGAGGTCGTGCTCCCGTTGTTATTGGTCTAGATATTTTGGCAGACTGAGCGACGACCACTTGCATCGAGCGGATGAATCTGTGCCGCCCGGTTGGAGGGCGCCACGGTAGTGGATTGAGTTGTCGCAGGTGTGATTTCTTCACAGCAGTCGGAGTTAGGACATGTTGCGTTCCTGCATGGGCTAGCGGTAGAGTCGTTACCACTTGCACTTGAGGTACAGGTTACTGTTGGCATTGTGCAAGTGGAGGAGGCTTGTCCAGTGCAGCAGAGGCCGTAAGTTATGCCGGCAGACTTATTGGTTCTTCGGCAGCTCAGTGTTATGACCCAGTGCTTGGGATCGGTTGGCATAGTGCCACAGGATGTTTGACTGCTGGGAGAAAGGACTTTGACTTTCTGCGAGGCGGATAATGGAAGGCATTTTGTTTGTTGAGACTTTTTGAGCACACAGGTTACAGCGTCCGTGTGTGAGGTGCCTACGGCGGCAGCAGGACTTAAGGATGTCCCTATTGTCCATGAAATCCCAGGTGTAAGTCCACCTAAGCCGATGATTAGGCCGCCAGAAAGGAAGATTAAGATTGCGATTGACGTGATTCTGGAAACCGCGCCAACTTCATTAGCCCCTCATTGGATACCGCCTTTAGAGCTACGAGAGTTGATTTCTTAGGTGCGTGGATTTGATGGATAGAGGGTCTGCTTGACCTAGTGCCACGTCGTTGATACACGACGGTGAGAGCCCTTTGGGATTGGAGTCCAGGCAGGTCCAGGTATTATTTAGAACCTTTTGAAGGAGCTATATTCCGGCAGATATTGTGTGATGCCTGCGCCAATTTGGAATTTCAGCTGAGGGCATTGTCTAGATGGTGTTCAGGACACAGTAGGGGCATTACGAGTACAGTGAAGCCAATGGATTGACTAATGCCCTGTTGCCTCTAGATTGAGGAATTTTGTATTTCTGTTGGCCTTGAACGGCTGGTTAGCGGCATCCTCCAGGGATATTTTGGTTTTACCCCCTCCCTGAGTGGTTTAGAGCTTGTGCAGCATTTGTAGAGGGTGTGTCAAGATCTGTGAGGAAGGAGCCCTATGCCTAGTCGTTGTGGCACCAGCTTCAGCTTCGAGAGCTTATCTTCCTGGACTACTTCTTCTAGCCGAAGGGGCGGCGGTGGAAATTCGGCCAAAGTGGATGCTATATAAGACTGGCCGAGATCGACGGTCATTGTTGGGGTGAGGAGTTTTTGGACCGGATAGTGCCAGCAGAACTTGATGACCGGGTGATGAGATTGGTACCAGCACCGATTTTAACCTGCCAGTAGTGGGAGATGGGTTTGTGAGTTTAGTGATACCTCCCACTGTGGCGGATGAGCTACCATTGAATTTGGTTGAGCATCCAGTGTCACCCCGACAGAGCCACTGTGGTGGCGGATGCCTGGAGCAGAAGAGCTATTTGGGAGTCGAGTTTGACGGTTCCATAGCTGGCACTGTGTGGGGCCATTCTGGTGTACAGAGTTTGAGTTTGTGTCCCAGAGGATCCCTTTTGATGTGAGGCTGCGGCTGAGCAATCCACTTAGGTGGTTGAGTTTTGAGGGCAACCGAGTGTGAACCCCTGCTTGTTTGGGCCCCTTTTTCTGTGCAGGTGTTTGTGTGGTTGTGTTTCGGGTCGCTTGGGTTGAGCTGGCTCTTGGGAGTGATTTTAGAGCGTGTTACTCAGGCTGTTTGTTCCTTTTTCCCCCGCCTTTTGTTGGAGTTTTTGAGATTTTCTGCGTCTCAGCTCTGGAGTGTCATGTTTTGGACCCCTCACCCGTGATTGACTCGTTCCTTTTGGGGTCTGTGAGAGTTTGGAGTACGAGGGACGCCCGTTGCGAATTCCGACTCGTGAGGTGAGGGAATTGCGCAATCGGGCTATGCCGTACCGGTTGTTGCTGTTGTTGTTGCTGAGAAGTAATCACGGGGAGTGATAGGTGACTTGGGAGCTGGAGACGGCGGTGTCGAATATTGACCCCTGGTTTCTGAGACTCCTTGGGAGTTGCCTTAGTTTCGAGGACGAAACTTTCTTTTACTGGGGGAGGATGTGGTGACCCGGACCTTTGCCGGGCTTCTACAGTGTGACCAGCAGCTTCTGGAAGCCTACGTGGCTTGTCGGCGGTGTTCGCGCGCCTATTTGGACACAAGAGATGGACCCTGTGAGCTTTGGTTGGCTGTATTGGCCTTCGGCTGCTTTTGCCGAATTTTAGGAAAGGATTTTGGCCAAACAGAGGGTGGATTTGGGTTCTGTGCGGAAAAACGCTTGGAAATGGCTTTTTGTTTGCTTAATTCTGAGTCCGGATGCCCAAAAGCGGGCTCCCGGAAGTTTTGGCAGTTTTTGGGGTTTGCGGGAGCCTCCGGCAAATTATAGGTTTGGAATTTGGCAAAATGGACGTCGTTTTTGGAATCAGCGCGCGAAAACGGTCAAGATGGGCTATTTACTTACTGTTTTTGGGCTGCGGTTACTGTTCACGCCGGAACAGTGTTTCCGGCGATCGCCGGCGGCGGCGGGCAGCGCCGGCGGGCGGCGGCGCCGCCTCGGGCAGGCGGCAGGCGGCGGCACAGGGCGCGGGCAGGGCGCGGGCAGGCGCCCGGGAGCGCGGGCAGGCGCGCGGTCCACCGCGGAGGTCGTGCGCCGGGGGGCGGGCCACGTGGCGCTTTGCGGTTGGCCGGTGCTGCAGACGCGGTCCACGGAATTTGGTCCGGGTGCACGGTGGACCGGGTGGACACGTGGCATGAGGTTATTGGTTCGGTGCTGTGCTCCCGGTCCACGCAACCGGTGGAGTGGGTGGCCGGGGGCAGGCGGCCGTACGGCGGGGCAGGTGGCCGTACGGCCCGGGTCAGCCGCGACGTGCGCGGTCCACGGCGCGACGTGCGCGGTGCACGGGTGGCCGGGCCACGTGTCGCGTCGCCATTGGCGGGCGCAGGTGCACCGGGTGCAGTGGGGCCCGGGGTGTTAGCGGACTGGGCTGTGTGGTGGACCGGGCCGCACTGTGCGCGCCCGAATCTTGGCGGGCCGGGCCGCACTGTGCGCGCCCGAAACCTGCGGGCTGGGCCGGGCCGCACTGTGCGCGCCCGGAACTTGGGACACATTGGGTATTTCCCCAAATGTTTTTCTCAGCCTATAAATAGGCAGCCCGAGCCCTCTTCTTTGGCTTTTTCCTCTCAGCCCAAGCTTGATCTCCCCGAGCTCCCTTCTTGGAAGATTTTCATCTTCAAGTCCTTGATCTTCCTGCCAAGTTCTGGGATTTTTGGAGGCACGAATCCCGAGGTTCCCCATTTTACGGTGCGGCGGGACGTTGCTTTCTAGTGTTCTTCTTCGGCGCAGCAGCAGTGTTTTAGCTCCCCTGGGCTACCCCGAGATCATTTTGCGGTGATTCTTGCGCCGACAGACTCCTAAGAGGTAGGGCTTCATCTTTCGTTTTGATCGCGCTTTCCCGTTTCGAGTTTTTGGAACGGATCCCGAGGCAACACTGTGACCCATTTTCTGTTTGGCTTTGTGGGACTGCATCGAGGTGTTTTGGCCATATCTTTGCGCACGAGCGTCAGCTGGAAACGAGCTTATACAACTTTTTCATCTACAGATCGCAAGGAACGCGCTCGTATTTTTATTGGATTTTTCTGAGATTTCATCAGAGGTGAGAATCACTGTTTCTCTGTGTACAGTGCTACAGTCTTTTGTGCTGAAATCTTTTCAGTGTACCACCTTGTCGAATTTTTATCTTGACTTACCGAACTCCGATTTGGGCGTGCAAGGTACCGTTGCGAAGCTATCGACGCGAGGATCGCTGTGGTATTTTCTTGGAATTTTCTGGGCACTTTCTGCAGGTGATAATTTAACAGTTTCGGGACTGTTGTTGTATGGGATTATAAGAGTTATATTTGGGAGCCTTAGTGTAATTAGTGAGCTTTGTATTGTGCCAGGAGAGTTACGGGTGTGCTGAACTTATTGGAGCAAGGGATTAGAGTTATCTGGTGTTTTCAGCTGTTGGGCTTTGGACAGTCAGCTTTTCAGGTGGGTGCCTTATTCCCGGAACCGGCGGACGGTTCTCTATTGTTATATGTTAGCATTGCATGCAGGTGTACGGTACAATAACTGAAATTGGTCGGTAAGTTTAACAGTGAGGATTCTATGGAAATTGCAAGTGAATTTCTCATAGTATGGCAATGGTATAATCAAATATTCATGTTGGTGATTAGTGGAAGCCCACCTAAGGCAAGGCTACCATATCAGGATTAATTATCATGCCATATTAGCACATAACCTTTTATGAGGCTGGTTTATGCATTGGGATAGGATTATGTAGTTATGTGCAGGTCCTACTCCAAGGAGTGATTATGGATCGAAAATCATGGACAGGTATGGTCATTGCTAATTCTGGCATGAGGTTTATTTTCTTTATCCTTTTTAAGGACAAATGCATGCTTGTATGGACATATGTGTATGAACATATAGTTAGGCCATCTTTTACTGCTACACTACATATTGGAATTTGACTTAGGAGAAACCATGATTGCTTTCTTTCTCCTTTTTATTTAGACTTTTGAGTCATGTTGCTCGGGTTCGAGCAGAGGTTTGGGATAGTGTAGCTGGGACCTTAGGGTCAGAGACAGGGTGTGCTTGATGTTGGATTGTGGGTTATTGCGGCAACCGCGGACAGTAGGCGGTTGACCGGATCTTGATTTATTTACCCAACTGTGGGTTGTGGGTTATTGCGGTGACCGCGGACTTTGGGCGGTTGACCGGATGTTGACTATCGCATCAGATTGGGTATCAGATTTGTTCTAGTGGATGGTGTTTCCCACTTTTTGAGTATTATTGCATCAGATCGGGGTTTTGTTAGTGGACGGAGTTTCCCACTTTGATCATAGTCTTGATCCAGTCCTGCTATTATGAGACAGTGGTTACAGAGATACTCGATACAGTGATGCTTGATACAGTGATACTTTACTCGTGTGGGTCGCTCCCCTCGAGTGCCACTCCGGAGTAGGCTTTCCACGGTGCAGAGCGCCGGGCACCATGCTGGGTTTTGAGTCCTTGGGACTCCTTTGCTTCGGTGTTATGCGTAGGCTGGCATACCCGTCGCGGCAGAGCAGGCAGTACCAGTGATTACTGGTCTATCGATTGGGTTTATTCAGTCAGATACTTTTTGTTACACTCGTGCCTGGGGGACCGAGTGGAGTCTAGTAGCTGTGTTCAGACCAGTGCTAGTATTGTTGGGAACCGTTCGGGGTTTGACGGTGGTCCTGTGGTCGTTGTGAGTTCTTTGACCATTGTGTGAGAGGTTGAGCATCTTGAGTCTTTCCGTTCTGAGAGAGAGAGGGCATGGATTTGGCTATAGCCTGCATGAGCCACTACTCGATAGCGAGTCAGTCCGTTTGGACGCCCTACGTAATTCCTGCCCGTCAGCGGGAGGTGGTTGTAGGTGGGCGCAGGTTTGACTGGACCCGATGCGGCAGTCAGCTTGATTGGGTCGATTGAGCATCTCATGTGCGAGTGTTGCATATCTTCATCAGAGTTGCCCCATTTGAGCATTTGATTAGAGGCATGGTAGCTGTAGAGAGTTTCCAGCTTCTTCTTTCCGTTTTACTGCATCGGTTATCTTTTGCCTCTAGTAGTCTTGGTGGGCAGATCGTCGGGCCTTGTGGCGATACCCACTGAGAACTCCCTTTTTGCGAAGTTCTCACGCCCGTTGGGGGTTTTCCCCCTTTTGTCCTTTCTCCTCTTTGTTTTGCAGAGTCTTGGCGGGTGTTGCCGTTCTGTGGTTGCTGTGCGTGGTGAGGGAGTAGCGAGCTAGATCCAGACCCATCTTTGGAGAGTAGCAGTACCCCCTTTGGAGGAGATCTTCCGTATAGTCGGTAGAGTGGTATTTATTTCCTCTTTTGAGAGACTGATGTAGTGAGGATATGATGTATTGAGAGCTTGTACACTGATGTTTTATTTGAGATATCTCCCTGTTGAGCTATGAGTTTTGTACTCGAGGTTATTGTATGATTATCTTTTTGGGAGAGGGACCTTGTTGTTTTATCTTCAGTTGTACAGTGGTTGATTTTATTTCTCTAGCAGTTTTATCTTTTAGCTCTGATATCTGTTAGCTGTAGCTCTTTTGCAGGTAGGTCGCTTCGCCTATGCGGGTTGGCATAGGTGGCGGATCTGTTGGCGAGCCCGGGTCGCAGTTTCGACCCCGGGGCGTGACAATAGCTCTGATATCTGTTAGCTGTAGTACTTTTCTTGCAGGTAGGACGCTTCGCCTATGCGGGGTTTGGCATAGGTGGCGGATCTGTTGGTGAGCCCGGGTCGCAGTTTCGACCTCGGGGCGTGACACGCGGTCTACAGAGCAGGCGCGGCGGTGCATGGACCAAGGCGGGGGACGCGTGGCAGCCCCTGGTTGGTCGGTGCACGCGGCGCGGTCCACGGAACCCGAAGTAGGGTGCGTGGACCGGGTGTAGGGGACACACGTCGGCGTGCTATTCGCAGGCTCACGAGGCGCGGCGCACGGGGTCGCGGGCGGGCGCCTCGGGGCGCGTGCGTGGCAGGCGGCCAGGCTGCGCCTGCCCGCACGTGTGATCGCGACAGTAGTGCGGGACAAGTGGCGCTCCGCTATTCGCGGGCGCCACCTACCCGTTTGACCGGGGAGGCGCCACGCGGCGGCACCACACGCGCCGCGCCCCGCACAGCTGTTTGCTATGCGGGACACGTGTCGGTCTCCGGGAGGGCCACGTGGCCACTCCCGGCACGCCCCGCACAGCTGTTTGCTGTGCGGGTGACGTGGCGGCTCAGGGGCATTTCGGGCGCATCTTTGCGGTATGGTGTTCCACTGGTTTCGGGGGCCCGAAACGTGGTCCAGCGCCCGAAACCGGGGACAATTCGGTCATTATCCGAATTGTTTGGTGGGCCTATTTAAAGCTCAAACCGCATTCACCTTGGCTTTTTGGCATTTCTAGGCCTTTTCTCGCTCGGGTTTCTTTAGAGGAGTTGATCCCCGCACTGTGCTGCACCCATCTGTGGATTTCGAGGATTTTTCGTGGCACGCTTTTCGTGATTTCCATTTTCTTGCCGCGTCGCGACGTTCCTTCTCCGGTGTTTCCTCCCGTCGCGTTTCGGTGCGCGAGCTCCCCCGGCCTACTCCGACCACCTTTTCGAGCGATTCCTTCGCCGTTGGATCCGCGACAGGTAGGGCTACGATCTTGGTATGTTCAGCATCTCCTCATTTCGCACTTTTCGAGGAGTTTTTCCATGCTTACTGGGACCCTTGTTTTCTATGAGGATTTCGAGAACAGCAGGTTGATTCCGGGTTTTCTCCGCGCTCGGACATCGGTTTGAGACGAGCCTTTGCACTTTTTGCATCTACTCGTTGCGAGGATTATCATAGTATTTTTCTTGGATTTTTCCGAGACCTTCCCGGAGGTATATTTTTCTCCCTTGATCTGTGCATGGGATTACAGTTGTGTGGTTGTGAGGTTTTGCGCACCTGTGTTGTGGAATTTGTAACTCGGCCTACGGGGCTCGGAATTGGATGTGCAGGTACCTGTTTCGAAGGTCTCGACGCGAGGATCGCGACAGTATTTTTTATCGGATTTTTCGGAGCCCTTTCTGCAGGTGAATAATTGGCGTCTGTGGGACTGATCTGCAGGTTGTGTATATTTGGTTAAATTTTGGGAATAAAGTGTAACTGTAAGCCTTTTATTGTACCCAGGAGGGTTTGTGGGTATTGCTGGACCCGTTGGATCTGGAGTTAGTGATTTCTGGGTATTTTCAGCTATGGGATTTGGGACAGTTCAGCTCTTCAGGTGGGTGGCCTCTCTTCATGACCTTTGGACTGTTCAGTAACTCTATTGATGTATGATCATACATGGTAGCACTTTTTAGCATGCTAGAATTTAGGAATGGATATTCCTTATATTATCTGAGGATCTTGTGACCTCTTTGCCTTCTATCATCTGTTTAATTATAGTTGTCATGGAACTTGACCTAGCACCCCCGTCATATGTTGCATGTGTAACCAGACCTGTAGAAAAACCCTCACTTGGGCTAGGGTTATTTATGTTTAGACATCCACACATTGTGTTTCATTCCTGGACTTAGTGTTATCCTCGCCCGGGTAGTGGGCCGAGGTGTCGGGACTTCCTTTTAGTGTGGGATGCATTTGGACTCGTGCTTGGGAGCGGAGTGGAGTCTGGTAGATGTAGTTGATCGCTTGTCTGTGCCGGGAACCGTTTGGGGTAAACGGTGGTCCCGGGAGGTCTTGTTTCCCCTGTTTGGGTTGTCGCCACTGTGTTAGTGGCAGTAGTGTACCAGTGTTAGCAGGACCTAGAACCCAGAACCCTTTTCGACATACACATGATTTTAGTCTACCAATGTTTTCTTCCGAGCATCGAAGGGCCGCTGGAGTCTGTTCTTGTTTGATTGGACAAAGGCATCAGTCCTTCGGAGTTTGGGTACAAATACTTGTCTTCTAACTGTTTTTCTAAAAGAACTAAAAATCATTAAGAATGGGTTTCTCCTCAAACCAAGATAGTTTTTCAAAAAGGGTACTACTTTTAGTCCTCACCCCGCGTGGATCAAGTGGAAATGGTTTTCAGTAACAAATGTCACCTTTTTCCTGTAAACCTTCCCACTCGAAAGGATTCAAGTGGTCTGGGTTCTAGGCGTCGTTCTTTGTCGGGACGAAAGCCACGGGGGCCGAGCCTGGAACCTGTTCTTGTTTGATAGGGTTGTAGGTGTAGGTCTCCCGGAACTTTCGGGCCCTGGTTGGTGTCTTCTGCGTGTTGTACCGAGGTTGTTGTGTTCTCGAACTATAAGGGGGTCGGGAACTTCGATAGGAGGAGCCTAGAGTCTGTTCTTGTTTGATAGGGTTCTAAGCCGGCCTATCGGGTTTCCGAACCCTTTGGTGTCGGTCTTTCCTGTGAGTTTAGTGTTCTGTTGTGGGAGCCGTCTGGTGGACGGTGGTCCCGGCTATGTGGTTTTCCAGCCTGTGAGTGAGCGTTGGTGTTGTTAGTCGATCTTGTTGATCGTGGTTTGGACTATAGCCTGCATGAGCCATATTGAGCTCGACGGAGATGCGCGGATACTTTCCTCGGTGGGGTCGCGCCCCTCGAGTGCCACTCCGGAGTTGGGCCTGTTACTTGCTATCGCGACTTGTCGATGCAGTAGTCCCTCTGGCTGGGCCAGTTTTGGCAGTCACGGACACCCAACGGCAGACCCGCCCTGTTGAGGATGTGAGGCAGTAGGTGGGCGCAGGTTTGACTGGACCCTATGCGGCAGTCAGTGTAGATTGGGTGACTATACTTTGAGAGTTAGTAGATGCATCATGTTTCCATCTGTTCCACTTTTTGAGCATCTAGATAGAGGCCTAGTAGCTGTAGAGTTACTTTTCCAGCCCTTTCATTTTAGTATTATATTATTACTTTATGCCTCTAGTAGACTTAGTGCGCAGACCGTCGGGCTTGTTGGCGGCACCCACTAAGAACTACTGTGGGATGTAGTTCTCACACCCGTCGTGGTGTCTTTTTCCCCAGGGACTTCTACTCCTGTTCCTGCTGCTCCAGTTGTTGATCCGGCTGATCGAGGTAAGGGAGTCGCGAGATAGATCCCTACCAGTCGTCGTCCAGAGAGTAGATGTACCCCCTTACTTTTTGAGAGTTCATGTTGAGAGACCTTTGTAGTGAGGTATAGAGTTGTATTTTTATTTTACTGCTTGAGAGACTTATGTTTTTGGGGAGGATTTTGAGTTGTTTATATTTTCATTTTCAGCAGTTTACTTTCAGCTCTGATATCTATATAGTATAGTTGATCTTTTGCAGGTTAGTCGTTTCGTCTATACGGGGCTTCCCGTATGGGCGGCGGATCTATTGGCGAGCCCGAGTCGCAGTTTCGACGCGGGGGCGTGATAGTGTAAGTACTCGATTTGCATCTACTCGTCGCGAGGATCGTAACCGTGATTTTTCTAGATTTTTTGGATCCCTGCGCAGGTTCGCGAGGTCGTCGTCGCAGTAGTGGTGGTCGCGGGGTCACCGTCGGAGTCGCGGAGGCAAACGGGTAAAGAAAACGGCAAAAAATGAGCTATTACTATTTATTCGGCCCAGCCCAGGAGCGCGGTCCACGCTCCAGGCGTGGACCTGGTGTAGGCGGCCGCAGCCTACCGAGGTGAACTCGGCGCGCCGTTGCGTGCACTAGCCCGGCCCACAGCAACCGCATCGGGCCGGCCCAGCTACGCGGTCCACACGCCAGGCGTGGACCCGGCGTACGAAACCGCCCCGCTATCACTGAACCCGGTGCGCGCCTAAACCCCTGCGCGGCCCGGCCCAACTACAGAACCCACTCTGCGCCCGCGGCCCACTTGGGCACGGTCCACGGCTGGCTTGCGCCCGGTCCACGCCGCCGCAGCCGCTTGCCATGGACCCGGTCCACGCCGAGGCCCGTGCAGCGACGCCCAGCCCGAAGGCCCGGTAGCCCGTTTCAACGCGGATTTCGGCCCGTTTCGCTCTGTTTTTGAGTTTTTGGGACTGTTTGGCCTCCGTCGTTGTTGGGGTTGGTTGGGTTTTTGACCGTTGGATTTCCGATTTAAGCCATGATGTACGGTTTTGATGTGGGCTCGGGTTTTCGTTGACGGAATTGATTTACGATTAGCGATGTTCTCGCTGTTTTCACCATCGGAAGCCCGGGTTGACATACGATTTACGGAATTGTATTACGGGTGTGTTTTTAACGATGGCTTTTGGTGTAGTTTTCATCCGAGCAAAGTTGAGGAGATTCAGAAGGGTTTTTGGAACATCGTTTTCATCGCCGTTTGAGGTGGGTAACTAAACCAAGGTCAAGAACGTTGTTGAACGGCATGGTTCAACCCTCCTCTTCCTTTTTCAACCCTCCTCTTCCTTTTGTTGTTGTTTTCGATATTGCTATTTTAAAATGACAGGAAGGACATTGTCACGGCTATTGTGACGGAACGAGACATACAAGAGGGACAAGGATGGTTACTTGACTTATCGGTTTATTTCATGAGTATGGGATCGTGAGGTGAACCGAGGCTTATTCCACGAGTATGGGATCGTGAGATGTACCGCGTCTTATTCCACAAGTATGGGATCGTGAGACTCATGGCGTTGTCACGTACACCAGCAGTTTGGCCACCGCAAGGGTGTTCTTTTTCGAAGAAGTGGTCTGAAATTATGGTCCGTGATCCCTACGTCAGTCAGGCGGGAGGGACCAGAGATTCCGGTTTGATGTCCTGTTTACTTTATCGTACCTATCTTTTGGCACTTGAGTATCGTTTTATTCATTTTCCTTCCTATATTTTTGTCACTGATTTCCCACTACGTGACAGGTTCGGACGGAGACGGAGGAGAGGCTTTGGATTGGGAGTGATTCGGTTTTTCATCATCTTGGTGACATTTTACTCCTCCCTTTTGTGTTGGGTTATATGAATAATAGGATCTAAATAGGGGAAAAAAACACCTAGAGGGGGGTGAATAGGTGTAAACCATAAACACTCAAAAAATCTTTGCGATATAAAAACCCAATGCGGAAAAATAAATAACACGCAGAGATTTTTACGTGGAAAACTCCAAACCGGAGTAAAAAACCACGGGACCGATAACACGGTGAAATCCACTAGAATTAAACACGTACAAGGTGATATAACGTACTCACAGATGACTCAACCTTTTCCATACGCTCCTAGTTGATCTTCTCCGCTCGCTCCACGACGCTTCTCGAATCCACGATGTGGGTCCAACGTCGAATCCACGGCGTCCAACGTCGAGTCCACGACGTCCGACCGAATCCACGGTCTTCACCCAATAGCACGCTTCGAATCCACGAACGTACCTCGCTCCGAATCCACGAGAGCGGTTGCACCTTGAATCCACAAGGCCACGCGAGTCCACGCGCCGATTTTGGGGTAAATCGTTGTTTTTTTGGGTGGTGATGATCCGCCGAATACTTAGATTAGAAATAGATCGGAAATACCATCTAAGTATTCATTGATTTGGTTCAACTCAAAATGTGAGTATGAAAACCTAGAATCAAATCAATCAATATAGATGAAGAAACATAAGATAGAATCTATGATTTCCTTTCTTCTCTATATGTGGATCTTAGGCCGTATAAAAGATGACGGCTACTTTTTCTATTATGTGGATTAGCCCTAGAAAAAGAATCATAGGGTCTATTTATAGGTTAGAAACCCTTGGAAAAAGATAAGGATCAAAAACTATCTTTTTCTGGAAATTTTCATGACGACGATCCGGATCGGAGATCGACGATCCGGATTGCAGTAGCGAGAAAAACAGATTCCAGAAAAACGAAGGTTCGGGATCCGAATCGAAGTGCTTGATCCGGATCGTTCATACAGTTCACCAAACATCAACGTTCGGGATCCGGATTGCGAAGCCTGATCCGGATCGTTCAAATAAAATGGTAAACTCAGTGTTCGGGATCCGGATCAAGGGAAGCTACGATCCGGATTGAACTGGTGTATGAACGAACCACCGTCGGGATCCGGATCGAACAGTCTGATCCGGATCCTGAACATGTCCCATGTCCAGTTTTTGATAATTATGCAATAACAAATCCATCCAAGTGTTTCTACGCTATAAGAAGTATTCGGATCACCAAAGATATTAAGTTAAACATACCTGATCCTTTTGAATTCTTCTTTCTTGAGATTGAGTTATATGATCCAACTTCCTTTACCTTCAATCTTCAAGACTTAACCGAATTCACGAAATACGCCAACTCAAATTCCGTAACAATCTCCCCCTTTGGCGGTTTCGTGACAAAACATAGATCCACTCAAGAAAATTCAAAAAGATATTTTTGTTGCTATCACCATACAACAAAAATTTACAATGGAGATCCAAAATAAAATACATGAGTTAAACTCCTAAAACAGACTCTAAACTTAGACATCTGTACTCTCTGCAAAAGAAATCATTCTTGACAAAAGAAATCGTTAGATACCTCAAGAATTTTATATCATTCAAAAACCACATACAGAGATGAAGTTTATACTCATTTATACTTACCTTGACATTTATACATTCAGATATGTAAACAGATCATAGTTAAAACACCAACATATCTTCTATGCAATCAAAAACCAAATGTCATGTTAGTGAACATCAACTTGTTAGTTATATTACATGCCCAAATAGTTAGTCGAATAGTTAGTCGAGGCATGCACTCAAATACAAATGAAAACCGAAAGTTGAAGTTCTACTTACCTTTCAAGTTGAGGTTATACTTACCTCTATAGTTTCATGTTTTCTCAGTAACCATTGTTTATACTTCTCTCTCCCCCTTTTTGTCACAAAAGTTAGCCAAAAAATTACCAGAATGGAGAGAATAGTTAACAGTTCAAGTACCAGAAGTTTGAGAACAAAAACTTAAAACTAAAACTTAAAAGACCTGCACAAAAAAGTAAAAAAAAAATGAAGTTCCTGCACAAGAGAATTAGCACAAGTCAATTATCTGAGGCAGAGTCTTCAGAGCTCGTGCAGCCCAGCTTTTTCAAAATTCCTTTAAGCATTCCCGAAATCGTAGAACACTCTTGTTTCATCTTATGTATGTCCTTGGACATCTTTCTGAGTTCTAGAGTCATTTTATCTTGTTCTTGTTTGATGGAAGACTCCAGGTTTCCCTTTTGGTCAATTCTTCTGGAAGTTGAAGAACGTTGTGTGACGATTGACGGAGCAGTCTGTCATTCATTCCGAGGAGATCTTCTTGTCAAAGAATGTGATTTGTCAAGAGGTTCATTGCTTGGCACATTCTTTTTCCTTGCTTGCTGCTTAAGTATTGAGGAAGACTTTAGTAGCTTCTTGTTCTTCAGGTAAACCTTATTTTCTTCATCAAAACCTTGTTGTACTTCATCAAGAAATGTGTCCCAATCTTCTTCGTCTTCAGATTCAGTGTCAATTTGAGAGATATTCTTTGGATTCTCTTGACATGGTTCATTTATTTCAATACCTCGAGCTCGTCCAGGTCGTCGAGCGAGTCTTTTTCTTTTTAAGAATATGGATGAAGAGGTCATTGGTGCTTTTCCTTTTTCCGTAGCAGTGGGCGGAGCCTTTTCCTTTGATGTCTCCGCAGGCGCTTTTCCCTTCGAAGAAGTGGGAACTGTTGCTTCAACTTGAAGCTCATCCCAATCGATCGATTCCGTTTCAGATTTGTATCGGAATCATCTTTAGCTTTCTTCGCTTTCTTAGGCCTCTTGGGCTTGACAGTGTCTCTCGTATGTACCATAGCAGCCAGAAGGAGAATGATCCACGTGATCACCATTGCTATTGGTTTCTTGTGAA
Organism: Tillandsia leiboldiana; assembly: GCA_029204045.2. Lineage (NCBI taxonomy): Eukaryota > Viridiplantae > Streptophyta > Magnoliopsida > Poales > Bromeliaceae > Tillandsia > Tillandsia leiboldiana. The sequence continues at coordinate 26,276,083 of CM055070.1, forward strand.
AAGAAATCCTGTGAGCAACACCTCAAGAACACGAAAAATTGTTAATTTTCAAAAATTAGAAAAATCGTACCCAAACAATCATTATCGTGTAGAGAGACTAAGAATCAAATTAGTTTTGCAAAAAGAATTTTAAAAATAGATCAATTGCATGATTTTAGAAAATTCCCATTATATGCCCTAAAACCGAAATTTTTGAAATCGAAGACCAAAAATCCGTTTATCTTGCGAGTACCTAGCATATAATCAAAACTAATCTACCCAGAGTTCTTATTTCAAAAGAAATTTGATCAAAAACCATCCACAAATGAAATTGATACAAGAAAATCATCACGTTTTGAGGAGGAATAAGAAAAACTGTGAAAAACCAAGATTTTGATCAATAAAACTTACTTGGAATTGAAGAACTTGAGTTTGAAAGCTTCCAAGATGGATGAAATCTAGAGAGAGAAGCTCTGGAAACTTTGGAACAAAAGATTGGAGTAAAAGAAATCAAAACCCTTTTGTTCTATATAAAACCCTAGCCGCGATCCGGATCAGTTCGTGATTACGATCCGGATCGGCTACCCGCAGTGAAAAACTGCGTTCGGGATCCGGATCGGCAGATCCAATCCGGATCGTCTGCCCGCAGAAGAATATCTGCGTTCGGGATCCGGATCGGCAGGTCCAATCCGGATCGGCTCCAACTTTTTCTTTAGAAAATTTCAGAGAAATTCTAGAAAAACCAGAAAAAGATTGTAAGCACTTTTGTGTATCAACTTTAAACGAAAATCATCGTTTCATACAACAAGAAATAGATTATACCAAATCTATCAATAACATCCAACAAATGAAACGAAAATTTATAAAAATTAAATCCCTTAAAGTTGAACAACTTCAATTACATCTAACTTGATCTTATGAGTAATGCCTTTATCAAATCATCAATTCGGTAAAGAAAATGAAATACAAAGATCAATAGATGTCTAACATCCCCGATAAATTAGATAATATATCTAGTCAATTTATTGAAGAGAGTGGCTCTTTGAGCATCTTTCATTAAAAATCCCACCTTATACCAACCTTGAAATTTTGACAGAGTCAAGTATTTCAACATGCATTTTAATTAATCAAACTTGAAAAATCTTGCTTGGTATACATGTGGTAGCTGCACACAGTACTCGGACGACCGAGGTGGTAGCTCTTTCCTCCATGTGGTGGTAGTTTCACACTCCTCATTGGGATGTAACTCTTTCCACATCTTTTGAGCATAATACTTTTTCTTTGACTCCCCTTCAATTGGCTATCAATTATTTAAGATAAAAAGTATTCAGCCAAATATTGATCTCGATTTCATACTCGACTAAACAGTCAAATAAAATAAAAACTATACCAAGAGATCATCGAGAGAGAAATTGACTTTGATCAAAACAAAGATGATTTAATTGACATAAATGATCATTGCATCAAATGAAATATTATGATATCTAAAGCATAATAGATTTCTAAATATATAAAAGGATGCAGTCAAAGTCGATAAAACTAATACTCAATTAATATTCTATGTCTAAGCATAGATAATGAACAAAAACACAAAAACAAAACTAACCTAAACAAGAGTTTCAAAAAGGGTTTATTTCAAGGAAAGCATTCCAATTGCTTTACGCAAATGAATAAAACGTTTTTGATCCAAAGGTTTTGTTAAAATGTCAGCTAATTGATCTTCAGTTGAAATGTAGGAAATTTGAAGAATATTTGATTCAACTAGCTCTCTAAGAAAATGATATCTAAGTTCAATGTGTTTTGTTCTAGAGTGCAACACAGGGTTTTTTGAAATGTTTATAGCACTTGTGTTGTCACATAAAACAGTTACCGAAGTTGCTGAAATCCGGAAGTCGCTCAACACGCTTTTCATCCAAATAAGTTGAGTTGAACAACTACCCGCTGAGATGTATTCCGCTTCGGCAGTCGAGAGTGCAATGCAGTTTTGCTTTTTACTATGCCATGCAACAAGACAATGGCCAAGATAAAAACATGCACCACTCGTACTTTTCCGAGCATCCACAGATCCTGCCCAATCGGTATCTGAGTATCCAATAATATCTAAACTTGTTCCCATAGGATACCAAATTCCGAAGTTTACAGTTCCTTTGACGTACCGGATGATCCGTTTCACCGCTTTCAGGTGAACCTCCTTTGGTGCTGATTGATATCTCGCGCAAATCCCAACACTAAAGGATATATCCGGGCGACTAGCTGTGAGGTAAAGTAGACTTCCAATCATGCTGCGATAGAGTTTCTCGTCTACATTATCACTAAGAGATTCACTTCCTAATCCCTTATTGCTAGTTCCCATAGGAGTAGGAAAATCTTTAGAATCTTCTAATCCGAATTTCTTTACCAACTCCTTTGCGTACTGGGATTGACGCCTTCACCATTTTGTTTCACTTGCAATCCAAGAAAGTATGTCAGTTCGCCCATCATAGACATCTCAAATTCGCTTTCCATGGTTTCTGCGAATTTAGAAGCATCATTATCCTTTGTTGCTCCAAACACAATGTCATCGACATAGATTTGTGCAACAATGAAGTTATTTTGATAATGCTTCACAAAGAGAGTCCGATCTGCTCCCCCTCGAGTATAGTCCTTCTCCAAAAGGTGCTTTGTCAACCTTTCGTACCATGCTCGCGGTGCTTGTTTTAAACCGTAAAGAGCCTTTTTCAAACGAAAAACATGGTTAGGTAGTTTACAGTCTACAAAACCTTTCGGTTGAGCCACATAAACTTCCTCATTTAAAAACCCATTTAAAAACGCGCTCTTAACGTCCATTTGAAAGAGTTTTATATTGAAGTGACAAGCAATAGCGAATAAGATACGAATGGACTCGAGTCTAGCTACAGGGGCGAACGTTTCATCAAAGTCTATACCTTCCATTTGAGAGTAGCCTTGAGCAACTAAACGTGCTTTGTTCCTGATGATGGTACCATCCTCATTTTTCTTGTTCTTGAAAATCCATTTAGTACCAATCACATTGTTGCTTCGGAGGCGTCGTTAATTCCCAGACTTTGTTGCGTTCAAACTGATGGAGCTCTTCCTGCATTGCTTCAATCCAGTAGTCATCCTGAAGAGCTTCATCGATGTTCTTTGGTTCGATCATGGAAACGTAACAGGCGAATCCACAAACCAACTGTCTCCGAGTTTTGACTCCTTCTTGTGGGTCTCCAATGATGTTTGATTCAGGATGATCCTTGGAGATGCGTAACGTTTGTTGTAATGGAGTACTCGGAGGTACATGAGATGATTCCTGCACATCAGATAAACTTGAAGAACCATTAGATGCATCATTAATATTGGAAGTATTATCATGAGAAGATGCACTTACAGGAGTATCATCATCAAGAGAGATATCAGGGGTAGATTTATCAGATGCAAAGTGGAAAGCTTCATCTACTTTAACATTTAGAGATTCTACGATCGTCTTAGATTCCAAGTTAAATACCCGATATGCTCTACTATTCGTAGAATACCCCAAGAAAATCCCTTCGTCACTTCGAGAGTCAAACTTTCCAAGATTTTCGCGGTCACGTAAAATGTAACATCGACTCCCGAAGATACGAAAATATTTGATGTTGGGTTTTCTACAACACCATAGTTCATATGGTGTATTTAACGTTCCCGGGCGCAAATAAACTCGATTAATAACATAGATTGCAGTGTTCACAGCTTCAGCCCAAAAATGTAGCGGTAAATTCCGGCTATGAAGCATAACACGTGCCATCTCTTGAACAACCCTGTTTTTGCGCTCGACAACACCATTCTGTTGAGGTGTATAGGGTGCTGAGAATTCATGCTTAATGCCGTTGGAAGTGCAAAAATCAATGAATTTAGAATTTATGAATTCTCCACCTCTATCACTTCTAACACGAATGATCTTTTCATTCTTTTCAATCATAATACGATGGCAAATCTCGTGAAAAGAATCAAAAGTATCAGCTTTCTCTTTTAAAAATGCTACCCATGAATACCGAGAGAAATCATCAACCAATAAGAAAATATACCATTTACCTCCCAAGGATGGTTGACGTGTTGGCCCCATAAGATCCATATGCAATAATTCCAAGGGCCGTTTGGTACCGACGTGATTCAAGTTCTTGTGTGCAGTCCTAGATTGTTTTCCCTTTTGACAACCACCACACACAATGTTTTGATTAAGTGAAAGTTTAGGAACCCCCTTGACCACGTCTTTGTTCGAAATTCTAGCAAGTTCCTTAAAATTTATGTGTCCTAGCCTTTCATGCCAAAGTGTTTCATTATTCAAAGAGGCTAAGTTACAATTTTCAGAAATTTTATTGGGAACAACATAACAATTGTTTTCAGATCTAACCCCTTTTAAAAAGAAAACATGATCTTTATCAGTTACAATGCATTCAACAGATGAAAAGTTAACAGAAAAAACCATTGTCGCAAAGTTGACTGATACTAATGAGGTTAGTCTTAAGCCCATCAACAAATAATACATTATTTAGAATCGGGCCATCTGGAATAGCTACCGTTCCTTTTCCAACAATTTTGGAAGACTGACCGTCTCCGAAAACCACAAGTCCTCCGGAGATTTTCTCAAAATTTTGAAAGCAGTTTTTGTCACCGGTCATGTGACGGGAACAGCCGCTATCCAGATACCAAGACGAATTATCATATGCATGCAAGGAAATATTTGTAACAAGACAAGGGAAAACTTCACCTTTGCGTACCCAAACCTTTCGAGTTTTGGTGTACGTCGGAAGTGATTGTGAGGTTGATACCTTTGGTGAAAGCGTCTTGTTTGATCCATCGCTTTTCATTGACGTCGTCGTCTTGTTTGATGAACTACCGAGGCTTTTTCCTTTCGAATAATTTGCATTTGCTTTCCGAGGAATTACCCTTTTGGTAGTCGTTGCAAGAAGTGCTTGAGTTGAGCGTTTGGCTCCCATCTTGCAATTTCTCCTTATGTGCCCTGCAAAATTACAACGAAAACATACCTTAGTGCTTGACGATCCCGAGGAGGGTGAAGTTGGCTTGTTGTCGTTGCTTGTCGTGAATTCCGGTGTCGGAGGAGGAGATACCGACTGAGGCACGAAAACTGTCCCAACCGAACTAAAATCGTCTTTAGTTCGATTGTATCCGAGGCCGAACTTGTTTGATTGACCAAGACCAAGAAGCTTATCCAACTTACTCCTTCCTGATGAAAATCGCTGTAAGTCATCCTTGAGTTGGATAATGGTCTCTGTCATTTCCAATTTTTCCTGTCGAGCCTCGCCGTTGAGCTTCAAGAAGTAATTCGCTTTGTTAACCATATCTATATAATTCTTCTCGAATTGCTCATTGGACTCTTGAAGGGAAACATTTGCTTTTATCAGATTATCCCTTTCCACTTCAAGATCGGTCGAGAGAGAAGTTACCCTTTTTAGTTCTTCTTCGAGATCCTGCAATCTCCCTCTCAACCCCTTGTTTTGCTTAGCCAGTTTCTTTGAATCCGTCAAAAGTCTATGGTAGGCTAGAGCAAAATCTTCACCTTCCAAATCATCCGATTCATTGTCCGTTGCATTCTTTTCAACAGTGGAGTTGGACAGCGAGTCGGATGTACTTGCCATTAAGCACATGAAGGGTGAAGATGTGGACGCGTGGAACGCAGTTGCGTTGTCTTCTTCATCACTTGACGATGACTCATTTGACGATGAGGTGTCATCCCAAGTGACGGCTTGCATCGCCTTCTTCTTAGACGGATTCTTAGTTGGACATTCCGTTGAGATATGGCCGTACCCTCGGCACTTGAAGCATTGGACTTGTCCTTCTGTGCTTTTCTTATCCTTAGAAAAGCCTTCTTGCTTTCTTGACTTGTAACTTGAAGAACCCTTGCCTTTCTTCCACTTTCCGAAGGATGGAGTTTTGCTTGAATTACCCCTTCGAAAATTTCGGCGAAACTTCCTTGTCAAGAGAGCGAGCTGCTTCTCAAAGTCCTCCATAGATAAATTCTCGTCATCGCCTGAGGAGGATGAATCCGCGTCTTCTTCTTTTGTTGTTTTTAAAGCATAACCCGAAGACTTAGAAGAGGATGCCTTTCCCGAAGAATAGTTAGTAGGAAATGTCATTTCATAAGTTTGTAAAGAACCAACTAATTCTTCTACACGGATTTCGTCCGGGTGTTTAATAGTTTCAATGGCTGTAACCTTGGAACGAAATCTTTCAGGAAGAGTTCTTAAGATCTTTCTTACAATTTTAAATTCTGGAATCTTCTCTCCCAAGTTAGCACATGAGTTTACGATGTCTTGCAATCGTGTGTAATAGTCAGAGAACGATTCATTTTCTGCCATGAAAATAGAGTCAAACTTGCTCGTAAGCATTTGCAGTTTCTGAATCTTCACAAGGTTAGTTCCCTCATGTGTAACTTGAAGAACATCCCAGATTTCTTTCGCAGTCTCACATGCCGAGACGCGAGAGAACTCTGTTTGTGATAAGGCATTAAATAAAGCATTTATTCCCTTGCTATTGTAAGAAGATATATCAATCTCTTCCTTGGTCCATTTCGACCTAGGTTTGATGGTGCGAACATCACCAATAATTTCAGTTGGATTAGACCCTCCTAATTCAATTGATTGCCACACCCGTTCGTCGATGGAAATTAAAAAGGCTTTCATCCGTACTTTCCAGTACGCATAATTTGTTCCATCGAAGAACGGGGGTCTGTTGATGTTTCCACCTTCAAACATTGTTTACAACCCTATTCCCGCTCTGATACCACTTGTTGGGTTATATGAATAATAGGATCTAAATAGGGGAAAAAAAACACCTAGAGGGGGGTGAATAGGTGTAAACCATAAACACTCAAAAAATCTTTGCGATATAAAAACCCAATGCGGAAAAATAAATAACACGCAGAGATTTTACGTGGAAAACTCCAAACCGGAGTGAAAAACCACGGGACCGATAACACGGTGAAATCCACTAGAATTAAATCCGTACAAGGTGATATACCGTACTCACAGACGACTCAACCTTTTCCATACGCTCCTAGTTGATCTTCTCCGCTCGCTCCACGACGCTTCTCGAATCCACTATGTGCGTCCAACGCCGAATCCACGGCGTCCAACGTCGAGTCCACGACGTCCGACCGAATCCACGGTCTTCACCCAGTAGCACGCTTCGAATCCACGAACGTACCTCGCTCCGAATCCACGAGAGCGGTTGCACCTTGAATCCACAAGGCCACGCAAGTCCACGCGCCGATTTTGGGGTAAACCGTTGTTTTTTTTGGGTGGTGATGATCCGCCGAATACTTAGATTAGAAATAGATCGGAAATACCATCTAAGTATTCATTGATTTGATTCAACTCAAAATGTGAGTATGAAAACCTAGAATCAAATCAATCAATATAGATGAAGAAACATAAGATAGAATCTATGATTTCCTTTCTTCTCTATATGTGGATCTTAGGCCGTATAAAAGATGACGGCTACTTTTTCTATTATGTGGATTAGCCCTAGAAAAAGAATCATAGGGTCTATTTATAGGTTAGAAACCCTTGGAAAAAGATAAGGATCAAAAACTATCTTTTTCTGGAAATTTTCATGACGACGATCCGGATCGGAGATCGACGATCCGGATTGCAGTAGCGAGAAAAACAGATTCCAAAAAAACGAAGGTTCGGGATCCAGATCGAAGTGCTTGATCCGGATCGTTCATACAGTTCACCAAACATCAACGTTCGGGATCCGGATTGCGAAGCCTGATCCGGATCGTTCAAATAAAATGGTAAACTCAGTGTTCGGGATCCGGATCAAGGGAAGCTACGATCCGGATTGAACTGGTGTATGAACGAACCACCTTCGGAATCCGGATCGAACAGTCTGATCCGGATCCTGAACATGTCCCATGTCCAGTTTTTGATAATTATGCAATAACAAATCCATCCAAGTGTTTCTACGCTATAAGAAGTATTCGGATCACCAAGATATTAAGTTAAACATACCTGATCCTTTTGAATTCTTCTTTCTTGAGATTGAGTTATATGATCCAACTTCCTTTACCTTCAATCTTCAAGACTTAACCGAATTCACGAAATACGCCAACTCAAATTCCGTACATTTTGATCATTACATTTGGTTGATACTATTTGCATGAGATGTGGACATTGTGTGATGTGGATGCCTTGTGATGTGGATGTGGGACCTGTGGACTGTGTGGATGGATAGTAGTCTTTTGGGTTTGGTTTATTATTGTGTGATTGCATGTGGAATGTGGAGGTTTTCAAAACGATAAAATGGGTTGCGAAATCTGTTTTCAAAACTGAGTGTCGGGTAGGCACTGTTTCAACCCTTGTGGCTTTATCCTTTCAACTTGGAGTATGCCGTGTGGGCATATTCTTTTTTATGATTCCAAAGACTAGCTTATCTCTTTATTTAGCACTTTGTGTATGGAAAACTGGTTGTGGTTGATGTTTGTATTTTGTGCGACGCCGTACCTATATAGGGGAGACTCTGTCCGTTTGTGTAGAGAGATCTTGTATATGTGGCTGTCTGGGCCCGTTGCCGGGGGGGGGAAGACTTTGAGAAAAAACAATATGGGCGTTTTCCGCTGTTTCAGACCTCTTCCGGGGCGTGACAGAATTGCACGTCAATGGTTGCTAACGGCGCAAAGTTGGCAGACAAGTTACTCCGACAAAAGATGACATGATCTTACATTTAGTGTCAGGACTATTTGTTCTTGAAAAATATCACCTACAAGAGGCGTGACGCGATTTGGAATGCAAGGTAAATTGAGTCCTCGCTTTATTGGTCCTTTCGAAGTTTTGGAGCGGGTCGGCCCCGTAGCTTACCTGTTGGCATCGCCTCCAGATGTGGCAGGAGTAATGATGTCTTCCCTGTTTCCCAACTTCGCAAGTACATTCACGGACCCGGCTCACATTGTTAACTATCCGTTGCTAGATTTACGGAAAGATTTAACTTACGATGCATTCCCATGGGGAATCGTCGACCGACAGGAGAAGAAGTTGAGGAACCACTTGATCCCTTATGTTCGGGCCAATCATAGTGATCGAGAGGCTACTTGGGAGCTTGAAAGTACCTCTGCGCGAGCTCATCCTCACTTGTTCATGGACCCAAGTTGAGATATGGCGGATTCTTTAGTTTCGCAGGAACGAACTCCTATAAGGAGGGAGGGATGTAGCGAACCGGACACATGCGACATAGCAGAGTACTGGTAGGAAGTGAGTTGGTGGATCTACCTCCATGATTGGGCGAAGTTTCAAGCTCATTCTAGTGTTTTCGACACGAATCGGCGCAAAAAAGAGTTTTGGAGAAGGTTCTGTGTTGGGACTTCGGCTCAAAGAGACCCCGGCATAGTCAAAGCAATGCATATGCTAAAAATTGAATTCCGAGCATATCAGAATGATAAATGGGAGTTGGAGCTTCGTTGGGGCGAAAACATGCTTTTCGAAGCACAACAATTGTGAGCACATAGCCTCCGGGGTCCGGACCTTGGGTCGAGAGTCCGGACCTGGGTAGTGGAGTCCGAAACCCTAGAGGGGCAATCCAGACCCTTCCATGCGCTGCAAACTGGAAAACCCATGTTCGGGGTCAGGACAGCCAAGGTTCGGACCATCAGCGCGCAAAATGGACACCCACGTTCGGGGTATCGGACCCTTTCACGCCTGGAATGCACAGAGAGAGTGGCAAACTTGTAATTTCTTGGGAGGTTTAGGTGTCACGCCCCGGGGTCGAAACTGCGACCCGGGCTCGCCAACAGATCCGTCATCTGTACGGAAACTGCCGCACAGACGAAGCGTCTACCCTGCAAGTCAGATCTATAGCAATAATGTATCAGAGCTGAAATAAAACTAAAACCACAAGCTATGGAATCCACTGAACATCTGATATAAAAAAAAATCATCCTCAATACAAATCTCAAAAGCTGACAAATAAAATACAACACTCACCAAACTCTCAGACTGTCCAGTACAAAAGTGGAAACAGAAAATACAGGGTACATCACCACTGACTCACAATGCAGGTAAGGAACTAATCGGCCACGTCCTCACCTCGATCAGCTGTCTCCGCGGGAACCCAACCGGAACAGCCACCTCAGGAACCTGTCACCGCAGCGGGTGTGAGATCTACTGCAGAAGGTAGATCTCAGTGGGTACCGTCACCAATATCCACGGTATGCCCACTAAGTCTACTGGAGGCACAAAAGATAGGTATGCAGATAGATATATAAATGAAAGCAGGAAATGAGCTACAACTAAATGCTACAACCATATGCTCAAGGAAACCACTACCATGATCCTGCTATGCATACACTCTCACCACTAGATGCCTCAAGTATCATGCTCAAAGGAATACTCATCTAAGAGCAGCTATACACCACTCGCACACAAGGTGCTCTCAAAACCCAAATCCCAATGACTGTCCAAAACTGGCACAGTCAAGCCGCGCCTGTCATCTAGGAACGCACCTGCCCACTCTACGTGGGGCGTCCTACCGACCACTATGGACGCACCTGCCACATCCCCGTGGGGCGTCCTACGCACCTACCCACTGCGTGTGGGCGTACTACACACCTGCCCACTCTCTGTGGGCGTACTACGCACCTACCCACTCGCGTGGGGCGCACTACTGACTACTTGGACGCACCTGCCCACTCTACGTGGGGCGTCCCGCCGACTACTACGAACGCACCTGCCCACTGCGTGTGGGGCGTCCTAGTCGGTCCATCTCAATCATCATCACGCATCCGGAGCGTACTCGAGGGGAGCGACCCACCGAGCTCTAGCATCTAGTCAGTCTCAACTATCTCAAAAATGGCGTATGCAGGCTGTGATCCACGATCAAACAGATCGGATACTCAATACCAGATATCGCATCACAGTCGGGAACCCTCCACGACTGGATCAGGGAATGCCAAAACCCTCTCATAGCTATGTCGGAGAACCCTCAATGACCCAATCTGATAATGCACCCATGGCTAAGTCGGGAACCCTCCACGACCCAATCTGCCAGAGCCCACATCTCTCAAAGGCAAGTCGGAGAACCACCTCCACTACTAAAATCAGATATACCAATCCATGATCTAGAATAATCCAACCAGGGATCTCAACTCACCTGACACTAGAAGCTCGTCACATAGAGCTCTAAAAATCCACTCGGCCCTGGCACGAGGTTACATGCATCCTGAACCTACTCAAAAACCTCTGGAAGCTCACAAAAATCCCAAACTATTTTAACGTCTCAATTTCATTAGAATCGGTCCGCCGATTTTTTACGGTTCAGAGCCAATCATGTCACGCCCCGGCGTCGAAACTGCGTCCCGGGCTCGCCAACAGATCCGCCGCCCATACGAGAGGCCCCGTATAGACGAAGTGACTAACCTGCAAAAGATCAACTATACTATACAGATATCAGAGCTGAAAGTAAACTGCAAAAATGAAAATATATACAACTCAAAATCCTCCCAAAACACATAAATCTCTCAAGCAGTAAAATAAAATACAACTCTATACCCCACTACAAGGGTCTCTCAACATGAACTCTCAAAAAGTAAAGGGGGTACATCTACTCTCTGGACGACGACGACTGGTAGGATCTATCTCGCGACTCCTTACCTCGATCAGCCGGATCGGCAACTGGAGCAGCAGGAACAGGAGTAGAAGTCCTGGGGAAAAAGACACCACGACGGGGTGTGAGAACTAGTCCAAGTAGTTCTCAGTGGGTGCCGCCAACAAGCCGACGGTCTGCCCACTAAGTCTATAGAGGCATTAAAGTAATAATATACTTGAAATGAAAGGGCTGGAAAAGTAACTCTACAGCTACCATGGCCTAATCTAGATGCTCAAAAAGTGGAACAGATGAAACACGATGCATCTACTAACACACACAGTATACTCACCCAATCTATACTGACTGCGCATAGGGTCCAGTCAAACCTGCGCCCACCTACTGCCGCACATCCTCAACGGGACGGGTCTACCGTAGGTGTCCGTGACTGCCAAAACTGGCCCAGCCAGAGGGACTGCGTCGACAAGTCGCGATAGCAAGTAATAGGCCCCAACTCCGGAGTGGCACTCGAGGGGCGCGGGACCCCACCGAGGAAAGTATCTGCGCATCTCTCTGTCGAGCTCAAATATGGCTCATGCAGGCTATAGTCCAAACCACGATCACAAGATCGACTAACAACACCAACGCTCACTCACACAGGCTGGAAAACTACACAGCCGGGGGCCACGTCCACCAGACGGCTCCCACAACAGAACACTAAACTCACAGGAAAGACCGACACCATAAGCGTTCGGAAACCCGATAGGCCTGTGCTTAGACCCTATCAAATAAGAACAGACTCTAGGCTCCGCCATCGAAGTTCCCGACCCCTTATAGTTCGAGAACACAACAATCTCGGTACTACAGCAGAAGACACCAACAGGGCCGAAAGTTGGGGAGACCTACACCTACAAACCCTATCAAACAAGAACAGGTTCCAGGCTCGGCCCCCGTGGCTTCCGTCCCGACAAAGGAATGGCCCTAGAACCCAGACACTCGAATCCTTTCGAGATGGGGATATTTACAGGAAATGTTGGGTTATATGTAATAATGGATCTAAATAGGGGAAAAAACACCTAGAGGGGTTGAATAGGTTGTAAACAATAAACACTCAAAAAATCATTGCGCAATTAAAAACCCAATGCGGAATATAAATATAAACACGCAAGATTTTTACGTGGAAAACTCTCCAACCGGAGTAAAAAACCACGGGGACCGATAACACGGTGAAATCCACTAGAATTAAACACGTACAAGGTGATATACCGTACTCACACGACCTCAACCTTTTCCATACGCTCCTAGTTGATATTCTCCGCTCGCTCCACAACGCTTCACGAATCCACGATCTGCGGTTCCAACGCCGAATCCACGGGTCCAACCGAGTCCGACGTCTCTGACCGAATCCACGGTCTTCACCCAGTAGCACGCTTCGAATCCACGAACGTACCTCGCTCCGAATCCACGAGAGCGGTTGCACCTTGAATCCACAAGGCCACGCGAGTCCACGCGCCGATTTGGGGTAAATCTGTTGTTTGGGTGGTGATGATCCCGCCGAATACTTAGATCAACGATAAGATAGATAGGAAATACCATCTAAGTATCATTAGTTTGATCAACTCAAGATGTGAGTATGAAAAACCTAGAATCAACTAATCAATATAGATGAAGAAACATAGGGTAATATCTAATGATTTCCTTTCTCTCTATATGTGGATCTAGGCCGTATGAAAGATGACGGCTTGTATGTGGATTTACGCTTACCCTAGAAAATGAATCATAGGTCTATTATAGGTTAGAAACCCTAGGAAGAAGATAGGATCAAAAACTGTCCGTTTCTGGAAATTTTCACGACGGCGATCCGGATCGGATTAACTGTGATCCGGATCGTCGTAACGACGTCAGGCAATTCCAGTAAAACAGGGTTCGGGATCGGATTGTAATGCACGATCCGGATGTTCATGTATTCCAGCAAATTCCCATGTTTGGGATCCGGATCGAAAGACTATGATCCGGATCGGATTTGCCAATGAACAAGCACCCTCGGGATCCGGTTGGACTGTCTGATACGGATCCTGAGACATGTCCCATGTTCAGGTTTTGATTTTTTATGCAATAAAAATTCTTCCAAGTGTTTCTGACACTACAAGAAGTATTCGGACACCAAAAAATTAGTTAAACTTACCTGATCCTTTTGAATTTTCTTCTTGAGATGAGGTTATGATCCAAACTTATTCATGCTTCAATCTTCAAGACTTAACACTTTCACGAAATGCGCCAAAACAAAATCCGTAACAATCTCCCCCTTTGGCGGTTTCGTTGACCAAACAAAGATCCACTAAAGAAAATTCAAAAAGATTTTTTGTTGCTATCACCATACAACAAAAATTTACAATGGAGACATCCAATACAGAGATAAACTCCAAAACAGACTCTAGACTTAGACGATCTCACTCTCTGCAAAAAGAATCATTCTTGACAAAAAGAGATCGTAGTACCTCAAGAATATTTAGCATTCAAAACCTAACAGAGATAGAGTTTTGCTCACCATGACATTGAGTAATTCAGATATGTAATAGATCACAATCAAACATTGACATATCTTCTAAGCAATAAGATTCCAAATGTCACTAACTTTGCTTTGTTAGTAATCAAACAACTTGTTTAGTAATAATACACGTCCAAATAGTTAGTAGAATAGTTAGTAGGGACATGCAACAAATCACAAGATAAAACCAGAAGTTGTGATACTTACCTTTCACCAAAGTCCAAAGTTTGTTCAAAGTTCTCACCAAAAGTTCAAAGTTCTCACAGAGTTCACTCTAAACTCTTCAAAGTTCTCACAGAGTTCACTCTAAACTCTCTCCCCCTTTTTGTCAACAACTAAGCCAAAAATTCAAAATTTAAGGAGAGTTAAGAAGTTGAAAATTAAGAAAAACCTGAGAACTAAAACTAAAAGCAAAGTAAAAAGAGAACATTAAAACCTAAAAATGAAATCCTGCACAAAAAAATTAGTGGACAAACGATTCAAGCATCTGAATCTGAGTCATTCGGGCGGGAGTCCTCAGAGCTCATGCAACCCAGCTTTTTCAAAATTCCTTTAAGCATCACCGAAATCGTAGACACTCTTGTTCATCTGAGTATGTCCTTGGGCATCTTTTGAGCCTAGAGCCATTTGGTCTTGTCTTGTTTGATGGAGACTCCAGGTTTCCTTTTGGTCAATTCTTCGGGAAGTTGAGAACGTTGTGTGACGATTGACGGAAGCAGTCTGTCCTTCATTTCGAGGACAGGCCCAGAGAGTTTGTCTGGCAAAAGGTGAATTGGTCAAGCGGTTCATTGCTTGGCACATCCTTTTCCTTGCTTGTTGCTTAAGTATGAGGAAGAATTAGTAGTTCTTGTTCTTTAGGTAACCTTTATTTTCTTTCATCAATACATTGTTGTACTCATCAAGAAAGGTGTCCAATCTTCTGAGCTCTTCAGAGTCAGTTAGTGTCAATTGAGAGATCTTTCGGGATTCTCTTGACATGGTTCATTTATTCAATACCTCGAGCCGTACAGGTCGTCGAGCGAGTCTGTGTCGTTTTAGTATGGATGAAGAGGTCATTGGTGCTTTTCCTTTTTCCATAGCAAGTGGGCGGAGCCTTTTCCTTTGATGTCTCTGTACGGGCTTTCCTTCCGATGCAAGTCAACAGAGGTTTTCTGTGGCGATTTTCCAGGATGTGTTCATCATCTGACAACTATCCCAATTGACTTATCCTTTTAGCCCTCTTGGGATCGACAGTGTCTCGTATTTACCATAGGCAGTCCAGAAGGAGGAAGATCCACGGGATCACCATTGCTATTGGTTTCTGTGAGGAAATAATTTGAGGCAACAACTCAAGAACACGAAAAAATTGTTAATTTTCAAAAGTTTGAAAAAATAAACCAACAATAATCATGTAGAGAGACTCAGAATCAAATTAGTTTTGCCAAAAAGAATTTTAAAAGTAGATCAATTGCTGATTTTCAAAAATTCCCATTTTGCCTTCCTAAAACGAATTTTCACAATCGAAGCCCCAAAATTCGTTAAGCAAGAGAATACCTAGCATATAATCAAAATAATCTACCCGAGTTCTTATTTCAAAAGAGATTGACCAAAAACCA
>CM055070.1:26291869-26325387 GCA_029204045.2 Tillandsia leiboldiana
GGGGCCCCTGCAGTGCCGCGCGCCCAAGGGTCGCGGCCTGCAGGCCCGCGCGGCACAGGGCCGCCCGCGCGGGGCCCCTGCAGTGGAGCGCGACCCAAGGGAGCGGCCTGCAGGCCCGCGCGGCCCCCTGCAGTGCCGCGCGCGCAGAGCGCGGCTGCAGGGCGCGCGGCCCCGCGGGTCGCCCGCGCAGCACACTTGCGTAGCCGTGCGCCCAGCGCGGCCTGCAAGGCCGCGCGCACAGGGGATGCCCGCGCGGCACCCTGCAGTGCCGCGCGCCCAAGCGCGCGGCCTACAGGGCCGCGCGGCACCAGCCGCCCCCCCACGGCAGCCCGGCGCCTGCTGCACCAATGCGGCAGCAGGGCGCAGCTGCGCGCGGCGCCAAGCGCGCCCGCCGCCACGACAGCTCCCCAGCCACGCGCTGCGAAAATCGCACGTGCACGGCTTCGCGGAGCTCCGCCACGCCCCGGACGACAAAGTCCGCAAGGCCCCGGCAACCGAAAAAGGAAAAGAAGAAAATAAAATAAAATAATTATAAAGGCCCTCGCTCGAGTCCACGCCCTCGCTCGGAGAAGAAAACCCGCAAGAAACACCTTCCTCAACTCTCCTCCTTCCTCCTTCCCTCTCTGCTTCACTTCCAAGCCAAAGCAAGGCTACAGCTTGCTTGGTTCTTGGAGAAGAGGACGGTGAGGTGGCAGTGAGGGGATACTTAAATAAGCAAAGGCAAAAGAAAAGGTAAAGGGGATTTTAATTAACACCAACCTCCAACTCACCTTAATTAAAATCACCACCCGCCCACTGCCAACAACACCCTCAAAGCAATCCACACAAAGGCCTCAATTAATTAACATTAATTTAATAAAATAATCCAAAGGCCAACCATAACTTACTTTTTAGCTTCGGGCCTTCCGCCGGGGTCCGGAACCTCCCGAACTCCGCTGTAATCTAAAAATACACATGCCCACAGCTTTTTCTTCCTAAAAAGCTCAACCGTGGGTCCGTGTGCTCAAACCAAAAAACCGGCTCCAAAACTGCCCGTTCCAATCACTTTTGCCCTCGGGTCCCGCGTCAGTCCGAAAACCTCCTGAACCTCGCTGTAAACATAAAATACAGCTGTTCCAAGTGTTTCCCAATTTTTCTGCGCACCACGGTGGAGTCGGTGCTTCCCAACAGTCTTCTTTCGCGTTCCAGGCCCGGAAAATTCCGAAACAAGCTGGGGGCTTCCGCGTTGTTCCGAATCAACCCGAACCCATCTATAAAAAAACATACAGAACACGCCCAAGGCAATCTCCTCCGCACCACACCATCGTACAAGGTCGTGCTCGCTCATCCCGTATTCTACACTCTCCCCCCCTTAAAAAGGGTTTCGTCCTCGAAACTCAACTAAATCCATACATCGGAGGGTATTCCAAAAACAAAAGGGATAGGAGATCCTCAAAATTGTCCAGGCTCTCAAGTGGTCACTCACACTCCTCATGCTGACAACACTGAACCTTCCCCAAAGGTAAGATTCGACTGCAAAAATCTTCGGTTTCACCAACAAGAATTGCATCGGTCGAACTCGATAATGCAATCCTCGTCCATCTCCAAGGAAGGGAAAGCAAAACAAAACTTGCGGGGTTCAAATATACTTCATCCAGCCTGATCACTACTCGAGGATCCACACCTCGCATAACTCAAATCTATACTTGGCCCTGCGGCTGGTGGTTTTTTACAAATCAAGATTTCTTAAAACCAAAGTCTAAGCCTCCAAAAGGCTAACCCTCTGTTGCTCCTTAGCAACTGAAACTCCAGTTCCACCCTACAACTATCCCATCACTCAACAGGGGAAAAGTTTCAACCTCCAAGGTTATACCACTCACCTAACAAGGTGTAACTGAACTTAAAGTCTTTGCCGGGACAAGGCAATCATAAATCCTTGCTAATTCCATCACCGGCGTTTACCTCAACCCCAACTTCCTAAGTATCCAAGTACCTTAGGTTGGAGGATCCATGAATAACATAATTCTCCCTCTTTAAGGTTAGCAACATCCACCTCAAAGCTGTTATCTTCCTCAGCTTTAACTCCGTCGCTAACAGGTCAGGAACAAAACCTTCTGAAGTCAGAAAGCACACTTTCTCTCTCAACTTGGCGGGCAACTTCTTTCTTCATAGGGGTTGTAACACTATCCTGAAGTACCCCTCATGCACCACGTCGCTTCGGAGGTAACCCGTATACCCACGATGGTAATACCACTAACCGTCTAAGTGAAACTGGGAAAACACAGATCTTAAAATCAGTGAGGGCATTAGTCAATCCACTTGACCTCGCTAACCGCTTATAACTGCCTTACTGGTTCCTGATCACTATCAAGACACATACCTCGGCTGTATGGTTCGATAATGATATCAATCACTCGAAGGCATCTGCCCAAGCACAAAGCAAATCTAACCGTGTTCGAACTATACAAGAACTCACACAGTTGTGTACCTAAAACGTGACATCACTGCCGTGCACCAACGGCGTGGCATTACCACCGAGTATCAACGGTGTGGCATCACCACGTGTATCAACGGTGTGGCATCATCACCGTGTATCAACGGTGTGGCATCGTCACCGTGTACCAACGGTGCGGCATCATCACAGTGTATCAACGGTGCGGCATCATCACCGTGTAACAACGGTGCGGCATCATCACCGTGTATCAACGGTGCGGCATCATCACCGTGTATCAACGGTGTGGCATCATCACCGTGTATCAAAGGTGCTGCATCACCACCGTGTATCAACGGTGTGGCATCATCACCGTGTATCAACGGTGTGGCATCGTCATCGTGTATCAACGGTGTGGCATCATCGCCGTGTATCAATGGTGCGGCATCACCACCGTGTACCAACGGTGTGGCATCATCACCGTGTATCAACGGTGTGGCATCGTCACCGTGTATCAACGGCGCGGCATCATCACCGTGTATCAACGGTGTGGCATCATCACCGTGTATCAACGGTGTGGCATCATCACCGTGTATCAACGGTGCGGCATCATCACCGTGTATCAACGGTGCGGCTGTCACGCCCCGGGGTCGAAACTGCGACCCGGGCTCGCCAACAGATCCGCCACCTATGCGGAACCCCGCATAAGCGAAGCGTCCAACCTGCAAAGTACCATCTAACGACTAAACAGATATCAGAGCTGAAGAAAAACTGCTGTAATAAAAACCTGAATCACTGTACAACTGAAAAATAAAAGTACAATATCAATCTCCCAAAAATAATAATACAATAATCTGATCCACCGAAACTGTAATACAAGTAAAAGCCACCTATACAACATCTATAAATCCAAAAAGGGAGATAACTAAAATAATAAAATACAACCGAGTACAGTGAAACCCACAATCCGGGTTGGTACATCTATCCCACTGTAGGAAAACAACACTGGTAGGGATCTATCTCGCGACTCCCTCGCCTCGAACCGTCAACCGAAGATCCGCAACTCCCGCAGCAGACACTGCAAAACAAAGGGAGGAAAGGGGAAGAACAACAATGGGGGTGAGAACCACTAGTAAAACCAGTAGCCTCCCCTGTGGGTAAAGCCTCAAACCCCGACGTACCCACAAGTCTACCAGAGGCAAGAAAAATAATAAGAGAGGTGGTAAGCTATAAACAGAACTACTGATAAAAGAGAGCTACCACTAAAATGCCTCTAAAATGCCCAGCTAAAAGAATAGCTAAAAGTATGCCTGAGAAAGTCAAAGCCTGCCTGACCAAACCCAATCAATACACCAGTAAACACTGGTACTGCCTGCTCTGTCATCAATCTCACGAACTCAGGGTCTCCACTGCCCAAATGACCGGAACCCAACACGGTCTGACCGGCACCCAACACGGTCTAAAGCCTACTCCGGAGTGGCACTCGAGGGGAGCGACCCACACGAGTAAAGTATCTCAGTATCCAGTAACATAAGTATCATAAGTCAGCAGGACTGGATCAAGACTCTAAGTAAGTGGGAAAAACCATCCACTAAGGAAGCCGGATCCCTCACCTCCAATCTGATGTAATAATAATAACCCGGTCAACCGCCCACAGTTCGCGGTTGCCGCAATCCTTGCCATCAGGCCCTGCCTGTCCCAAATCCCCAGAAACCTGACTACACTATCCCAAACTCCCTGCTCGCACCCGAGCCACAAATACCCAGAGTCTAAAATGAAAAGGAGAAAAGTATAAAGCATGGTTTCTCCTAAGTCAAGTCCAACATGATAGTGTAGCAGAAAAATGTGGCCTATCTAGATGACCATACAAGCATGAAGATGTCCCAAGATGATGTAAAGTAAACAGGTGTCGATGTTCTTACATTTATTAGAGTATGCTATCCAAATTACATAATCAATCTCATAAAGGATTGGATGTTAACATAGCATACATCAAGTCTACACAAGTATGCACCTTTCACATTTGGAAATAAAGTGAGAATAGTATCCAACATGGTTTTCACCAAACATGAATCAGGAGATAAATGACAATCATTACTTTCATAAAGAGTGAATCTCACATAGATAGATCAAGATTAATGTAGTCAGTTATTCTCACACAAACCACTAACCACCCTCAAATGAAACATCCATTCACATATAGACTTGCCAAAGATCATTTAACATTACTTGAATATGGTCATTCAATCCACTATCACCAATGAATAGACTAAGGTTCAACAACTTTTATTGATCTCACCTAGGTTGCACATAGGATCTACCAACAACATCCCATCTCATTTGTAGGAATTAGGAGTCATTAACAAAGCTTAGTCTCATAAGGAATAGGCCTCATCTCACAATGATAATCATCTTTTTATGAGTGAATTAAGAGTCAAAAGCATAGGTCATTCGCACATCAACTAGATCAATAATCAACATCAACACCCATTTTCTCATAAGCTAGATCGAAGATCAATCAATTAATTATTCTCACATAGATAGGTTACAAATCACATCTATGCCCAACCTCATACATTTTAGGTTAAAGATCGACAACTATAATTCAAATCACAAAGTGGAGACTAAGAATCACCAAACCAACTACTCTCACATAAACCATTCTCAAATAAATCAACCAAGCCCTTCTCACATAAGCAACCAAGCACTTGTCACATAATCCCCTCAAGTCCTCACATAAATCAACCAACCATTCACATATAACTATCACCATCATTCTCACATAATTATATTAACCATTTATCACAAGGTATAGGTTGAAGATTAATTTCCCAATTACCCTCACATAGCATAGGTTTAAGGATGATCACTTAATAATCAACTTCATATGAGATGATGCACATCAATCAAACTATTCATTCACTTATGTATACAATGAGGATCAATTAACTTAATCGAAACATGGATATTCAAACACATCACACCAAGGGGAAGAGAACAACAATCAACTATGCCATGGGGAAAACCAATAGCCCGAGTGGGTAAATCGTTGTTTTCGGCAAAGCACAACCACCCACCTGAAACTTGACGATCCGCTGCCCGCTGTAGCCCAGATTTGGCGTGAGTAATCTTTATCCTCCCAGGAGACCGATGCCATGAAAATCATCCAAATCCGCCTCACGGATTGGGCGCAATCACTGAAACAATGCATACTGCGCACTCAAAATCCAGAATTTCAGCAAGTGCAACAAGATTAAATAAAAGGTATGTGCAACCTCAAATACCTCAAAATGAAGTCTCCAACAGTAAAACAAAGATCTCCTCTTGCATACAAATATCTTCCAGTCCTCAAAAACCCACCATTAATTTCCCTTAACATTCAAATGAAGCAAAATCACAATGCTGTCCAAAAACTGCTAACATAAACTTGTTAGCATTTCCAAGCTTAATTAGAGGCTTTTCCAAAGGGATTTATCCACAGATCACAAAAGAGAATTTGCTCACCTTGAAGTTAAGAAGAGGTAACAACTTGAATTTCTGAAAAAGACCTTATATCCACAAAGTTATCTGCATTCCAAGGTGCATTGCTCAAATCAAAACTAAAACAGGGACTGCAGTAATCCATAAAATAGCACTTGAAAAGATCATTAATTTTACCTAACCAAACGTGCTCCAAATCCTGCAAGAGAGGTACCATTGGATTCCTTGTCGAGAGTAGATACAAATTGAGTTAAAGAACTCCAATTTTCATGCTCGGATGAAGGAGAAAACCCATAAATACTTTAAACTATCCACCAAGTTCCATCTGTACACGAATGCAGCAAGGTGCTCCAAA
This sequence comes from Tillandsia leiboldiana, assembly GCA_029204045.2. NCBI lineage: Eukaryota > Viridiplantae > Streptophyta > Magnoliopsida > Poales > Bromeliaceae > Tillandsia > Tillandsia leiboldiana. The sequence goes on from CM055070.1 coordinate 26,298,115, forward strand.
GATCATGCATAAACCCTAATAAAAACTCAGATCTGGGGAAAATGGTGCATACCAATATTGTAGATCTTCGAGTTCTAGAAATTGCCCCGCAAAAATCATCCAAATATTCCCATCCTACTGCCCAGAAAGGCCAAAACACTGAGAACTGTTCAGGATTCCAGACTGAAATGAAGGGTTCCAAAGATGGCCTTAAAACTCTATCAAAACATGAGATCTGAGGGGAGAGTTGAATACAAAAATTGTAGCCTTACCTCTTGTGAGAATGTAGAACCAAAAATGAGCTCAAAATTCCAAGAAATGAGTCCTGGGGAATTTTCGCACTGAAATGCGACGGGAAGGTCCACCAATCAGCAACAATGGTGGTACTTGCCTCATGGAGAAGATGATGGTGATGAAGCCCCTTTTGTCCATCTCTTTGCTGATGAAGATGAAGGAGGTGATGAAGATGCTCTGCCTGTGAAGTCCTCCAAAGAAAACCAAGCTCAAAGAAGGAGGAAGGAGGAAGAAGAAGAAGAAGAAGAAGAGAAGAAGAAGAAGGGATTAAAATCCCTTCTCACTCCCTCTCTCTCACTCGGACAATCAACAGCGGGGGGGGGGGGAAGGATCCGGACACGTGGCGGCCATCCGGGCCGCCACGTCGCCCGGTTGGGCCGCCCGGATCAAGCCACGCGGCCTGATCCGGGTGGCCACGGCGCCGCCCAGTGGGCGCGCGCCGCGTGTCCCCACGCGGGGACCGCACTGCGGCGCCCACGTGCGTGCGGTGGCGGGCCAATTGCGGCCCGCCACGCGTCCCGCTGGCGCATCCCATGGGCCGGGTGTCCTGCGCCGGCCCAATGGGGTGCCGACACGTGGCACCCCGGTCTACAGCCCGCCATGCACCCGAAAGTATCCCCGAAACTTCCGGTTGCCCCGTTTTCCCTCGTCCGGACTCCGAAAAATACAACCAAGCAGTCGATTTCCAACGTTTTTTCCGCGCTGAATCCAAATACGAAGTCCATTTTGCAAGAATCCATTTCTAAAAATTTACGGGGGCATCCGAACACACTAACTCGATCCATTTTTCGCGCTGAGTCCGGTTTTGAAGTCCGATTTGCGCGCAAAGCCTCCACACTCAACAAAAGGCTTCCAGAAGCTGCCGAACCAACAGTAATCCTTACGTGGGAATTTCGGGTCCTCACATCCTCCCCCACTAAAAGAAAGTTTCGTCCTCGAAACTAACACAACTCAAAAGGAGTCTCAAATCAAAAGGGCAAATATCCAACATCCTCGTCACCAGCTCTCAAAGCGTCACTCGCTTCCCGTGGTTATTCCCCAACAACATCCACCACCGGTACGGCATGGCCTAGTTGCGCCGTTTCTCATTTCTCGAGCCAGAATCCACAACGGCGTCTCACGTACTCCAGACACTCACAGGTCTCCAGTGGAGCGAGTCGAACATCAACGGGGAATCCGAACACATCGCCCCAAGCTGAGTCATGGAAAACATCAAGGATTCCAACATGTCACGGGGAAAAGAAGAAGCAACAGATAACCACTAATCCTCAACACCCCCAAAATCTCCTCCTCAAAACCAACTGATTCAAGAAACCTGAAGTACACCCACGCAATTCCATATAAAAGGGAGTCCAATGTCAGACACATCGACAACCACAACCCATGTTTGCCTCAACAGTCCACACAGCGCCAGCTGTGGAATCATCCAACTCAACCCCAGACAGCTTTCCTGCTCCAGGTATCTGCCAACACAGTGGCCCTGTCGGGGTGATCCAGAATGCTCAAAAGTAAACCAACGGTAACTCCACCGCCACCATAGGAGGCATCGCTATAACTCGCAAGTCCATTACCCCGCACTAACGATGCAAAAGTCGGTGCTGATATCAGTGTCAGTATCCATTAGCTATGCTCTCCTGGCACTGCCAAGTCCAAGAAGCTCCTCACCTTGACAATAATTGTCGACCTCGGCCAATTTCCAAATGGTATCTATATTGGCCGGATTTCCACCGCCGCCCCTACGGCTAACACAATGTGACCCACGAAGGTGAGCTTCATAAGCTAAAACTTGTATCTCAATAACTTGGCATACAGCTTCACCCACACAGGCACGGTAGCACATCCCCAAGTGCCCCTCGTGCTCCTAGTCGCTCTGGGGGTAAATCAAATATCTTCGGGGAACACCACTCCCAATCTGTCCAAGTACATCTGGAACACACGATTCATCAGATCTTGAAGACAACAGGGCATTAATTATTCCATTTGGCCCACTGTGCGCTCATAATGCCCCTACCGAATCCTGAATGCCATCTAGGCAAAATCCTTGGCTGTCTGATTCCAAGTAGGTACTCGCATCATACAATAACTGTCGGAGTATGACCCCAAAAAAAAGGTTCTAGATACCACCCGGACCTGTCTACACTCGAACCACAAAAGGACCCTCACAGCCGTGTATCAACGACGTGGCATCACCACCGTGTACCCACGGCGTGGCACTAGGTCAAACAGAACCCTCGATCCATCAGATCCTGCAACTGCGCCATCAGCTCTCTCAGCTCTACTGGCGATATCCAATGAGGTGCTGTCAAGGGTGGCGCGGTTCCCCGAACCACGTCAAACGCAATCTCTATCTCCCTAACCGGCGGCATTATCAACAGCTCAGGTGAAATCACACCCGGGATTTTATGGGCAACAGAGATATCCTTAAGTCCTGGTGCCGCCGTAAGCACCTCTCACACTGTCGCTAAAACCTGTGTGCTCTAACAATCTCAATCACAGGGTCAAAATACCGAACTGCCACTATTACCAATAAATCTGTCGGTAACTCGTAGTCTCAGCTGCACTAGACATGACCCACAAGCCTCCTCCACATGCACAACACTAACAGGAACCTGTACCTCAAGTGCACGTGGTAACAAATCTGCCTCTAGTCCATGCAGGAATGCAATATGCTCTAACTCCGACTGCTGTGATGAAATCACACCTGCGACGACTCAATCCACTACCGTGGCGCCCTCCAACCGGGTGGCACAGATTCATCCGCTCGATACAAATGGTCATCGCTCAGTCTGCCAGAAAAATCACGACTAATCACAAAGGGAGCATGACCTCTGTCTCTGCTCACACTGAGGCGACTGATACGGTCCTCCGCAGATAGCAAATCCACGCTACCGCTGCGCTACTCTGATATAGATGCTGATACAGCCATCGGGGTCTACCCGATCTCTGGCGTCTCGGGAACTCGTTATCCTGGAAAAAGAAATCAGAAATGCCTCTGCCGGCCAATCTGTCCTCCAAAGGCTCCGACTCAATCTTACGAGTCGGGGTGGTTCATCTGCCAAATCTGGCTGAATAGATCGATCATGTCCCCTCAGCTCACCAGCTATCAACTATCCACCCTGCCTCGGTGCCTCGACACTAAACATTGGAACAGAGGGGGCTACTCGCTCCATCGGTGCCACAGAAATCCCTACCACAGAGGATACTGCAACCGGGTGGTCTCAGAAGGAAGAACTGTCGAGCTGCCCGCTGCTCCGACAACTGTATCATCCTATCCGCTGCTCACTCTGCCGCCGATATGCCACTGCCAATCCTGTCATCTGGGTCCGGAGCTCTCTGACCTCAATCTGGGTATCCGGCCCGAAACTGCCTATCCTGGCCCACAAGCTGCAATAGGGTGCACACGGGTCAGAACTCTGCGTCAGGGCGACATCGCTCACTGCGACAAACCACACAACAGAACACACAACAAGCACTCGACCCAATCCAGCGAAAGTCTAAGACATGTCACCCATTCCATAACATTATGTTGTCTGCAGCCAACATAATCGCTTAGGAGAATAAACATGCCAGTCGCTCGTCCCGTCCCTTGGGAGAGGTATAAAACTCAATCAGGACTCTCGCTATAAGTCACGACTCTCTCGTAGTCATCCTAAGGTCCAACCACAAGCCTAGGGTTTCTATGTCCATAATGACCTACATCCTAGGCTCTGATACCACTCTAATCTGTCACGCCCCGGGGTCGAAACTGCGACCCGGGCTCGCCAACAGATCCGCCACCTATGCGGAACCCCGCATAAGCGAAGCGTCCAACCTGCAAAGTACCATCTAACGACTAAACAGATATCAGAGCTGAAGAAAAACTGCTGTAATAAAAACCTGAATCACTGTACAACTGAAAAATAAAAGTACAATATCAATCTCCCAAAAATAATAATACAATAATCTGATCCACCGAAACTGTAATACAAGTAAAAGCCACCTATACAACATCTATAAATCCAAAAAGGGAGATAACTAAAATAATAAAATACAACCGAGTACAGTGAAACCCACAATCCGGGTTGGTACATCTATCCCACTGTAGGAAACAACACTGGTAGGGATCTATCTCGCGACTCCCTCGCCTCGAACCGTCAACCGAAGATCCGCAACTCCCGCAGCAGACACTGCAAAACAAAGGGAGGAAAGGGGAAGAACAACAATGGGGGTGAGAACCACTAGTAAACCAGTAGCCTCCCCTGTGGGTAAAGCCTCAAACCCCGACGTACCCACAAGTCTACCAGAGGCAAGAAAAATAATAAGAGAGGTGGTAAGCTATAAACAGAACTACTGATAAAAGAGAGCTACCACTAAAATGCCTCTAAAATGCCCAGCTAAAAGAATAGCTAAAAGTATGCCTGAGAAAGTCAAAGCCTGCCTGACCAAACCCAATCAATACACCAGTAAACACTGGTACTGCCTGCTCTGTCATCAATCTCACGAACTCAGGGTCTCCACTGCCCAAATGACCGGAACCCAACACGGTCTGACCGGCACCCAACACGGTCTAAAGCCTACTCCGGAGTGGCACTCGAGGGGAGCGACCCACACGAGTAAAGTATCTCAGTATCCAGTAACATAAGTATCATAAGTCAGCAGGACTGGATCAAGACTCTAAGTAAGTGGGAAAAACCATCCACTAAGGAAGCCGGATCCCTCACCTCCAATCTGATGTAATAATAATAACCCGGTCAACCGCCCACAGTTCGCGGTTGCCGCAATCCTTGCCATCAGGCCCTGCCTGTCCCAAATCCCCAGAAACCTGACTACACTATCCCAAACTCCCTGCTCGCACCCGAGCCACAAATACCCAGAGTCTAAAATGAAAAGGAGAAAAGTATAAAGCATGGTTTCTCCTAAGTCAAGTCCAACATGATAGTGTAGCAGAAAAATGTGGCCTATCTAGATGACCATACAAGCATGAAGATGTCCCAAGATGATGTAAAGTAAACAGGTGTCGATGTTCTTACATTTATTAGAGTATGCTATCCAAATTACATAATCAATCTCATAAAGGATTGGATGTTAACATAGCATACATCAAGTCTACACAAGTATGCACCTTTCACATTTGGAAATAAAGTGAGAATAGTATCCAACATGGTTTTCACCAAACATGAATCAGGAGATAAATGACAATCATTACTTTCATAAAGAGTGAATCTCACATAGATAGATCAAGATTAATGTAGTCAGTTATTCTCACACAAACCACTAACCACCCTCAAATGAAACATCCATTCACATATAGACTTGCCAAAGATCATTTAACATTACTTGAATATGGTCATTCAATCCACTATCACCAATGAATAGACTAAGGTTCAACAACTTTTATTGATCTCACCTAGGTTGCACATAGGATCTACCAACAACATCCCATCTCATTTGTAGGAATTAGGAGTCATTAACAAAGCTTAGTCTCATAAGGAATAGGCCTCATCTCACAATGATAATCATCTTTTTATGAGTGAATTAAGAGTCAAAAGCATAGGTCATTCGCACATCAACTAGATCAATAATCAACATCAACACCCATTTTCTCATAAGCTAGATCGAAGATCAATCAATTAATTATTCTCACATAGATAGGTTACAAATCACATCTATGCCCAACCTCATACATTTTAGGTTAAAGATCGACAACTATAATTCAAATCACAAAGTGGAGACTAAGAATCACCAAACCAACTACTCTCACATAAACCATTCTCAAATAAATCAACCAAGCCCTTCTCACATAAGCAACCAAGCACTTGTCACATAATCCCCTCAAGTCCTCACATAAATCAACCAACCATTCACATATAACTATCACCATCATTCTCACATAATTATATTAACCATTTATCACAAGGTATAGGTTGAAGATTAATTTCCCAATTACCCTCACATAGCATAGGTTTAAGGATGATCACTTAATAATCAACTTCATATGAGATGATGCACATCAATCAAACTATTCATTCACTTATGTATACAATGAGGATCAATTAACTTAATCGAAACATGGATATTCAAACACATCACACCAAGGGGAAGAGAACAACAATCAACTATGCCATGGGGAAAACCAATAGCCCGAGTGGGTAAATCGTTGTTTTCGGCAAAGCACAACCACCCACCTGAAACTTGACGATCCGCTGCCCGCTGTAGCCCAGATTTGGCGTGAGTAATCTTTATCCTCCCAGGAGACCGATGCCATGAAAATCATCCAAATCCGCCTCACGGATTGGGCGCAATCACTGAAACAATGCATACTGCGCACTCAAAATCCAGAATTTCAGCAAGTGCAACAAGATTAAATAAAAGGTATGTGCAACCTCAAATACCTCAAAATGAAGTCTCCAACAGTAAAACAAAGATCTCCTCTTTCATACAAATATCTTCCAGTCCTCAAAAACCCACCATTAATTTCCCTTAACATTCAAATGAAGCAAAATCACAATGCTGTCCAAAAACTGCTAACATAAACTTGTTAGCATTTCCAAGCTTAATTAGAGGCTTTTCCAAAGGGATTTATCCACAGATCACAAAAGAGAATTTGCTCACCTTGAAGTTAAGAAGAGGTAACAACTTGAATTTCTGAAAAAGACCTTATATCCACAAAGTTATCTGCATTCCAAGGTGCATTGCTCAAATCAAAACTAAAACAGGGACTGCAGTAATCCATAAAATAGCACTTGAAAAGATCATTAATTTTACCTAACCAAACGTGCTCCAAATCCTGCAAGAGAGGTACCATTGGATTCCTTGTCGAGAGTAGATACAAATTGAGTTAAAGAACTCCAATTTTCATGCTCGGATGAAGGAGAAAACCCATAAATACTTTAAACTATCCACCAAGTTCCATCTGTACACGAATGCAGCAAGGTGCTCCAAAGATCATGCATAAACCCTAATAAAAACTCAGATCTGGGGAAAATGGTGCATACCAATATTGTAGATCTTCGAGTTCTAGAAATTGCCCCGCAAAAATCATCCAAATATTCCCATCCTACTGCCCAGAAAGGCCAAAACACTGAGAACTGTTCAGGATTCCAGACTGAAATGAAGGGTTCCAAAGATGGCCTTAAAACTCTATCAAAACATGAGATCTGAGGGGAGAGTTGAATACAAAAATTGTAGCCTTACCTCTTGTGAGAATGTAGAACCAAAAATGAGCTCAAAATTCCAAGAAATGAGTCCTGGGGAATTTTCGCACTGAAATGCGACGGGAAGGTCCACCAATCAGCAACAATGGTGGTACTTGCCTCATGGAGAAGATGATGGTGATGAAGCCCCTTTTGTCCATCTCTTTGCTGATGAAGATGAAGGAGGTGATGAAGATGCTCTGCCTGTGAAGTCCTCCAAAGAAAACCAAGCTCAAAGAAGGAGGAAGGAGGAAGAAGAAGAAGAAGAAGAAGAAGAGAAGAAGAAGGAGAAGGGATTAAAATCCCTTCTCACTCCCTCTCTCTCACTCGGACAATCAACAGCGGGGGGGGGGGGGAAGGATCCGGACACGTGGCGGCCATCCGGGCCGCCACGTCGCCCGGTTGGGCCGCCCGGATCAAGCCACGCGGCCTGATCCGGGTGGCCACGGCGCCGCCCAGTGGGCGCGCGCCGCGTGTCCCCACGCGGGGACCGCACTGCGGCGCCCACGTGCGTGCGGTGGCGGGCCAATTGCGGCCCGCCACGCGTCCCGCTGGCGCATCCCATGGGCCGGGTGTCCTGCGCCGGCCCAATGGGGTGCCGACACGTGGCACCCCGGTCTACAGCCCGCCATGCACCCGAAAGTATCCCCGAAACTTCCGGTTGCCCGTTTTCCCTCGTCCGGACTCCGAAAAATACAACCAAGCAGTCGATTTCCAACGTTTTTCCGCGCTGAATCCAAATACGAAGTCCATTTTGCAAGAATCCATTTCTAAAAATTTACGGGGGCATCCGAACACACTAACTCGATCCATTTTTCGCGCTGAGTCCGGTTTTGAAGTCCGATTTGCGCGCAAAGCCTCCACACTCAACAAAAGGCTTCCAGAAGCTGCCGAACCAACAGTAATCCTTACGTGGGAATTTCGGGTCCTCACAGCGGCATCATCACCGTGTATCAACGGTGTGGCATCATCACCTAACGTCAAGGTCACAGATCCTCACAGTCCTATACCCCACACTTCCTTGAAACCCCCGGAGCTAACGTAGGGCCAAGGATCAACAGGCGAGAACCCGGGCCCTAACCGCACTGGGCAGGACCTACAACCCTCATCTACGTGCAACACGTGATCGGGTATCTAAACCTCACGAGCACAAGTTAAGGGTCCTATCTCTAGCCCATACAACATGAAAATGTCCCGCTGAAGAAAAGAACACGATGCTCCGGTAACAAATAAAGCTCAAGAGCGAGAAGGGGAGATAAGATCAATACCTGCCACCACGTGGCTAGCTGCCCCCAAATCCTCAACCTGTGCGATATAGACTCTCTCACTCGGGGGCGGTCGCCCGCTGGACGGTCGCGGAGAAGTGGCCAAAGTTGCCGATGCTACTGCTGATCCCGCTCCAGGACAAGACCATAATCTGTGCCCTGCCTGCCCACATCGGTAACACCTGCCCTGCCGCTGATCACACTGAGGGGGTGCGTGGGGTCCGCCGCAAATCACACAACTATCAGAGCGCCACTGCTGCTGCGGTCTAGGGGGTCGAGGGCCTCCAGATCTCTGCCTCCTCTGCATCCCGCGGCCTTGAGGCGGGAATCATGGGGGTCTGGGTGGCCTCGGTCTGCTCGTCTGACCCAACTCCGATGGTGCCGGGCGTTTCACTCCTGAACTAGATCCAGGCGCCCTCTGTTCAAGCAACCCCAACATACGCTCCATGAGTTCTTCCTGGCACTTGGCCGCCTCCTCTTGGCGCCGCAAAGCCTCAGACAACTGAGCCACCTGGGCCCGTAGCTCCCGAATCTCGCCCTGCCCTGCCTCGTGGTGCTCGGGCTCCTCCCCTGATACGGAGTGCGCCATCGTCCCCGTGCGACGCCTTGGAGGCATCGCTAGCAACGCTGCAACAAGGCAAAAGATGTCAGAGAGCAAAAAGCTCTCAACCCGGTCAAGCGAAAGTCTATAACATGTTAACCGTTCTAAAGCATTATGTTGTCTGCAGCCAACATAATCACCTTTAGAGAAATAACATGCGAGGTCACTCGCCCCAATCCTCTGGGGAAGGTACAAACTCAAGCAAGACTCTCGCTAAGGTCACGTCTCTCACGACGGTCTTCCTACTGTCCAACCAAAAGCCTAGGGTCTCTAAGTCCTCAACGACCTATATTCCTAGGCTCTGATACCACCTAATCTGCCACGCCCCGGGGTCGAACTGCGACCCGGGCTCGCCAACAGATCCGCCGTCTGTACGGAAACTGCCGTACAGACGAAGCATCTAACCTGCAAAAGAGATCTATAGCTACACAAGTATCAGAGCTGAAAGGAAGCTGAAACACTAAGTGATGAAAAGTCCAAGTACACCAGTCCACTATCACTCACAACATAAGTACAAAACACTATCTAGTACAAAAGTGGAAACTAAAAAGTACAAGTGACTCTAACACAGACTCCACAGACTCGGGTAGGAACTAGTCGGCCACGCCCTTACCTCGGTCAGAAAACTCCGAACGAGCCAAACCTGGAAGGGTCGCCTCAGGAACACCTGTAATCACAGCGGGTGTGAGATCTACTGCAACAGGCAGATCTCAGTGGGTACCAATGCTAAAACCCACGGTACACCCACTCAGTCTGCCGGAGACAAAAAAATATATATAGATAGATAGATAGATAGATAGATAGATAGATAGAAATGCTGGAAATGAATCTACCACTACATGTCTCGATGCAATGCAGGAAATAAGTTCTCAATCTCTCTCACGGGAGGCCTGGAAATTATGAACGTCTGCCCCCTACAACCCTTATCAACAGGAACAGGCTGTAAGCTTAGCCGCCCATAGTTTCTGCCCCCGCACTGGAACTGCTAGAACTCTCACAAGACACTAGAAAGCCACCTCAATTCCTTACAGTAACCACCTGGTAACTCGGCCAGGGCATATTTATCCATCAGGTAACTCGGCCAGTGGTATTTATCCCTCTGGTAACTCGGCCAGTGATAATTACCCCTCTGGTAACTCGGCCAGTGATATTTGTCCCCCTGGTGACTCGGCCAGTGATAATTACCCCTCTGGTAACTCGGGCAGTGATAATTATCCCTCTGGTAACTCGGCCAGTGTTAATTATCCCTCTTGTAACTCGGCCAGTGATATTTATCCACCTGGTGACTCGGCCAGTGATAACTATCCCTCTGGTAACTCGGCCAGTGATATTTATCCACCTGGTGACTCGGCCAGTGATAACTATCCCTCTGGTAACTCGGCCAGTGATATTTATCCACCTGGTGACTCGGCCAGTGATAACTATACCTTTGGTAACTCGGCCAGTGATATTTATCCACCCGGCAACTCGGCCAGGGATATATGTCCATCTGGTGACTCGGCCAGTGATAACTATCCCTCTGGTAACTCGGCCAGTGATATTTATCCCTCTGGTAACTCGGCCAGTGATATTTATCCACCTGGTGACTCGGCCAGTGATAACTATCCCTCCGGTAACTCGGCCGGTGATATTATCCACCTGGTGACTCGGCCAGTGCTAACTATACCTCTGGTAACTCGACCAGTGATATTTATCCACCTGGCAACTCGGCCAGGGATATTTGTCCATCTGGTAACTCGGCCAGTGATATGTATCCATCTGGTAACTCGGCCAGTGATACATATCCATCTGATAACTCAGCCAGTGATACATATCCATCTGGTGACTCGGCCAGTGATACATATCAATCTGGTGACTCGGCCAGTGATACATATCCATCTGGTGACTCGGCCAGTGATATTACCCTCCTGGTAACTCAGCCAGGGGCATTAAATACAACTATGCATTCGGAGCGAATACCCAACGCGCATAGAACAAGTCTCAGCCGCAAGCGCATGCCAGCTAAAGTCCACGATCGACCAGATCGGAAAACTCGTATACATTAGTGACACTACTAACACTCGTGTCCAAGTCGGAAACGACAACCCTCGACTTACACGACTGTCCCGCAATTACCTGATAGTATAAGGATATGATACCTTTGCATTCGGAAGCACAAAGGGCATTCCGTAGTTCATTTGGAAGAAACCGACCCACCTGCGATAAATCTGCCAACCGTGCGCCAAACGGAGGTCCCGATGCGATCCCGCAGCTCCACGCGGCAAAACACGCGCTACTGGTCACGTCGGAAGCTAGCACAAAGCCACAACTGCGAGATAAAAAGAGGAACCTGGATCAAAAAACCCGCGGTCGAAGACCGCCCTCACAAAGGCGAAAGAAACCCATCCGGCGACGAGAAACGCCGCGCGTTGCGCGGACAACCCATCGCGCACACACGCCGCGGCGCGTCGCCGAGTCGCAGCCTGCGCGGCAATTGCGGCGCAGCTGCACGGCCCCAAAAACCCAGCCGCGCGGCACAGGGCCGCCCGCGCGGGGCCCCTGCAGCGCCGCGCGGCCAAGGGCGCGGCCTACAGGCCCGCGCGGCACAGGGCCGCCCGCGAGGGGCCCCTGCAGCGCCGCGCGCCCAAGGGCGCGGCCTGCAGGCCCGCGCGGCACAGGGCCGCCCGCGCGGGGCCCCTGCAGTGCCGCGCGCCCAAGCGCGCGGCTGCAGGCCCGCGCGGCACAAGGCCGCCCGCGCGGGGCCCCTACAGGGCCGCGCGCACAAGGGCGCGGCCTGCAGGCCCGCGCGGCACAGGGCCGCCCGCGCGGGGCCCCTGCAGCGCCGCGCGCCCAAGGGCGCGGCCTGCAGGCCCGCGCGGCACAAGGCCGCCCGCGCGGGGCCCCTGCAGCGCCGCGCGCCCAAGGGCGCGGCCACCAGGCCCGCGCGGCACAGGGCCGCCCGCGCGGGGCCCCTGCAGTGCCGCGCGCCCAAGGGCGCGGCCTGCAGGCCCGCGCGGAACAGGGCCGCCCGCGCGGGGCCCCTGCAGTGCCGCGCGCCCAAGGGCGCGGCCTGCAGGCCCGCGCGGCCCCCTGCAGTGCCGCGCGCGCAGCGCACGGCCTGCAGGGTCGCGCGGCCCCGCGGGTCACCCGCGCAGCACCTTGCAGTGCCGCGGGCCCAGCGCGGCCTGCAAGGCCGCGAGGCACAGGGGATGCCCGCGCGGCACCCCTGCAGTGCCGCGCGCCAAGCGCGCGGCCTGCTGGGCCGCGCGGCACCATGCCGCCCCCCCACGGCAGCCCGGCGCCCTGCTGCACCAATGCGGCAGCTGCGCGCGGCGCCAAGCGCGCCCGCGCCACGACAGCTCCCCCTGCCACGCGCTGCGAAAATCGCACGTGCGCGGCTCGCGGAGCTCCGCCACGCCCCGGACGACAAGTCCGCAAGGCCCCGGCAACCGAAAAAGGAAAAGAAGAAAATAAAATAAAATAAATAAAGCACCAACCTCGGCGAGGCTCGCCGCGCCCTCGCTCGAGTCCACACCCTCGCTCGGAGAAGAAAACCCGCAAGAACACCTTTCCTCAACTCTCCTCCTTCCTCCTTCCCTCTCTGCTTCACTTCCAAGCCAAAGCAAGGCTACAGCTTGCTTGGTTCTTGGAGAAGAGGACGGTGAGGTGGCAGTGAGGGGATACTTAAATAAGCAAAGGCAAAAGAAAAGGTAAAGGGGATTTTAATTAACACCCACCTCCAACTCACCTTAATTAAAATCACCACCCACCCACTGCCAACAACACCCTCAATGCAATCCACACAAAGGCCTCAATTAATTAACATTAATTTAATAAAATAATCCAAAGGCCAACCATAACTCACTTTTTGGCTTCGGGACTTCCGCCGGGGTCCGGAACCTCCCGAACTCCGCTGTAATCTGAAAATACACATGCCCACAGCTTTTTCTCCTCAAAAAGCTCAACCGTGGAGTCCGTGTGCTCAAACCAAAAACCGGCTCCAAAACTGCCCGTTCCAACTCACTTTTGCCCTCGGGTCCTTCGCGTCAGTCCGAAACCTCCCGAACCTCGCTGTAAACATAAAATACAGCTGTTCCAAGTGTTTCCCAATTTTTCTGTGCACCACGGTGGAGTCGGTGCTTCCCAAACAGTCTTCTTTCGCGTTCCAGGCCCGGAAAATTCCGAAACAAGCTGGGGGCTTCCGCGTTGTTCCGAATCAACCCGAACCCATCTGTAAAAACATACAGAACACGCCCAAGGCAATCTCCTCCGCACCACACCATCGTACAAGGTCGGTGCTCGCTCAATCCCAGTATTCTACAGACGTGGCGGGCCCTGGGCTTTCCGGGCGTGAACAGTGTTGGGCCGGGCCCAACACTGTAGCCGCCCGGTTCTTGCCCAGCGCCCGGAAATTGGGACAAAACCGTCATTTTGTGATTTGTTTCCTGGAGCCTATAAAAGTGATCCGAGCTTCTTTCTTTCCCATTTTTCCGGCATTTCTGAGCCTCCTCTCGCCATGGCGCCTTTAGCAAAGATGATCCCCGAGCTATGCTGTATCCATCTGCAAAGTTTTGAGATTTTTGGAGGCACGCTTATCGAGATTTCCATTTTTACGGCGCGGCGCGACGCTCGTCCTTTTGGGTTCCCCTTCGTCGCGTTTCGGTGCGCGAGCTCCCCCGGCCTACTCCGACCACATTTTTGAGCGATTTCCTCGCCGCTGGATCCGCGACGGACAGATCTACGATCTAGGTATTTTTGGCTTTCCCTCATTTCGCGCTTTTCAAGGTGTTTGTTCGAGCTTACTGTGAACCCATTTCTGTGATGGAGATTTGGACAGCGGCGTGGTTTTTCGGTGATATCTCCGCAACCGGGCATCGTATGGCGACGTGCTTGTACACTTTTTTCATCTACTCGACGCAAGGATTATCACAGTATTTTTCTTGGATTTTTCTGAGTTTTGCCCGAAGGTATATGTTCTTCCCCTTATCTGTAAATGGTCTGTGTTGCTCAGGTTCGAGCAGGGGTTCTGGGTAGTGTAGTCGGGACTTGGTGTCTGGGACAGATTGGATTAGTTGTGGGGCTTTGCGGCAACCGCGGATATTGGGCGGTTGACCGGATATTTATTTATGCACCAGATTGGGTATCTGATTTCTCTAGTGGACAGAGTTTCCCACTATTTGAGTATTTTTGCATCTGATTGAGGACCGAGGCTTTCTTTAGTGGTTGGGCTTTCCCACTTTAATCAGAGTCATGATCCAGTCCTGCTGATTTACGATACTTGTTACTGAGGCACTTTACTCGTGTGGGTCGCTCCCCTCGAGTGCCACTCCGGAGTGTGCGATTTTCAGACCTCGAGTCCTTGAGACTCCCATCCCCTATCGGTGTTATGCGTAGGCTGGCATACCCGATTTGGCAGGCACAGCAGGTAGTACCAGTTCTACTGGTGGCATTAGATTGGGCTTATTACAGACATTTGCTTTATAGTTGCACTCGTGTCAGGGGGACCGAGTGGATTCTAGTGACGGTGTTTGTGTTGGGTCGTATATAATACGGATCTAAATAGGGGAAGAAACACCTAGAGGGGGGTGAATAGGTGTAAACGTATAAACACTCAAAAATCGTTGCGATAAAAAAACCCAATGCGGAAATGAAAATAACTCGCAAGATTTTTACGTGGAAAACTCCATCACCGGAGTAAAAAACCACGGGACCGATAACACGGCAGAAATCCACTAGAATTAAAACACGTACAAGGTGATTTACCGTACACACTTACGACTCAACCTTTTCCATACGCTCCTAGAGGATCTTCTCCGCTCGCTCCAGACGCTTCTCGAATCCACGATCTGCGCCCAACGCCGAATCCACGGCGTCCAACGTCGAATCCACGACGTCCGACCGAATCCACGGTCTTCACCCAATAGCACCCTTCGAATCCACGAACGTGCCTCGCTCCGAATCCACGAGAGCGAATGAACCTTGAATCCACAAGGACACGCGAATCCACGCGCCGATTTTGGGGTAATCGTTGTTTTTGGGTGGTGATGATCCGCCGAATACTTAGATCAAAGATAGATCGGAAATACCATCTAAGTATTCATTAGTTTGATTCAACTCAGGATGTGAGTATGAAAACCTAGAATCAAACTAATCAATATAGATGAAGAAACATAGAGTATTCTCTAATGATTTCCTTTCTTCTCTATATGTGGATCTATAGCCGTATATGATGATATATGAAAATGACGGCTATGTGGATTGACCCTAGAAAGAAAGACATAGGGTCTATTTATAGGTTAGAAACCCTAGGAAGGAGATAAGAATCAAAAACCTGCCATTTCTGGAATTTTACGGACGGCGATCCGGATCGTGATAACTGAGATCCGGATCGTCATAACGAAACAGCCAATTCCAGAAAAACGAAGGTTCGGGATCCGGATCATGTAACTACGATCCGGATCGTTCATACAGTTCACCAAACATCAACGTTCGGGATCCGGATTGCGAAGCAAGATCCGGATCGTTCAAGGTAGATGGTAAACTCAACGTTCGGGATCCGGATCAAGAGACTACGATCCGGATTGCGACGATGTATGAACGAACCACCTTCGGGATCCGGATCGAACAGCCTGATCCGGATCCTGAACATGTCCCAAGTCCAGTTTTTGATTTTTATGCAATGAAAGATTCTTCCAAGTGTTTCTACACTACAAGAAGTATTCGGATCACACAAATTCTTTAGTTAAACATACCTGATCCTTTTGAATTCTTCTTTCTTGAGATTGAGTTAAATGATTCAACTTTCTTCACCTTCAATCTTCAGGACTTGAAACTTTCACGAAACTACGCCAACTCAAATTCCGTAACAATCTCCCCCTTTGGCGGTTTCGTGACAAAACACAGATCCACTAAAGAAAATTCAAAAAGATATTTTTGTTGCTATCACCATACAACAAAAATTTACAATGGAGATCCAAAATACAATACATGAGTTAAACTCCTAAAACAGACTCTAGACTTAGACATCTGTACTCTCTGCAAAAAGAAATCATTCTTGACAAAAGAAATCGTTACATACCTCAAGAATTTTGTATTATTCAAAAACCACAAACAGAGATGAAGTTTAAACTCATTTATACTTACCATGACATTTATATTCAGATATGTAAACTGATCATAGTTAAAAAAACACCAACATATCTTCTTTGCACGTAAATACCAAATGTCATGAACATGTTTGTGACAAACTAATATATATATAGATATGTAATTGATCAGAGTTAAGAACCAACATATCTTCTATGCAGTCAAAAACCAAGTGTCACAAACTTGTTAGTGAACATCAACTTGTTAGTTATATTACATGCCCAAATAGTTAGCAAATAGTTAGTCGAGGCATGCATTCATACAGCTGAAAAACCTCAAGTTGAGAATGAAAGTTGGAGTAATACTTACCTTGATATTCATCCAGTTTTCATATCAAACATTGTTCACTTACCTTGATGTTTCATGCAGTCAACATTGATCAAAGTTCTCTCTAACTCTCTCCCCCTTTTTGTCACAAAACAAAGCCAAAATTACAGAAGTGGAGAGAATGGTTAACAGTTTAAGTTCGAGAACTAAAAACTCAAATTAAAACTTAAAAACCTGCACAACAGTAGGATTTAAACATGTGCATAATAAACAGAAATTAGAAGGATACGGATCATTCAGACTCGTCTGAACTGATACAGCCGAGGATTTGGAAAATCTTCTTTATTCGCTTGTTCATTGCTGATTGATTTTTATTTACTTTCTTTATTTCTTCCTTTACCTCAATCAGTTCATTTGATATACGTTCTTGCTCGTTGGAGAGCCTTTGCTGTTCTTTATAGATTGAGGTAACAGAAGCATCATCATCAGAAGTTGATTGTGGTGCTTCTTGTGCCGGAGGTGCTGGTTGAGTTGGAGGAGCTGCTGCCGGTGCAGAGGTTGTTGCTTGTTGTCGTTGTTCTCGTTGCCGGTGAAGAGGTATGAAAGGTTCATCTGGCTTCGTCGAAAGAGACTTTACAATTGTCGTGTCATTGATCGTTCCTAGACTGTGCAGATAGGAACTCGCATTTGTGTCAGCTTTAAATTTGCGAAGAATGCGCATGATGATCATTGGAAAAGGTAGTCTCTCTGACGGATGAGCTTGCTCCACATATCGTGCCATCCTTGACCAGATGATGTAGGGAATGTTTAAGTTCGCTCCCATTGCTGCTGCGGGGTTTCCAAGTAGATAAAGGAATATCATTCTTTCCCACCGAAGAACCTTTGTGTTCATGTTTGGAATAATATTGTAACAAACAATAAGATTTAAGATGCGGTACTCAGGTCGTAGTTCTTTCGAGAAAACGGAGTTTCCTGTCGACCGAGTATCTGGAACACAGATTCCATCAACTACCACTCTCCAGGAGAAGGTGTTGAAGTTTTGATTCTTCAGGTAATGAGTGCCATCGGCTCGGGCGTCCATCCCTAGTACTTCACCAATTAGCTGAGGCGTTACTTTGATTCTGACATTCTTGACTAATGTTTGAAAATCCCGACGCCCGCTTTCCTGATCAACTAGATAGCAGGCATTCTGATAGAACATCCTCACTGAGTGAAGACAATACCCAGTGGTCTCCGAGAAATTGCAAATGGGAGCAAGACCTCTCTGGTCAAACAAAGTCCCGAACGTCTAAGAACGTTGCGTTAAGGCTTTTACATCAACATGCCTTTCTCCAATGCATTCTCTGTTTTCAAAATCCTTTATTCTAGCCGAGCTGACAAAGTCTTGTGCAGGTGCTTGGTCAGCAGCTGGTTGCTCAATGGTGATTCCTCGAGCACTTCCTCTCTTGCGAGCAACACTTTTTCTTCTTGTCTTCCCAGAAGTTTCTTCCATTGGAGCTTTCCCTTTTTCAGCAGCAGTAGGCGGAGCCTTCGATGTTTCTGCAGGTGCTTTTCCCTTTGAAGCAGTCGGAACAGTCGTTGCTTCAACTTGCAGTTCATCCCAATCAATTGATTCCGTTTCAGATTCTGTATCGGAATCATCTTTAGCCTTCTTCGCTTTCTTAGCCTTCTTAGCCCTCTTGGGCTTGACGGTGTCTCTCGTATGAACCATAGCCGCAAGTAGAAAAACAATCCAAGTGATCACCATTGCTAATGGTTTCTTGAGAAAAAGAAACCTGAGTAGACCAACTCAAGAACACAGAAATTCTTAGTTTTCAAAAATTGAAAAAATTGTATCCAAAGAATCATAATCATGTAGTGAGGCTAAGAATCAAATTAGTTTTGCAAAAGGACTTTTAAAAATAGATCAATTGCATGAATTTCGAAAATCCTTATTATATGCCCTAAAACCGAAATTTTAGAAATTGAAGCCTAAAAATCCGTTAATCAGGAGAAAACCTAGCATATAATCAAAACTAAACAACCCAGAGTTCTTATTTCAAAAGAAATTTGATCAAAAACCATCCACAAACAAAATCGATCCAAGAATTTCGTACGTTTGAGGAGGAAAAGAGAAAAACGGTGAAAAACCGAGATTTTGATCAATAAAACTTACTTGGAGTTGAAGAACCTGAGTTTGAAAGCTTCCAGGAAGGATGAAATCTAGAGAGAGAGGCTCTGGAAACTTCGGAACAAAAAGATTGGAGTAAAGAAATCAAAAACCCCTTTCGTTCCTTATAATACCTAGCCGCGATCCGGATCAGTTCATAACTGCGATCCGGATCGGCTACCCGCAGTGAGAAAACTGCGTTCGGGATCCGGATCGGCAGAAGCAATCCGGATCGTCAGCCCGCAGAAGAATTCCTGCGTTCGGGATCCGGATCATCTAGCCCGATCCGGATCGGCCCCAACTTTTTCTTTAGAAAATTTCAGAGAAATTCAAGAAAAACCAGAAAAAGATTGTAAGCACAAATGTGTATCAACTTTAAACAAAAATCATCGTTTCACACAACAAGAATTAGATTATGCCAATCTATCAGTAATATCCAAAAATGAAACGAAAATTTACAAGAATTAAATCCCTTAAAGTTGAACACCTTCAATTACATCTAACTTGATCTTATGAGTAATGCCTTTATCAAATAATCAATTCGGTAAAGAAAATGAAATACAAAGATCAATAGATGTTTGAAATCCCAAATATGGTAGATAATATTTCTAGACAATCTGTTGAAGAGAGTGGCTCTTTGAGCATCTTTCTTTAAAATCCCACCTTATACCAACCTTGAAATTTGACAGAGTCAAGTATTTCAACATGCATTTTACTTAATCAAAAATTTGAACAACCATGCTTGGTATACATGTGGTAGCTGCACACAATACTCGGACAACCGAGGTGGTAGCTCTTTCCTCCATGTGGTGGTAGTTTTCACACTCCTCATTGGGATGTAACTCTTTCCACATCTTTTGAGCATTTTACATTATCTTTGACTCCCCCTCAATTGGCTATCAATTATTTAAGATATAAAGTATTCAACCAAAAATTGATCTCGATTTCATACTCGACTAAACAGTCAAATAAGATAATGACTATACCAAGAGATCATAGAGAGAGAGAAATTGACTTTGATCACTTTAGAAGATGATTTAATTAACATAAATGATCATTGCAACAGTGAAATATTATGATGGCAAAAGCATAATAAATTTCTAAATGTGCGAAAAGATGCAATTAAAGTCAATTATGATCTATGCTCAATTAATGTCCTATGTACAAACATAGATAAAGAACAAAACAAAAACAAATACAAAACCTATCCTAAGCAAAGATTTCAAAAAGAAGATATTTCAAGGAAAGCATCCCAATTGCTTTTCGTAAATGAATAAAACGTTTTTGATCCAAAGGTTTTGTTAAAATGTCAGCTAATTGATCCTCAGTTGAAATATATGAAAGTTGAAGAGTATTTGATTCAACTAGCTCTCTAAGAAAATGATATCTAAGTTCAATATGTTTTGTTCTAGAGTGCAACACAGGGTTTTTAGAAATGTTAATTGCACTTGTGTTGTCACAAGAATTGTTACCGAAGATGCTGAAATGCGGAAGTCACTCAATACGCTTTTCATCCAATGAGTTGAGTTGAGCAACTTCCAGCTGAAATGTATTCCGCTTCGGCAGTCGAGAGTGCTATGCAATTCTGCTTTTTACTGTGCCATGCAACAAGGCAATGGCCAAGATAGAAGCATGCACCACTCGTGCTTTTCCGATCATCCACTGATCCTGCCCAATCGGCATCTGAGTATCCAACAATATCCAAACTTGTTCCCATAGGATACCAAATTCCGAAATTAATTGATCCTTTGATATACCGGATGATCCGTTTCACCGCTTTCAGGTGAACCTCCTTTGGTGCTGATTGATATCTCGCGCAAATCCCAACACTAAAGGATATATCCGGGCGACTAGCCGTGAGGTAAAGTAGACTTCCAATCATACTTCTATACAGGTTCTCGTCTACATTCTCACTATGTGATTCACTTCCAAGTCCCTTGTGGCTAGTTCCCATTGGAGTTGGAAAATCTTTACAATTTTCTAGATCAAACTTTTGACCAACTCCATTGCATACTTGGATTGACTCAAGTGAATACCTTCATCATTTTGTTTAATTTGCAATCCAAGAAAATAAGACAGTTCGCCCATCATGGACATCTCAAATTCGCTTTCCATGGGTCTCCGCGAATTTAGAAGCATCATTATCTTTTGTTGCACCAAATACAATGTCATCGACATAGATTTGTGCTACAATGAAATTATTTTGATAATGCTTCACAAAGAGAGTCCTGTCAGCTCCCCCCTCGAGTATAGCCCTTCTCCAAAAGGTGCTTTGTTAACCTTTCGTACCATGCTCGCGGTGCTTGTTTCAGACCGTAAAGAGCCTTTTTCAAACGAAAAACATGGTTAGGTTGTTTATGATCTACAAAACCTTTCGGTTGAGCTACATAAACTTCCTCATTTAAAAACCCATTTAGAAAATGCGCTCTTGACGTCCATTTGAAATAATTTGATTTTAAAATGACAAGCAATAGCAAACAATATACGAATGGACTCGAGTCTAGCTACAGGGGCGAAAGTTCGTCAAAGTCTATACCTTCTACTTGAGAGTAGCCTTGAGCAACTAGTCGTGCCTTGTTCCTGATGATAGTACCATCTTCATCTTTCTTGTTCTTGAAGATCCATTTGGTACCTATCACATTATGTTGCTTTGGAGGCTTCGTTAATTCCCAGACTTTGTTTCGCTCAAATTGATGGAGCTCTTCCTTGCATTGCTTTAATCCAGTAGTCATCCTGAAGAGCTTCATCTATTGTCTTTGGTTCGATTAAAGATACGTAGCAAGCAAATCCGCAAACCCAACTGCCTTCGAGTTCTAACTCCTTCTTGTGGATCTCCAATGATGTTCGATTCCGGATGATCCTTGGAGATTCGTAGCGTTTGTTGAAACGGAGTACTCGGAGGTACACGAGATGATTCCTGCACATCAGATAAACTAGAAGAACCATTAGATGCATCATTAATATTGGAAGTATTATTATGAGAAGATGCACTAGCAGGAGAATCATCATCTAGAGAGATATCGAGGGTAGATTTTTCAGATTCAAAATGAGAAGCTTCATCTACTTTAACATTTATAGATCTACGATTCGTCTTAGATTCAATGTTAAATACTCGATAGTGCCTCCTGCTATTCGTGAGAATAACCCAAAAAGATCCCTTCTTCACTTCGAGAGTCGAACTTTCCAAGATTTTCACGGTCACGTAAGATGTAACATCGACTCCCGAAGATACGAAAGTACTTGATATCCGGTTTTCTACTAAACCACAGCTCATATGGTGTATTCAAGGTTCCGGGGGCTCAAAATACACTCTGTTAATGACATAGACAAGCGGTGTTCACCAGCTTCAGCCCAAAATGTAGCGGTAATTTCCGGCTATGAAGCATCAACACCGCCATCTCTTGAACAACCCTGTTTTTGCGCTCAACAACACCATTCTGCTTGAGGTGTATAGGGGTGCCGAGAATTCATGGTTTAATGCCATTTGAAGTACAAAAGTCAATGAATTTTGAATTTATGATTCTCCACCCCTATCACTTCTAACACGAATGATCTTTTCATTCTTTTCAATCATAATACGATGGCAAATCTCATGAAAAGAGTCAAACGTATCAGCTTTCTCTCTCAAAAATGCTACCCAGAGAACACCGAAGAGAAATCATCAACCAATAAAAAGATGTAACGCATTTACCTCCCAAAGATGGTTGACGGGATCCGCCAAAGAAAAAGAAGAAAAGAAAATAATCTAGACCAAACTATACAAGATTTAATCGTAGAACGATTAAGGACAAGGAGGGGTTTCACCTTTGCATACCCAAACCTTTTGAGTTTTGGAGTATGTTGGTAAAGGTTGAGAGATTCTCCTTGAAGACGACGTCTTGTATGATTGATCTTTTTCTTTTGTCATCGTCTTGTTTGAGGTGCTACAATGTTCTTTCCTTTTGAAAAATCCTTCCTTGAATTCCGGGAAGTGAGCTTATTGGTAGCAATTGCAAGATGTGGTTGATTTGTTCTTTGAGCTCCAATCTCGCAATTTCTTTCGATGTGCCCTGCAAAATTACAACGAAAACATACCTTTGAGCTTGACGATTCCGAAGAGGATGAGGTAGGTTTGTTGTCGTTGTTGTCTTGAATTCCGATGTCGGAGGAGGAGATACCGACTGAGGCACAAAGACTGTCCCACTCGAACTTGGACTGTTTCCAGTTTGAGTGTACCCGAGGCCGAACCGATTGTTTGACCAAGACCAAGGAGTTTATCCAACTTACTCCTTCCTAAAGAGAATTGCTGTAAGTCATCCTTGAGTTGAGAATGGTCTCTGTCATTTCCCGTCTTTCCTGTCGGCCCTCGCCATAGAGCTTCAAGAAGTAGTTTGCTTTGTTCACCATATCTATATAGTTCTCTCTCGAGCTGCTCATTGACTCTTGAAGGGAAACTTTGCTTTTATCAAACTATCCCTTTCCACTTCAAGATCGGTCGAGAGAGAAGTTACCCTTGTTTACTTCTTCTTCGAGATCCTGCAATCTCCCTCTCAACCCCTTGTTTGCTTAGAGCCGGTTTCTTTAAATCCCTGTAAAGATCGTGTGATAGGCTAGAGACAAACTCTTCACCTTCCGAATCATCCGATTCATTGGCCATTGCATTCTTTTCAACAGTGGAGTTGACAATGATTCAGACGTACTTGCCATAGAAGCACATGAATGGTGAAGATGTGGAACGCGTGGAATGCCGTGGGAGCTCTTTTCTTCATCACTGTGTACCAGACCGACCTCATTTGACGTTGAGAATTGTCATCCCAAGTGACGACGTTGCATCTCGCCTTCTTCTTTGCTGGATACTTAGGTAGACACTCCGTTGCAATGTGGCCCGTAGCCTCGACATTGAAGCATTGCAGTTGTACCTTCCCTGAACTTTGCTTATCCTTTGAGAAGTTCTCCTGCTTTCTTGACTTGTGACTTGGAGTACCCTTGCCTTGTTCCACTTTCTGAAGGATGGAGATTTGCTTGAATTACCCCTTCGAAGTTGCGGCGAAAATTTCCTTGTCAAGAGAGCGAGCTGCTTCTCAAATTCCTCCATAGAAAGGTTCTCGTCATCGTCCGAGGGGGATGTATCCGCGTCTTCTTCCTTAGTTGTTTTCAACGCATAACCTGAAGACTTAGAAGTGGATGCTTTTCCAGAAGAATTGTTTAGTATTAAAAAGTCATTTAATAAGTTTGTAATGAACCAACTAATTCTTCTACAGCATAGTCGTCCGGTGTTTAATTAGTTTCAATGGCAGTAAAAACCTTTGGGCGAAATCGTTCAGGAAGAGTTCTTAAGATTTTTCTGACAATCTTAAATTCTGGAATCTTCTCTCCCAGATTAGCACATGAGTTTACGATTGTCTTTGCAATCGTGTATAGTAGTCCGTGGAAAGATTCATTTTCTGCCATCAAAATAGAGTCAAACTTGCTCGTAAGCATCTGCAGTTTCTGAATCTTCACGAGGTTAGTTCCCTCATGTGTAACCTGGAGAACATCCCAGATTTCTTTCGCAGTCTCACATGCCGAGACGCGAGAGAATTCAGTTTGAGATAAGGCATTAAAAATAGCATTAATTCCCTTGCCATTGTAAGAAGATAACTCAAACTCTTCCTTGGTCCATTTCGACCTAGGTTTTAAGGTGTGAACATCAGAGATAAGTTCAGTTGGATTAGTCCATCCTGATTCAATTGAATGCCACACCCTTTCGTCGATGGAAGATAAAAAGGCTTTCATCCGTACTTTCCAGTACGCATAATTTGTTCCATCAAAGAAAGGGGGTCGATTGATGTTTCCACCTTCAACCATTGTTCACAACCCTATTCCCGCTCTGATACCACTTGTTGGGTCGTATATAATACGGATCTAAATAGGGGAAGAAACACCTAGAGGGGGGTGAATAGGTGTAAACGTATAAACACTCAAAAATCGTTGCGATAAAAACCCAATGCGGAAATAAAATAACTCGCAAGATTTTTACGTGGAAAACTCCATCACCGGAGTAAAAAACCACGGGACCGATAACACGGCAGAAATCCACTAGAATTAAAACACGTACAAGGTGATTTACCGTACACACTTACGACTCAACCTTTTCCATACGCTCCTAGAGGATCTTCTCCGCTCGCTCCAGACGCTTCTCGAATCCACGATCTGCGCCCAACGCCGAATCCACGGCGTCCAACGTCGAATCCACGACGTCCGACCGAATCCACGGTCTTCACCCAATAGCACCCTTCGAATCCACGAACGTGCCTCGCTCCGAATCCACGAGAGCGATTGAACCTTGAATCCACAAGGACACGCGAATCCACGCGCCGATTTTGGGGTAATCGTTGTTTTTGGGTGGTGATGATCCGCCGAATACTTAGATCAAAGATAGATCGGAAATACCATCTAAGTATTCATTAGTTTGATTCAACTCAAGATGTGAGTATGAAAACCTAGAATCAAACTAATCAATATAGATGAAGAAACATAGAGTATTCTCTAATGATTTCCTTTCTTCTCTATATGTGGATCTATAGCCGTATAAGATGATATATGAAAATGACGGCTATGTGGATTGACCCTAGAAAGAAAGACATAGGGTCTATTTATAGGTTAGAAACCCTAGGAAGGAGATAAGAATCAAAAACCTGCCATTTCTGGAATTTTACGGACGGCGATCCGGATCGTGATAACTGAGATCCGGATCGTCATAACGAAACAGCCAATTCCAGAAAAACGAAGGTTCGGGATCCGGATCATGTGACTACGATCCGGATCGTTCATACAGTTCACCAAACATCAACGTTCGGGATCCGGATTGCGAAGCAAGATCCGGATCGTTCAAGGTAGATGGTAAACTCAACGTTCGGGATCCGGATCAAGAGACTACGATCCGGATTGCGACGATGTATGAACGAACCACCTTCGGGATCCGGATCGAACAACCTGATCCGGATCCTGAACATGTCCCAAGTCCAGTTTTTGATTTTTATGCAATGAAAGATTCTTCCAAGTGTTTCTACACTACAAGAAGTATTCGGATCACACAAATTCTTTAGTTAAACATACCTGATCCTTTTGAATTCTTCTTTCTTGAGATTGAGTTAAATGATCCAACTTTCTTCACCTTCAATCTTCAAGACTTGAGACTTTCACGAAACTACGCCAACTCAAATTCCGTAACAATTGGACCCGAATAATAAGCTACAGGTTCCTAATTCAACTCTTAATTTGAAGATTTTAAGCAGGAATAGCTAAACTAAAAGTAAACAGGCCCCTACGATCCAAAACCCCCCAACCCGCCCTCTGTCTCCAACAAAGGAACACGTAATTAGCAAACTAAATAAGTACATCATGAAAATTCCAACAGAGCCCAACTCCACTCTCTTTTTGGCCAACGGGCCCTCCCGTGCCACCCTAACCTCCCGACTCCGTTATTTGAAATACACGCGCCAACGCACCTCCCCAGTCGAAAAGCTCATCGTGGCGTCGGTTAGCTCAATCCAAGAAACCGGTATACTACAATAGTGTCCTTTGAGGTTTTGAGCTTTGGAGAGATTATCTAGATCATGGATGTGTTTCTGGTTTATTGGTGAGGTGGTTAGTGGTTCCTCCCCCCTAGCGTTGAGATTTGGGGTTCTGGCAGATCGAGTCGTGTAGGTTTCCCGACTTAGCCATGGGTTTAGCATTTCAGATTGAGTCGTCGAGGTTTCTCCGACATAGCTTTGATATCAGTGGGCTTTTTCCTGATCGTGTCGAGGGGTCTTTCACCACCGACCGAGTTGTGCTTTTGAGCTCGTGATACCAATCTGTTTGATCGTGGATTATAGCCCTGCTGAGCCTGGCATTTTATGCCAGTTATGAGATACTTGAGACACTTGAGTTTCGCGGGGGTGCTCCCCGCGAGCTACGCTCCGGATGCGATGATGATACCGAGCCTGACGAGGCTGGATCGATTTGATTACGGAGATAAGCCTTTAGGGACCACCTACGTAGGACCAAGTCCCTGTTTGGCGTAGTTGCAGTAAGGAGCGCGTCTTTGACTGGTCCAAAAAGTGGGACCGTCACTTGGCGTTGGTGATTTGTGTGGATATGTTTTCAGTGCATGTTCATAGATGAGTTTTACCTTTGAGCATAGTCTTGACAGGCATATTATAGCAGTGGAGTGTATGCAAATAGAGGGTCTGAGTTAGTTCCTTGAGCAGCTGATAACATGTTTAGCTGTAGTATCTCCTACTTAACCCTTTATCTTCTATCTGCCATACCTTCTGTTTTGTCCTCCGTAGACTTAGGGGCATACCCGGTGGATATTGGGAACGTTACCGCCAATAGAGGAAGATCATGCACTTCTACAGTAGATCTCACACCCGCTCTGTGGACAGGTTTTGAGGCAGCTGTTCCGACTTGGTTCGC
>CM055070.1:26325487-26431780 GCA_029204045.2 Tillandsia leiboldiana
GCGGCCTGCAAGGCCGCGAGGCACAGGGGATGCCGCGCGGCACCCCCCTTCGCAGTGCCGAGCGCAAGCGGCGAGCCTGCTGGCCGCGCGGCACCCATGCCGCCCCCCACGGCAGCCCGGCGCCTGCTGCACCCAATGCGGCAGCTGCGCGCGGCGCCAAGCGCGCCGCGCCACGACAGCTCCCCCTGCCACGCGCTGCGAAAATCGCCACGTGCGCGCTCGCGGAGCTCCGCCACGCCCCGGACGACAAGTCCGCAAGGCCACGGCAACCGAAAAAGGAAAAGAAGAAAATTAAAAAATAAATAAAGCACCAACCTCGGCGAGGCTCGCCGCGCCCTCGCTCGAGTCCACACCCTCGCTCGGAGAAGAAACCGCGAAGAACACCTTTCCTCAACTCTCCTCCTTCCTCCTTCCCTCTCTGCTTCACTTCCAAGCAAAGCCAAGGCTACAGTTGCTTGGTTCGGAGAAGAGGACGGTGAGGGTGGCAGTGAGGGGATACTTAAATAAGCAAAGGCCAAAAGAAAAGGTAAAGGGGATTTTAATTAACACCCACCTCCAATCACCTTAATTAAAATCTCACCACCCACCCACTGCCAACAACACCCTCAATGCAAATCCACACAAAGGCCTCAATTAATAAACTTAATTTAAAAATAATCAAAGGCCAACCATAACTCACTTTTTGGCTTCGGGACTTCCGCCGGGTCCCGGAACCTCCCGAACTCCGCTGTAATCTGAAAATAACAGGCAACCGCTTTTTCTCCTCAAAAAGCTCAACCGTGGAGTCCGTGTGCTCAAACCAAAAACCGGTCCAAAACTGCCGTTCCAACTCACTTTTGCCTCGGGTCCTTCGCGTCAGTCCGAACCTCCCGAACCTCGCGCTGTAACATAAAATAAAGGTTCCAAGTGTTTCCCAATTTTTCTGTTGTGCACCACGGTGGAGTCGTGCTTCCCAAACAGTCTTCTTTCGCGTTCCAGGCCCGAAATTCCGAAACAAGCTGGGGGCTTCCGCGTTGTTCCGAATCAACCCGAAACATCTGTAAAACATACAAAACACGCCCAAGGCAATCTCCTCCGCACACACCATCGTACAAGGTCGGTGCTCGCTCAATCCCAGTATTCTACAGACGTGGCGGGCCCTGGGCTTTCCGGGCGTGAACAGTGTTGGGCCGGGCCCAACACTGTAGCCGCCGGTTCTTGCCCAGCGCCGGAAATTGGGACAAAACGTCATTTGTGATTTGTTTCCTGGAGCCTATAAAAGTGATCCGAGCTTCTTTCTTTCCCATTTTTCCGGCATTTCTGAGCCTCCTCTCGCCATGGCGCCTTTAGCAAAGATGATCCCGAGCTATGCTGTATCCATCTGGAAAGTTTTGAGATTTTGGGAGGCACGCTTATCGAGATTTCCATTTTTACGGCGCGGCGCGACGCTAGTCCTTTTGGGTCCCCTTCGTCGCGTTTCGGTGCGCGAGCTCCCCCGGCCTACTTCGACCACATTTTGAGCGATTTCCTCGCCGCTGGATCCGCGACGGGACAGATCTACGATCTAGGTATTTTTGGCTTTCCCTCATTTCGCGCTTTCAAGGTGTTTGTTCGAGCTTACTGGTGAAACCATTTCTGTGATGGAGATTTGGACGCGGCGTGGTTTTTCGGTGATATCCTCCGCAACAGGGCATCGTATGGCGACGTGCTGTACACTTTTTTTCATCTACTCGCGCAAGGCTTATCACAGTATTTTCTTGGATTTCTGAGTTTTGCCGAAGGATATTCTTCCCTTATCTGTAAATGGTCTGTGTTGCTCAGGTCGCAGGGGTTATGGGTAGTGTAGTCGGGATTGGTGTCTGGGACAGATTGGATTAGTTGTGGGGCTTGCGGCAACCGCGGATATTGGGCGGTTGAACCGGATATTTATTATGCACCAGATTGGGTATCTGATTTCTCTAGTGGGAAGAGTTTCCCACTATTTGGAGATTTTTGCATTGATGAGGACCGAGGCTTTCTTATGGTTGGCTTTCCACTAATCAGAGTCAGGATCCAGTCTTGCTGATTTTACGATACTTGTACTGAGGCACTTTACTCGTGTGGGTCGCTCCCATCGAGTGCCACTCCGGGTGTGCGATTTCACCCTCGAGTCCTGAGACTCCCATCCCCACGGTGTTATGCGTAGGCTGGCATACCCGATTGGCAGGCACAGAGGTAGTACCAGTTCTACTGGTGGCATTAGATTGGGCTTATTACAGACATTTGCTTTATAGTTGCACTCGTGTCAGGGGGACACCGAGTGGATTCTAGTGACGGTGTTTGTGTTGGGTCGTATATAATACGGATCTAAATAGGGGAAGAAACACCTAGAGGGGGAGGTGAATAGGTGTAAACGTATAAACACTCAAAAATCGTTGCGATTAAAAAAACCCAATGCGGAAATGAAAATAACTCGCAAGATTTTTACGTGGAAAACTCCATCACCGGAAGGTAAAAACCACGGGACCGATAACACGGCAGAAATCCACTAGAATTAAAACACGTACAAGGTGATTTACCGTACACACTTACGACTCAACCTTTTCCATACGCTCCTAGAGGATCTTCTCCGCTCGCTCCAGACGCTTCTCGAATCCACGATCTGCGCCCAACGCCGAATCCACGGCGTCCAACGTCGAATCCACGACGTCCGACCGAATCCACGGTCTTCACCCAATAGCACCCTTCGAATCCACGAACGTGCCTCGCTCCGAATCCACGAGAGCGAATGAACCTTGAATCCACAAGGACACGCGAATCCACGCGCCGATTTTGGGGTAATCGTTGTTTTTGGGGTGGTGATGATCCGCCGAATACTTAGATCAAAGATAGATCGGAAATACCATCTAAGTATTCATTAGTTTGATTCAACTCAGGATGTGAGTATGAAAACCTAGAATCAAACTAATCATATAGATGAAGAAACATAGAGTATTCTCTAATGATTTCCTTTCTTCTCTATATGTGGATCTATAGCCGTATATGATGATATATGAAAATGACGGCTATGTGGATTGACCCTAGAAAGAAAGACATAGGGTCTATTTATAGGTTAGAAACCCTAGGAAGGAGGATAAGAATCAAAAACCTGCCATTTCTGGAATTTTACGGACGGCGATCCGGATCGTGATAACTGAGATCCGGATCGTCATAACGAAACAGCCAATTCCAGAAAAAACGAAGGTTCGGGATCCGGATCATGTAACTACGATCCGGATCGTTCATACAGTTCACCAAACATCAACGTTCGGGATCGGATTGCGAAGCAAGATCCGGATCGTTCAAGGTAGATGGTAAACTCAACGTTCGGGATCCGGATCAAGAGACTACGATCCGGATTGCGACGATGTATGAACGAACCACCTTCGGGATCCGGATCGAACAGCCTGATCCGGATCCTGAACATGTCCCAAGTCCAGTTTTTGATTTTTATGCAATGAAAGATTCTTCCAAGTGTTTCTACACTACAAGAAGTATTCGGATCACACAAATTCTTTAGTTAACATACCTGATCCTTTTGAATTCTTCTTTCTTGAGATTGAGTTAAATGATTCAACTTTCTTCACCTTCAATCTTCAGGACTTGAAACTTTCACGAAACTACGCCAACTCAAATTCCGTAACAATCTCCCCCTTTGGCGGTTTCGTGACAAAACACAGATCCACTAAAGAAAATTCAAAAAGATATTTTGTTGCTATCACCATACAACAAAATTTACAATGGAGATCCAAAATACAATACATGAGTTAAACTCTAAAACAGACTCTAGACTTAGACCTCTGTACTCTCTGCAAAAAGAAATCATTCTTGACAAAAGAAATCGTTACATACCTCAAGAATTTTGTATTATTCAAAAACCACAAACAGAGATGAAGTTTAAACTCATTTATACTTACCATGACATTTATATTCAGATATGTAAACTGATCATAGTTAAAAAACACCAACATATCTTCTTGCACGTAAATACCAAATGTCATGAACATGTTTGTGACAAACTAATATATATATAGATATGTAATTGATCAGAGTTAAGAACCAACATATCTTCTATGCAGTCAAAAACCAAGTGTCACAAACTTGTTAGTGAACATCAACTTGTTAGTTATATTACATGCCCAAATAGTTAGCAAATAGTTAGTCGAGGCATGCATTCATACAGCTGAAAAACCTCAAGTTGAGAATGAAAGTTGGAGTAATACTTACCTTGATATTCATCCAGTTTTCATATCAAACATTGTTCACTTACCTTGATGTTTCATGCAGTCAACATTGATCAAAGTTCTCTCTAACTCTCTCCCCCTTTTTGTCACAAAACAAAGCCAAAATTACAGAAGTGGAGAGAATGGTTAACAGTTTAAGTTCGAGAACTAAAAACTCAAATTAAAAACTTAAAAACCTGCACAACAGTAGGATTTAAACATGTGCATAATAAACAGAAATTAGAAGGATACGGATCATTCAGACTCGTCTGAACTGATACAGCCGAGGATTTGGAAAATCTTCTTTATTCGCTTGTTCATTGCTGATTGATTTTTATTTACTTTCTTTATTTCTTCCTTTACCTCAATCAGTTCATTTGATATACGTTCTTGCTCGTTGGAGGAGCCTTTGCTGTTCTTTATAGATTGAGGTAACAGAAGCATCATCATCAGAAGTTGATTGTGGTGCTTCTTGTGCCGGAGGTGCTGGTTGAGTTGGAGGAGCTGCTGCCGGTGCAGAGGTTGTTGCTTGTTGTCGTTGTTCTCGTTGCCGGTGAAGAGGTATGAAAGGTTCATCTGGCTTCGTCGAAAGAGACTTTACAATTGTCGTGTCATTGATCGTTCCTAGACTGTGCAGATAGGAACTCGCATTTGTGTCAGCTTTAAATTTGCGAGAATGCGCATGATGATCATTGGAAAAGGTAGTCTCTCTGACGGATGAGCTTGCTCCACATATCGTGCCATCCTTGACCAGATGATGTAGGGAATGTTTAAGTTCGCTCCCATGCTGCTGCGGGGTTTCCAAGTAGATAAAGGAATATCATTCTTTCCCACCGAAGAACCTTTGTGTTCATGTTTGGAATAATATTGTAACAAACAATAAGATTTAAGATCGGTACTCAGGTCGTAGTTCTTTCGAGAAAACGGAGTTTCCTGTCGACCGAGTATCTGGAACACAGATTCCATCAACTACCACTCTCCAGAGAAGGTGTTGAAGTTTTGATTCTTCAGGTAATGAGTGCCATCGGCTCGGGCGTCCATCCCTAGTACTTCACCAATTAGCTGAGGCGTTACTTTGATTCTGACATTCTTGACTAATGTTTGAAATCCCGACGCCCGCTTTCCTGATCAACTAGATAGCAGGCATTCTGATAGAACATCCTCACTGAGTGAAGACAATACCCAGTGGTCTCCGAGAAATTGCAAATGGGAGCAAGACCTCTCTGGTCAAACAAGTCCCGAACGTCTAAGAACGTTGCGTTAAGGCTTTTACATCAACATGCCTTTCTCCAATGCATTCTCTGTTTTCAAAATCCTTTATTCTAGCCGAGCTGACAAGTCTTGTGCAGGTGCTTGGTCAGCAGCTGGTTGCTCAATGGTGATTCCTCGAGCACTTCCTCTCTGCGAGCAACACTTTTTCTTCTTGTCTTCCCAGAAGTTTCTTCCATTGGAGCTTTCCCTTTTCAGCAGCAGTAGGCGGAGCCTTCGATGTTTCTGCAGGTGCTTTTCCCCTTTGAAGCAGTCGGAACAGTCGTTGCTTCAACTTGCAGTTCATCCCAATCAATTGATTCCGTTTCAGATTCTGTATCGGAATCATCTTTAGCCTTCTTCGCTTTCTAGCCTTCTTAGCCCCTCTTGGGCTTGACGGTGTCTCTCGTATGAACCATAGCCGCAAGTAGAAAAACAATCCAAGTGATCACCATTGCTAATGGTTTCTTGAGAAAAAGAAACCTGAGTAGACCAACTCAAGAACACAGAAATTCTTAGTTTTCAAAAATTGAAAAAATTGTATCCAAAGAATCATAATCATGTAGTGAGGCTAAGAATCAAATTAGTTTGCAAAAGACTTTTAAAAATAGATCAATTGCATGAATTTCGAAAATCCTTATTATATGCCCTAAAACCGAAATTTTAGAAATTGAAGCCTAAAAATCCGTTAATCAGGAGAAAACCTAGCATATAATCAAAACTAAACAACCCAGAGTTCTATTTCAAAAGAAATTTGATCAAAAACCATCCACAAACAAAATCGATCCAAGAATTTCGTACGTTTGAGGAGGAAAAGAGAAAAAACGGTGAAAAACCGAGATTTTGATCAATAAAACTTACTTGGAGTTGAAGAACCTGAGTTTGAAAGCTTCCAGGAAGGATGAAATCTAGAGAGAGAGGCTCTGGAAACTTCGGAACAAAAAGATTGGAGTAAAGAAATCAAAAACCCCTTTCGTTCCTTATAATACCTAGCCGCGATCCGGATCAGTTCATAACTGCGATCCGGATCGGCTACCCGCAGTGAGAAAACTGCGTTCGGGATCCGGATCGGCAGAAGCAATCCGGATCGTCAGCCCGCAGAAGAATTCCTGCGTTCGGGATCCGGATCATCTAGCCCGATCCGGATCGGCCCCAACTTTTTCTTTAGAAAATTTCAGAGAAATTCAAGAAAACCAGAAAAAGATTGTAAGCACAAATGTGTATCAACTTTAAACAAAAATCATCGTTTCACACAACAAGAATTA
The DNA here is from genome assembly GCA_029204045.2 of Tillandsia leiboldiana. NCBI lineage: Eukaryota > Viridiplantae > Streptophyta > Magnoliopsida > Poales > Bromeliaceae > Tillandsia > Tillandsia leiboldiana. The sequence continues at coordinate 26,332,221 of CM055070.1, forward strand.
GATTATGCCAAATCTATCAGTAATATCCAAAAATGAAACGAAAATTTACAAGAATTAAATCCCTTAAAGTTGAACACCTTCAATTACATCTAACTTGATCTTATGAGTAATGCCTTTATCAAATAATCAATTCGGTAAAGAAAATGAAATACAAAGATCAATAGATGTTTGAAATCCCAAATATGGTAGATAATATTTCTAGACAATCTGTTGAAGAGAGTGGCTCTTTGAGCATCTTTCTTTAAAATCCCACCTTATACCAACCTTGAAATTTGACAGAGTCAAGTATTTCAACATGCATTTTACTTAATCAAAAATTTGAACAACCATGCTTGGTATACATGTGGTAGCTGCACACAATACTCGGACAACCGAGGTGGTAGCTCTTTCCTCCATGTGGTGGTAGTTTTCACACTCCTCATTGGGATGTAACTCTTTCCACATCTTTTGAGCATTTTACATTATCTTTGACTCCCCCTCAATTGGCTATCAATTATTTAAGATATAAAGTATTCAACCAAAAATTGATCTCGATTTCATACTCGACTAAACAGTCAAATAAGATAATGACTATACCAAGAGATCATAGAGAGAGAGAAATTGACTTTGATCACTTTAGAAGATGATTTAATTAACATAAATGATCATTGCAACAGTGAAATATTATGATGGCAAAAGCATAATAAATTTCTAAATGTGCGAAAAGATGCAATTAAAGTCAATTATGATCTATGCTCAATTAATGTCCTATGTACAAACATAGATAAAGAACAAAACAAAAAACAAATACAAAACCTATCCTAAGCAAAGATTTCAAAAAGAAGATTATTTCAAGGAAAGCATCCCAATTGCTTTTCGTAAATGAATAAAACGTTTTTGATCCAAAGGTTTTGTTAAAATGTCAGCTAATTGATCCTCAGTTGAAATATATGAAAGTTGAAGAGTATTTGATTCAACTAGCTCTCTAAGAAAATGATATCTAAGTTCAATATGTTTTGTTCTAGAGTGCAACACAGGGTTTTTAGAAATGTTAATTGCACTTGTGTTGTCACAAAGAATTGTTACCGAAGATGCTGAAATGCGGAAGTCACTCAATACGCTTTTCATCCAAATGAGTTGAGTTGAGCAACTTCCAGCTGAAATGTATTCCGCTTCGGCAGTCGAGAGTGCTATGCAATTCTGCTTTTTACTGTGCCATGCAACAAGGCAATGGCCAAGATAGAAGCATGCACCACTCGTGCTTTTCCGATCATCCACTGATCCTGCCCAATCGGCATCTGAGTATCCAACAATATCCAAACTTGTTCCCATAGGATACCAAATTCCGAAATTAATTGATCCTTTGATATACCGGATGATCCGTTTCACCGCTTTCAGGTGAACCTCCTTTGGTGCTGATTGATATCTCGCGCAAATCCCAACACTAAAGGATATATCCGGGCGACTAGCCGTGAGGTAAAGTAGACTTCCAATCATACTTCTATACAGTTTCTCGTCTACATTCTCACTATGTGATTCACTTCCAAGTCCCTTGTGGCTAGTTCCCATTGGAGTTGGAAAATCTTTACAATTTTCTAGATCAAACTTTTTGACCAACTCCATTGCATACTTGGATTGACTCAAGTGAATACCTTCATCATTTTGTTTAATTTGCAATCCAAGAAAATAAGACAGTTCGCCCATCATGGACATCTCAAATTCGCTTTCCATGGTCTCCGCGAATTTAGAAGCATCATTATCTTTTGTTGCACCAAATACAATGTCATCGACATAGATTTGTGCTACAATGAAATTATTTTGATAATGCTTCACAAAGAGAGTCCTGTCAGCTCCCCCTCGAGTATAGCCCTTCTCCAAAAGGTGCTTTGTTAACCTTTCGTACCATGCTCGCGGTGCTTGTTTCAGACCGTAAAGAGCCTTTTTCAAACGAAAAACATGGTTAGGTTGTTTATGATCTACAAAACCTTTCGGTTGAGCTACATAAACTTCCTCATTTAAAAACCCATTTAGAAATGCGCTCTTGACGTCCATTTGAAATAATTTGATTTTAAAATGACAAGCAATAGCAAACAATATACGAATGGACTCGAGTCTAGCTACAGGGGCGAAAGTTTCGTCAAAGTCTATACCTTCTACTTGAGAGTAGCCTTGAGCAACTAGTCGTGCCTTGTTCCTGATGATAGTACCATCTTCATCTTTCTTGTTCTTGAAGATCCATTTGGTACCTATCACATTATGTTGCTTTGGAGGCTTCGTTAATTCCCAGACTTTGTTTCGCTCAAATTGATGGAGCTCTTCCTGCATTGCTTTAATCCAGTAGTCATCCTGAAGAGCTTCATCTATTGTCTTTGGTTCGATTAAAGATACGTAGCAAGCAAATCCGCAAACCAACTGCCTTCGAGTTCTAACTCCTTCTTGTGGATCTCCAATGATGTTCGATTCCGGATGATCCTTGGAGATTCGTAGCGTTTGTTGAAACGGAGTACTCGGAGGTACACGAGATGATTCCTGCACATCAGATAAACTAGAAGAACCATTAGATGCATCATTAATATTGGAAGTATTATTATGAGAAGATGCACTAGCAGGAGAATCATCATCTAGAGAGATATCGAGGGTAGATTTTTCAGATTCAAAATGAGAAGCTTCATCTACTTTAACATTTATAGATTCTACGATCGTCTTAGATTCAATGTTAAATACTCGATATGCTCTGCTATTCGTAGAATAACCCAAAAAGATCCCTTCTTCACTTCGAGAGTCGAACTTTCCAAGATTTTCACGGTCACGTAAGATGTAACATCGACTCCCGAAGATACGAAAGTACTTGATATCCGGTTTTCTACTAAACCACAGCTCATATGGTGTATTCAAGGTTCCTGGGCGCAAATACACTCTGTTAATGACATAGACAGCGGTGTTCACAGCTTCAGCCCAAAAATGTAGCGGTAATTTCCGGCTATGAAGCATCACACGCGCCATCTCTTGAACAACCCTGTTTTTGCGCTCAACAACACCATTCTGCTGAGGTGTATAGGGTGCCGAGAATTCATGTTTAATGCCATTTGAAGTACAAAAGTCAATGAATTTTGAATTTATGAATTCTCCACCCCTATCACTTCTAACACGAATGATCTTTTCATTCTTTTCAATCATAATACGATGGCAAATCTCATGAAAAGAGTCAAACGTATCAGCTTTCTCTCTCAAAAATGCTACCCAAGAAAACCGAGAGAAATCATCAACCAATAAAAAGATGTACCATTTACCTCCCAAAGATGGTTGACGGGTCGGCCAAAAGAAAAAGAAGAAAAGAAAATAATCTACACAAACTATACAAGATTTAATCGTAGAACGATTAAGGACAAGGAGGGGTTTCACCTTTGCATACCCAAACCTTTTGAGTTTTGGAGTATGTTGGTAAAGGTTGAGAGATTCTCCTTGAAGACGACGTCTTGTATGATTGATCTTTTTCTTTTGTCATCGTCTTGTTTGAGGTGCTACCAATGTTCTTTCCTTTTGAAAAATCCTTCCTTGAATTCCGGGAAGTGAGCTTATTGGTAGCAATTGCAAGATGTGGTTGATTTGTTCTTTGAGCTCCAATCTCGCAATTTCTTTCGATGTGCCCTGCAAAATTACAACGAAAACATACCTTTGAGCTTGACGATTCCGAAGAGGATGAGGTAGGTTTGTTGTCGTTGTTTGTCTTGAATTCCGATGTCGGAGGAGGAGATACCGACTGAGGCACAAAGACTGTCCCACTCGAACTTGGACTGTTTCCAGTTTGAGTGTACCCGAGGCCGAACCGATTTGTTTGACCAAGACCAAGGAGTTTATCCAACTTACTCCTTCCTAAAGAGAATTGCTGTAAGTCATCCTTGAGTTGGAGAATGGTCTCTGTCATTTCCCGTCTTTCCTGTCGGCCCTCGCCATAGAGCTTCAAGAAGTAGTTTGCTTTGTTCACCATATCTATATAGTTCTTCTCGAGCTGCTCATTGGACTCTTGAAGGGAAACATTTGCTTTTATCAAACTATCCCTTTCCACTTCAAGATCGGTCGAGAGAGAAGTTACCCTTTTTACTTCTTCTTCGAGATCCTGCAATCTCCCTCTCAACCCCTTGTTTTGCTTAGCCGGTTTCTTTAAATCCTGTAAAGATCTGTGATAGGCTAGAGCAAACTCTTCACCTTCCGAATCATCCGATTCATTGTCCATTGCATTCTTTTCAACAGTGGAGTTGGACAATGATTCAGACGTACTTGCCATAAAGCACATGAATGGTGAAGATGTGGACGCGTGGAATGCCGTGGAGCTCTTTTCTTCATCACTTGAAGACGACTCATTTGACGTTGAGTTGTCATCCCAAGTGACGACTTGCATCGCCTTCTTCTTTGCTGGATACTTATTAGGACACTCCGTTGCAATGTGGCCGTAGCCTCGACATTTGAAGCATTGCAGTTGTCCTTCTGAACTTTTCTTATCCTTTGAGAAGTTCTCCTGCTTTCTTGACTTGTGACTTGGAGTACCCTTGCCTTTGTTCCACTTTCTGAAGGATGGAGATTTGCTTGAATTACCCCTTCGAAAGTTGCGGCGAAAATTCCTTGTCAAGAGAGCGAGCTGCTTCTCAAATTCCTCCATAGAAAGGTTCTCGTCATCGTCCGAGGAGGATGTATCCGCGTCTTCTTCCTTAGTTGTTTTCAACGCATAACCTGAAGACTTAGAAGTGGATGCTTTTCCAGAAGAATTGTTAGTATTAAAAGTCATTTCATAAGTTTGTAATGAACCAACTAATTCTTCTACACGTATTTCGTCCGGGTGTTTAATAGTTTCAATGGCAGTAACCTTTGGGCGAAATCGTTCAGGAAGAGTTCTTAAGATTTTTCTTACAATCTTAAATTCTGGAATCTTCTCTCCCAGATTAGCACATGAGTTTACGATGTCTTGCAATCGTGTATAGTAGTCCGTGAAAGATTCATTTTCTGCCATCAAAATAGAGTCAAACTTGCTCGTAAGCATTTGCAGTTTCTGAATCTTCACGAGGTTAGTTCCCTCATGTGTAACCTGGAGAACATCCCAGATTTCTTTCGCAGTCTCACATGCCGAGACGCGAGAGAATTCAGTTTGAGATAAGGCATTAAAAATAGCATTAATTCCCTTGCCATTGTAAGAGGATAACTCAAACTCTTCCTTGGTCCATTTCGACCTAGGTTTTAAGGTGTGAACATCAGAGATAAGTTCAGTTGGATTAGTCCATCCTGATTCAATTGAATGCCACACCCTTTCGTCGATGGAAGATAAAAAGGCTTTCATCCGTACTTTCCAGTACGCATAATTTGTTCCATCAAAGAAAGGGGGTCGATTGATGTTTCCACCTTCAACCATTGTTCACAACCCTATTCCCGCTCCGATACCACTTGTTGGGTCGTATATAATACGGATCTAAATAGGGGAAGAAACACCTAGAGGGGGGTGAATAGGTGTAAACGTATAAACACTCAAAAATCGTTGCGATAAAAAAACCCAATGCGGAAATGAAAATAACTCGCAAGATTTTTACGTGGAAAACTCCATCACCGGAGTAAAAAACCACGGGACCGATAACACGGCAGAAATCCACTAGAATTAAAACACGTACAAGGTGATTTACCGTACACACTTACGACTCAACCTTTTCCATACGCTCCTAGAGGATCTTCTCCGCTCGCTCCAGACGCTTCTCGAATCCACGATCTGCGCCCAACGCCGAATCCACGGCGTCCAACGTCGAATCCACGACGTCCGACCGAATCCACGGTCTTCACCCAATAGCACCCTTCGAATCCACGAACGTGCCTCGCTCCGAATCCACGAGAGCGAATGAACCTTGAATCCACAAGGACACGCGAATCCACGCGCCGATTTTGGGGTAATCGTTGTTTTTGGGTGGTGATGATCCGCCGAATACTTAGATCAAAGATAGATCGGAAATACCATCTAAGTATTCATTAGTTTGATTCAACTCAGGATGTGAGTATGAAAACCTAGAATCAAACTAATCAATATAGATGAAGAAACATAGAGTATTCTCTAATGATTTCCTTTCTTCTCTATATGTGGATCTATAGCCGTATATGATGATATATGAAAATGACGGCTATGTGGATTGACCCTAGAAAGAAAGACATAGGGTCTATTTATAGGTTAGAAATCCTAGGAAGGAGATAAGAATCAAAAACCTGCCATTTCTGGAATTTTACGGACGGCGATCCGGATCGTGATAACTGAGATCCGGATCGTCATAACGAAACAGCCAATTCCAGAAAAACGAAGGTTCGGGATCCGGATCATGTAACTACGATCCGGATCGTTCATACAGTTCACCAAACATCAACGTTCGGGATCCGGATTGCGAAGCAAGATCCGGATCGTTCAAGGTAGATGGTAAACTCAACGTTCGGGATCCGGATCAAGAGACTACGATCCGGATTGCGACGATGTATGAATGAACCACCTTCGGGATCCGGATCGAACAGCCTGATCCGGATCCTGAACATGTCCCAAGTCCAGTTTTTGATTTTTATGCAATGAAAGATTCTTCCAAGTGTTTCTACACTACAAGAAGTATTCGGATCACACAAATTCTTTAGTTAAACATACCTGATCCTTTTGAATTCTTCTTTCTTGAGATTGAGTTAAATGATTCAACTTTCTTCACCTTCAATCTTCAGGACTTGAAACTTTCACGAAACTACGCCAACTCAAATTCCGTAACAGTTTGGACCAGTTCTAGTATTATTGGGAACCGTTTGGGGATACGGTGGTCCCAAGGTCATTGTGAGTTGTTGACCGTTGTAGAGCAGGCATAGGCAGGCAGGGTAGGCATAGGCAGGCAGGGCAGGCATAGGCAGGCAAGCAGGCATGGCAGGCATAGTAGGCATAGGCAGGCATGGCAAGCAAGAAGGCATGGCAGGCATAGGCAGGCATAGGCAGGCAGAGCAGGCATGGCAGGCATAGGTAGGCATAGGCAGGCAGAGCAGGCATGGCAGGCATAGGCAGGCAGAGCAGGCATGGCAGGCATAGTAGGCATAGGCAGGCATGGCGGGCAAGAAGGCATGGCAGGCATAGGCAGGCATAGGCAGGCAGAGCAGGCATGGCAGGCAGAGCAGGCATGGCAGGCATAGGCAGGCAGAGCCGGCATGGCAGGCATAGGCAGGCAGAGCAGGCATGGCAGGCAGAGCAGGCATGGCAGGCATAGGCAGGCATAGGCAGGCATAGGCAGGCATGGCAGGCATAGGCAAGCATAGCAGGCATAGCAGGCATGGCAGGCATAGGCAGGCATGGCAGGCATAGAGGCATGATAGCTGTTGAGAGGCTCCAGCTTCTTTTTTTTCAGTCTTTACGGCTTTGGTTAGTTTTTGTCTCTTGAGGACTTGTTGGGCAGGCCGTCGGTTCTGGCGGTGGTACCCACTGAGAACTCCCTCCTTTGGTGTAGTTCTCACACCCTTTGGGGGTTTTTTCCCTTCTTTTTCCTTCCTCTCCTTTGTTTTGCAGAGTCTTAGCGGGTGTTGCTGATTCTGCGGTTGTTGATCGAGCCGAGGGAGTCGCGAGCTAGATCCCTACCCATGTTTGGAGAGTAGCGGTACCCCTTCAGTGGAGAGCTTCAGTAGATTAGTTGTTTTATTTCCTCTTTTGAGAGACTGTTGTAGTGAGGATGATATGTATCGAGAGACTGTATACACTGATGTATATATTGGAGATACCTCCCGGTTGGGTTTAGAGCTTGTATATGTGGATATTGTATTATTATTTTTGGGAGACAGACTTATTGTATTATTTCCAGTTGTACAGTGATTGATTTTAGTTATACAGCAAATCTTTTATTTATAGCTCTGATATTTTATTTAGCTGTAGTACTTTTCTTGCAGGAAGGACGCTTCGCCTATGCAGGTTGGCATAGGTGGCGGATCTGTTGGCGAGCCCGGGTCGCAGTTTCGACCCCGGGGCGTGACAGTCTGCATGAGCCATTGAGCTTGACAGATATGCGCAGATACTTTACTCGGTGGGGTCGCGCCCCTCGAGTGCCGCTCCAGAGAAGGACCTATTACTTTGCTATCGCGACTTGTCGACGCAGACTGTGTGGGACCGCCTAAGTAACTCCCGTCCCTATGGGGATGTGTGGTAGTAGGTTGGCGCAGGTTTAACTAGACTCTATGTGGCAGTCAGTGTGATTGGGTTGACCCAGTATTTTGAGTTAGTGTCGATGCATCATTTTCATCTGTATCACCCATTGAGCATTATAGATAGAGGCATGGTAGCAGTAGAGTTTATTTCCTGCTTATTTACCTTTCCTTATAGTATTGTTATCTTATGCCTCTAATAGACTTAGTGGGCAGACTGTTGGTTTTGGAGATGGTACCCACTGAGAACTACTTGACGGTGTAGTTTTCACACCCGCTGTTGGTGACAGATTTTCCAGAGGCATCTACCCTTGTTCCTACTCCTATTGCTGCACCTGCTGATCGAGATAAGGGAGTCGCGAGCTAGTTCTCTACCCATTCTTGGAGTATAGTGGTATCCCTTTTTAGAGCTTTGTAGTACAGTTTGCTGGATTATAGTAGATAATTACTTTTGAAAGTTTTATTTTTGAGAGACTTATGTATTATGAGGTTCAGATCTATACTATTTGGAGTTGTACTTTTATATTTCAGTAGTTTATTTTACAGCTCTGATATTTGTATAGTTGTAGTATTACTTTTTGCAGATTAGACGCTTCATCTATACGGGGTTTCCCGTATGGACGACATATCTGTTAGCAAGCTCGGGTCGCAGTTTCGACTCCGGGGCGTGATAGGGGGAGTCTGTGACACCCCAGGAGTTATGATTGGGTTTATAAGAGACATTGACACTAGTAATAATAACTGGGATCGACCGTCTTTAGTCCAAGTGGTAAAGGATTTGGTGGTTGATATTCGAAATCCCAAGTTCGAAGCCTAGTTGCTTTATATTTTTAGCTAAGTTTATTTCAAAATAAACGAAACAGATAGCATGCTACCTTTCTCTCAATAATAATAATAATAATAATTGGGCTTAAGTATTTTGAGATGTGGATTGGGCTAAACAAATTATTATTACTAGTGGACCGGATTGTTACATAGTAGCTGTTAGTTTGGTAGGGACAATTTTTTTCGCACATTTTAACGACAAATTCTAATTAATAACGAAGAAATTTGACGTTATTACAGGGTTCAATAATTAGCGACCAAATATGTGATTGCTCAAACAATACTTTTAAAAACACATTGATGTTTGGTTGCTTATACATTAAAAATCGGTTACTAATTATTTTTTGATGTTATATGTATATAAAATAAAATTTTAAGTTATTTTATTTTATTAAATAAAAAAATTTATTTAATTTAATGATTACATTATTTATTAGTATTTAATTTTCTAATTTTATTAATTAAAATTTAAGCAATATTGATGATTTGAGATAAGCTTTATCTTGTATGGTTGTTTCGAAATTCAACTTTGTCACTACAAGAATATTGTATATCGGTGGCGAGTAATGTCGCCACCGTATGTGTAAAAATTGTCACCGCCACCCTATTAAAGATATCGTGGCGATATTTTTTTACCATAAAATATAATTTTTAGTGGAGATAAGGTGGCAATACGTTTTCGCCACCAAATATATGCTTTAAGTGGCAACCCTCACGGTCACCACTTTAGCTGAAGATAAAGCGACAATTTTTTGTCACCACCTTTTATGGAGATAAGGTGGCAATGCATTTTCGCCACCAAATATATGCTTCAAATGTGGCAATGTAATATCACAAACTGTCTTGTGTTTTCTCTTAACCCCTTTTGAATAAATTAGTTATTTAAGGGATTAATTAGCAGGATTTCTTGGGTACAGCGTCGGTGTGTGTGGGTATTTTTTCGGTGTTAGAGCTCGAAAAACGGGGAACGGCAAAGCGATCGGATCTGAAATCCGATTTGCGGATCTTCCGGAATGGGATTTTGAGGGTTTCGGTACTCGTAGGATGCACCGGAACCGGTACCACGTGATCGGCACGCTTTTGGAGGAGATGGGAACCTTTCTATTATATCTTCCGATTAAGGGTTTTATTTTGTACGTACGAGAGGGAAATAAAATATTTAATTATTATTTTTTCAAGAAAGCGGAAACCCTAATCGGAGAGAAAAAAGAGAAAAAAAGGAAACCCTAATACGGAGGGGAAAAAGAGATTGGATCTTCCATCTTCTTCGATCAACGTGCCGGAAGCTTGGATCGGAGCGTCACCGTCAACGGAGAGTGGATACGGATTCTCACTACCGCGAGGAACGAGATCGGGTTGTCTTCTCCGTTTGAGCGAGGTTAACAGTTGATCGGGTTGTCTTCTCCCTTTGAGCGCGGCTGCGCGGCTAAGGCACGCGCTACCGCGCGCCGTTGAAGGGGGCCGTGTGCCGCGCGTGGTTGGTGCTCGCGCGGGGCAGCGGTGCCGCCGCGCGGGGTTGGTGCCTGCGCGGGGCAGCATACCGCCGCGCCGCTTGCGCGCCGCACAGGGCTGGTGCCCGCAGCGGGCAGCGGAGCCGCCGCGCCGCTTGCGCGCCGCGCGGGGCAGCATGCCGCCGCGCCGCTTGCGCGCCGCGCGGGGCTGGTGCCCGCGCGGGGCAGCACGCCGCTGCACCACGTCGTCTTTGCGCCGCGTCAAGATAGGTCTTGGGTTTCTCTGTCTTTTCTGGACAGAGTTCGGGCCTACGAGTTTCGCATGGGACGATTTATCTTATTGATGTTTCTTTTTGGGGACTCCCTAGGTCCGGGAATTGTACGAAGGCGTAGGGCATTTCTTGATGTTTCGGTCGACACACTCTAAGGTGGGTACCCTTATCGTGCGTCCTTTTTAAAATGAGGTCTCATCATGTGTTATGTAAGAGTAAAGTAGATGTGCTAATGGTTTTCAACTAACCCCTTTTCGCATGAGTATCCCTTTCTTACTATCTGTTACGACGGGTGTCGCGGTGCTCTATATCACACACCGTCTTCGGTTTTTATGCTCATGGCCGCTTACGCGCACACCAGCGGTTTGGCCACCGCATCGGTGTACTTTTCCGGAGAGGTAGTACGTTGACCCGTGTACTCCACAAGGTGACGTCGTGGAGGCCCCTTACGGTTACTTAAGGTGCCGCACAAGTGCCGTAGAGGGGTTAAAAGCTCCAAGGTGAGAGCAAGGTGACTCTGTTCGCTGGAGGTCTTTAGACCTTCTGGCAGGTGTTCCGTTTTGACTTACAGGGGTATTGTGGATTCATGAGGGGAAGTTTTGGATGCTCTGGTTTATCGGTTTGCTTTCCTTTCAGTAATTTTAGCATCTTTTATGTTTTACATCTACCTCTTACTCTTTGGTCACTGACTTCCCATACTGTGACAGGTTCGGTCAAGGGTGGGGTCCGGGACGATAGTGAGGCCGTGACTCGAGGATCTTAGCCCGATTGTGGGCTGGTGACATTCCTTTTACTTATGTTTTGATTACTTTTGTTTAGTTAGCTTATGTGCATGTGATACTATGTTGTGTGGATGTTGGATTCGAACTGTGTTTTATCGTGTGGGCACCGTTTTACAAAATTTAATAAAATATAGGTGTCGTGTGGGCACCGTTTTACAACCCGTGGATTTATCCTTTCAAAACGTGGGTGGCCGGCTTGGTTATGGCGATTGATGATATCTTTTCCCTCAACGTATCTTTTTGGCTAGTGTGGTTTAAAGTACGATTTATGCTTGCGACGCCGTGCATATACAAAGGGGACTCCATCCGTTTGCGGGGTGAATTTGTATATGTGGTGGATCTGCGCACGTGCACGGCGGGGATACTTATAAAAAATAAAAAAAAATAAAAAAAAAGTACACGTTTTCCACTTATTTTAAACCCCCGGGGCGTGACAGATTTTATGGTAGCAGAGAAAACAACTTTAACCACGGTTGTCGTAGACCAACATCCACAGAAGTACATTACCACTAGCAATTGACCAACAAGATAGTCAAGGAATGGGTGCGTAGAGCGCAAGTGTGTTTGGGAAAAAGGGGATAGAGTTCCGGTTTGTTCGCAGGTCATGGTGTTGGACCAGTTAAGTCTAGGGTTGACCCGGTTTCTATGTATGCATAGATAATAGCCCGGTTTTGGTCTTCAATCAACGGCGCAGGAATGGATGTGATGGCTTTGACAGCTGCGGAGGATCGGCTACTTCGATAATAGTTGCACGACATGGCCGGGCAACTGTTAACGCTCACAGAATGCATGTACTCATTGACACAAGATACCGGTGTGACCGATCGTGTTCCCTTTGGTAGGAGGGACGAACCCCACATGGCCCGTTTTGTCATGGACGACTTGAGGAGCGACACCTTTCGGGTAATGCTAGTAGTAGGGTTGCCCACTTTTCGAGGAATGGTCGACGTGGCCACTTGGGTGGAACGAGAACTGGCCGACGCTCGTGCCCAGCGAGAGGACCTTGAGCCCAATCAGGGCCAGAAGCGACCCCATCCTTATCCTGGGGAGGGCCCCTCCGAGGGAAGCCGACCACCCAAACATCCGAAGATGAAGCAAGGGACCAAGAGTACGCCGATAAGAGAACAAGAACCGGGGGAGAAGCCTTGCATCATCTGCGGAGGAGCACACCAGGTGATCGATTGTTCCTAGAGGCACGACCATTGCTTCGGATGTGGCAAGCCAAGACATTTCCGCTCATTCTGCCCACTGAAACCGGCGACTACTCCTTCAGCATTTCGGCGCAAGGAGAAAGGTACCGCCACAGCCCCACAGGAGGTTCTATACGACGGCCAACCCAAAGCCGATCATGACGACTCCGGATCCCAGTCTCTCCGCACCGTGCGCCATTGGCCCAAGGGCTGCGGTCGGAAACCCTTCGACGACCCGGCAGAGGACGCACTGCCCCGGAAAGAGTAGCAGCAGATAATACTCCATTGTAGTTTCTCTTCGTTTTCAGATCTCGTTGATACCGGAGCATCCCATACCTTCCCATCTTATTTCTTTCGCCCTTACCCATAGTTACTAGAAGAAACCCTCCATGGTAGAAATAGGTTCGTTCGGACTACTGGGAAATCCCTCGAGGCAGGTAGCTATGCTCCTTCCCGGCTAGCGAGGTTGGGCAGGTTCTTATGCTCTATGAACTAGTGGGGAGCCGCTTAGGGATCTCGGTGGGGCGCTCGGGATCGACAGTCACAGCAAATTTGTAAGCGGTGTTTGACTGTTTGAAGTTCCAAGTGCGCCTCCGAGAACCGGGCTTGCTGGAACTTGTGAACTTAACTTGTAAGAACGTTTTCTGCTCGCCTTTCTTAGATTGGTGGAAGGTAGGGGGAGTAGCATCCATAATTTTGGTAGATCTGACCTCTCGACCTAGAGCCTTACTTTACGACGTTCTTGTCGCCGGTGATTGGTAGGTATGTCGTCGGCACTATCGATCGTGGTTATTTGGGGAGGGGATACCCTAACTTGATCAGTTGGGGGATCCCCTTTAGCATCGACTCGTCGCCCTCCGACCCCACGACGGGAGGAGAGGGCACCGCTGCTAACCTGTGAGGTTGGAGTTTTAAGCGTTAGTTTTGTACCTTCCTGCCCGATAAAGTTGGGAAGGCTACGTTGTCCTTGGGATTTAGTGGTAATCCCGCTTAAGGAGTTCGATGTGGTACTTGGTATGGTTTGGCTCACTAAGTACCAGGCGGTGATTGATTGCGAGAAGCGCCAGGTGCGGCTGCAGAAACCTGGCTTTCCGGATCACGTGTACTTGGCATGTAATAGCACCTCCTTCTCTTCTATTATCTCTGTGTCGCAGGCTAGGAAACTGATGGAGGGTGGATGTGTAGCGCACATGGCCTCGATGGACTTAGCGACTCGACCCTCGGCACTGCTCTCGGATATCCCTATCGTAATGGAATTTTCAGACGTTTTTCCGACCGAATTGTCCGAGATGCCCCTCCCCCCCACCCCCCGAGCGAGGAACCGAATTCACCATCGAGCTTCTCCCGGGTACGCAACCTATCACCAAGGCACCGTATCGAAAGTCGTTTGCATAATTAAGGAGAGCTCAAGGCACAACTAGAAGATCCTTTGGATAAGGGGTTCATTAGGTCAAGTGTGTCGCCTTGGGGCGCACCCGTTCTCTTCGTACGGAAAAAGGACGGGAGATAAACAAGGTTACGGTGAAAAGCAAGTATCCCTTGCCTCGGATTGACGACATCCTAATCTACTCACGAACAGATGAGGAACATAAGGAGCATCTGCGAGTAATTCTCCAGACTCTCAGGGACCAGAAATTATTTGCTAAGCTCAAGAAGTGTGAGTTCTGGCTTCGTGAGGTGAGCTTTTGGGACCCATAGTTTCCGCAACGGGAATTGCGGTAGATCTTAAGAAGGTGGAGTCAGCGACTAACTGGCCCCGACCGACTACAGTAACTGAAATCCGCAGCTTCTCGGGTTTGGCAGGATACTGTAGGCACTTCGTGGAAGGTTTCTCAAAAATTGCCACCTCTCTGAATCGTCTAACCCGGAAAGGGGAGAGATTTGTGTGGACGACTCAATGCCAGGAGAGCTTCGAGGAACTCAAGGACAACACGGGCACCCGTGCTTACATTACCGATACCCGGTGAGGATTTCGAGGTTTATTGTGATGCATCACGGAGCGGTCTTGGAAGTGTGCTGATGCAACAGGGAAAAGTCATAGCCTACGCATAAAGACAACTGAAGGATTATGATTTGACCATTCAGTACCACCCTGGAAAGGCAAACGTAGTAGCTGATGCCTTGAGCAGGAAGGGTCAGACAGAAAAGTTACCAGTGAACACTATCACTCAGCAAGACCGGTTAATCGCGGAGTTCTCGCGGATGAGTTTAGAGGTTGTGCTGGCGGGTGCTGTTTCGCGACTTTTGTCCCTGGTGGTCAAGCCTACCTTGTTTGAGAAAATCTTGGAAGGTCAGAAGACGGACGTTCAACTACAGCTTGTACGGGACAGGATTCCTTCGGACCGGGAGGGCGACTTTTCGGTCGGTGCGGACGGTGCAATGCGGTTCCGAGGACGCATTTGTGTGCCCGATCTACCAGATCTAAAGAAAGAGATATTATCGGAGGCGCGTTGCGCTCCTTACGCGGCGGATCCCGGTGGAACGAAGATGTACAGGGACCTTAAGCAGACTTTTTGGTGGCCTAAATTGAAGGGAGACGTAACGCGGTTCGTGGCGCACTGTTTGACTTGTCAACAAGTAAAAGCCGAACATCAACGCCCGGCGGGGAAGCTGCAACCTCTACCCGTGCCAGAGTGGAAATGGGAGCAGATCACCATGGATTTCGTCACCAGATTTCCACGATCACAGCAAGGACACAACGCAGTCTGGGTCATAGTGGATCGATTGACAAAGTCGGCCCATTTCCTACCCATTCATACGATGTGGACCCGAGACCGTTTGGCGCAAGTCTACATCAACGAGGTGGTGAGGTTGCACGGGGTACCGGCATCGATTACTTCGGATAGAGACACGTAGTTCGTGTCAAACTTTTGGCAGAGTTTGCAGCGGGCTTTGGGAACCAAACTGCACTTCAGCACGGCTTTTCACCCCCAGACCGACGGACAATCAGAACGGGTGATCCAGATCCTCAAAGATATGCTTCGAGCTTGCGTACTCGATTTGGGAGAAGGATGGTCACGCTATCTGCCCCTAGTGGAATTTGCCTACAACAACAGTTACCAGGCTAGTATTCAGATGTCGCCGTATGAAGCGTTGTATGGGCATCGATGTCGGTCGCCTATCTGTTGGGATGACTTGGGGGAGCAGAAGTTTCTGGGCCCGGACTTAGTGGAGGAGACCGAGACAAAGGTGCGCCTTATCAGGCAGCGGTTATTGACCGCCTAGAGTCGGCAGAAAAGATATGCAGACCAGAGACGACGCGACTTGGAGTTTCAAGTAGGGGAACACGTGTTGCTCCGGGTTTCCCCATCCAAGGGGATTAAACGGTTCGGTTTAAGAGGCAAATTGAGCCTGCGGTTCGTTGGACCTTTTGAGATCTTGGAGCGCGTTGGCCCAGTAGCTTATCGCTTAGCATTGCCACCAAATCTCGACCGCGTGCACAACGTATTTCATGTCTCGATTCTTCGGAAATACGTCCCTGACCCGTCGCATGTTCTCGATGTTTGTACTATTGAACTTCGTGAGGATTTGAGCTTTGATGAAACACAGGCCCGAATCCTGGCACGTGAAGACAAAAAGTTACGCAGCCGGACTATTCCCTATGTGAAGGTGCTATGGAGTAATCATGAAGAGCGCGAGGCGACTTGGGAATTGGAGTCGAAGATGAGAGAGTGTTTTTCAGACTTGTTTAGCGTGGGTTGAGGTTAAGTTTCGAGGACAAAACTTCTTTTAAAGGGTGTGTGATGTAATATCACGAACTGTCTTGTGTTTTCTTTTAACCCCTTTTGAATAAATTAGTTGTTTAATGGATTAATTAGCGGGATTTTTGGGTACAGCGTCGGTGCGTGCGGGTATTTTTTCGGTGTTAGAGCTCGAAAAACGAGGAATGGCAAAACGATCGGATCCGAAATTTGATTTGCGGATCTCCCGGAATGGGATTTTGAGGGTTTCGGTACTCTTAGGATGCACCGGAACCCATGCCACGTGATCGGCACGCTTTTCGAGGAGATGGGAACCTTTCTGTTATATCTTCTTATTAAGGGTTTTATTTTGTACGTACGAGAGGGAAATAAAATATTTAATTATTATTTTTTCAAGAAAGCGGAAACCCTAATCGGAGAGAAAAGAGAGAAAAAAAGGAAAACCTAATTCGGAGGGGAAAAAGAGATCGGATCTTCCATCTTCTTCGATCAACGTGCCGGAAGCCGAGATCGGAGCGTCACCGTCAATGGGGAGCGGATCCGGATTCTCACTACCGCGAGGAACGAGATCGGGTTGTCTTCTCCGTTTGAGCGAGGTTAGCGGTGTTTACCTCTCTCGCGTTTTCGTCGTTCTGAGTTTCGTGTTTTTGGTTTTGGGTTTGGCGTTCTTGGTTTTGTCGTTTGGGCGACCTAGGATGCCCTAGCCGCCGCCTCGCTGCCGCCGCGCGGCTAAGGCACGCGCTACCGTGCGCCGTTGAAGGGGGCCGTGTACCGCGCCGCCGCGCAGCCTGCGTGCCGCGCGGAGTTGGTGCCCGCATGGGGCAGCGGTGCCACCACGCCGCTTGCGCGCCGCGCGGGGTTGGTGCCAGCGCGGGGTAGCATGCCGCCGCGCTGCGTCGTCTTTGCGCCACGTTGTTCTTGCGCCGCGTCAGGATGGGTCTTGGGTTTCTCTGTCTTTTCTAGACAGAGTTCGGGGCTACGAGTTTCGCATGGGACGATTTATCTTATTGATGTTTCTTTTTGGGGACTCCCTAGGTCCGGGAATCGTACGAAGGCGTGGGGCATTTCCTGGTGTTTCGGTCGACACACTCTAAGGTGGGTACCCTTATCGTGCGTCCGTTTTAAAGTGAGGTCTCATCATGTGTTATGTAAGAGTAAAGTAGATGTGCTAATGGTTTTCAACTAACCCCTTTTCGCATGAGTATCCCTTTATTACTATCTGTTACGACGGGTGTCGCGGTGCTCTATATCATACACCATCTTCGGTTTTTATGCTCATGGCTGCTTACGCACACACCAGCGGTTTGGCCACCGCATCGGTGTACTTTTCTGGAGAGGTGGTACGTTAACCCGTGTACTCCACAAGGTGACGTGGTTGGGGCCCCTTACGGTTACTTAAGGTGCCGCACAAGTACCGTAGAGGGGTTAAAAGCTCCAAGGTGAGAGCAAGGTGACTCTGTTCGCTGGAGGTCTTTAGACCTTCTGGCAGGTGTTCCGTTTTGACTTACAGGAGTATTGTGAATTCATGAGGGGGAGTTTTGGATGCTCTAGTTTATCGGTTTGCTTTCCTTTCAGTATTTTTAGCATCTTTTATGTTTTATATCTACCTCTTACTCTTTGGTCACTGACTTCCCACACTGTGACAGGTTCGGTCAAGGGTGGGGTCCAGGACTATAGTGAGGCCGCGACTCGAGGATCTTAGCCCGATTAGGGGCTGGTGACATTCCTTTTACTTACGTTTTGATTACTTTTGGTTAGTTAGCTTATGTGCGTGCGATACTATGTTGTGTGGATGTTGGATTCGAACTGTATTTTATCGTGGATGAACGTTTCCCTTACTAGTTGTTGTTTCGGCCACTCTTTTCAAATCAAGTAAAAAGATTGCGAAAATATTTAATAAAATTTAGGTGTCGTGTGGGCACCGTTTTACAACCCGTGGATTTATCCTTTCAAAACGTGGGCGGCCGGCTTGGTTATGGCGATTGATTATATCTTTTCCCTCAACGTATCTTTTTGGCTAGTGTGGTTAAAGTACGATTTATGCTTGCGACGCCGTGCATATACAAAGTGGACTCCGTCCGTTTGCGGTGTGAATTTGTATATGTGGCGGATCTGCGCACGTGCCCGACGAGGGTACTTATAAAAATTTTTAAAAAAAAAAAAAAAAAAAAAAAAAAAAAAAAAAAAAAACACGTTTTCCGCTTATTTTAAACCCACGGGGCGTGACAGGCAACCACCATGGCGGCCACCTTAACTGAAAATAAAGTGACAACTTTTTATCACCACCAACTGTGAGAGTAAAATAAACACCAATAATGAATAAAGTTGTCGACAACAATAAACAGGTAATAAAACAAAATATACACAAAATAACAAATAATATATTTAAGTAAACAAAATTATTCTTTTAATAACAATTTAAAAGACTAGCTAATTAACTTCTCCACGAGAGCTTGAAACCAAAGTAATAACAACATCAGTTTAAAGATAAAAGGGTTATAATATTTGATATACAGTTTAATATCAAATTTAAATGATTTTATTTTTGAAGAGTTACTCGCTAAAGTCAGTTCCTCCACACCATTGAATCACCAAACATCATGCAAATATGCAACAATCTGCAGAGTACAATAAAAGAGAAGTTAGCAAGCTAGTAGGGATTCATTTATCACCAAACATTGACCATTTATAAACTTATGAAAAGGCAACGAAATGAAGCCCTCCTCCGCAATTGGGGGCTTTTGGCTGGTCCGGAAAAGTTCGGTACGTCGGGTGTACGGTTTAATAATTTAAATATATATTAAAAAAAAGATTTTGACGTGTTTTTTTTTATATTCATTATTTTTAATTCTTTTATCTTGCCATCAAAATTTAATTTTTAAATCTAAATTTAAATTGCTATTTAAGTTGTGGTTCGTAAATTAGAGCGTGCACTCGGTGCGCCGAATTTCTCCGGACCACCCAAAAGCCTTTTCTTCCCTTCAATGAAGCTGTGCACTGGGTGTACGTTTTCATTTACGAACTGCCGCTTAAATAGCAATTTAAATTTAGATTTAAATTTTAAATTTTAATTGTAAGAGAAAGAAACTAACAATTATGAATTATAAAAAAAAAACGCATCAAAATTTATTTTTTTAATATAAATTTAAATTGTTGAAGCCTACACCGGTACACCGAACTTTCCCGCATAGAAATTTAGATTAAAAATTTGAATTTTGAATTGTACCTTTTAAATTTTAAATTAAGAAAATATATGTAGGTTTCAAATTATAATTTTTAATTTATTTTTCAATATAAAAATACTTTTTAAATTTAGGTTTCAAATAACGAATTTGAAATTTATTTTTCTATAATTTTTTCTTTTATTGCAAACAAAAAAAGTGTAGAAGAGTAGGATAATTATAAAATATATAATTTAAGCGTTATCATCTTACATTAGATATACAATAAAATAAAATTTAGTTTTTTATATATATTTTTTTGTTATACTAAAACATAGAAATACCTTTTAAATTTAGGTTTGAAATTACGTATTTGAAAAAAAAAAATTCTCTAATTTTTTTCTTTTTTGATTACAACTAAATAGTGTTGAATAATAGAATAATTATAAAATATATGATTTAGTACAATATCAGCAATTGCCAGTTTTAGTAAGTTGCGATTTGCCGATTACTAAAAAAATAAATATAGAATAATAGGATAATTATAAAAGATATGATTTAGCATAATATCGTTAATTGTCAGTTTTAGTAAGTTGCGATATTTGGTAATATGTTATTCAATTTGGCATATTTTAATAAGGCTCAGTGTTATCATCTTACATCATACATACAATAAAATTAATAATTTAAATTTATATTAAAATTTTAAATTTTGAATTGTAAAAACAAATTATTTGAAAATTAAAATTTATAATATTAAATGTGTACGCTTAGATTTATGAATTACAATTCTTTTAATAATTTATACTAAAAAATTAAATATTTATATTTTGAGCTATATAGAGAGGACTCCGCATTATTATTTTACATCAGATATATAATAAAATTAATAATTTAAATTTAGATTTTAAATTCTAAATTTAGAATTAAAATATATGATTTAGTACAATATCGCCTATGGCCGATTTTAGTAAGTTGTGATGTTTGGTATAATATTATTCAAATTCGTATATTTTAACGAGACTCAGTATTATGATCTTATATCAGATATCTAATAAAATTATTATTATTTTTTTTAATATTGGTTGCTAATGCGCCAATAATAATATTAACAGCCAATATTAATTTAAATTTAGAATTAAATAGGGGAGAAGAGGAGAATTTGTACTCCGCATTATCAATTTATATCGGATATATAATAAAATTAATAATTTATATTTAGATTACAAATTCCAAATTTAGAATTAAAATATATAATTTATTACAATATCGCCTATTATCAGTTTTAGTAAGTTACGATATTTGGTATAATATTATTCTAGTCCTTATGTTTTAACGAGACTCAGTGTTATGATCTTATAATTTAAATACTTTGTATGCTTTTTATGAACCACTTTGTATGCTTCAATTTAAATATCTTTTAAATTTAGATTCCAATTTAAATTTATATTTGGAATTTAAAATTAGAAATTTAAATTTAGATTAAAAAAATAAATTTTGAATTGTACCTTTTAAATTTAAAATCTTAAAAATATATGTAGGTTTCAAATTAGAATTTCAAATTTATTATAATCTTAAGTTAATGTGTACGCTAGAATTTATGAACTATTTTTTAAAAAAATGTATAATGAAAAATAGAAATATATTTAAATTTACATTTCAAATTTCAAATTTTAAATATTTAAATTTAGATTACAATTTTAAATTTTCAATTATAAAAAAAATAATTAAAAATGTATACAAATTAATTTGAAATTATGAATCACAATTTTAAATTAAACAAAATTTTTAATTTGAAAATTGGAATTTCTAATGTTAAATTTGAACTTTTAAAAAATTAAATTTTATCTTAAATATTAAATTTTGAAATAATTAAATTTAACCTTAAATTTGAAAAGAGATTTGCGATTTAATATTTAAACTTTAAATTTCCAATTTTATCAAACAAATCAAAAAATAATAATATAAATTTATATTAAAATTTTAATTTTTCGTTATAAAATAAAATTAATTGAAATTTAAAATTTATAATCTTAAATGAGTATATGCCTTAATTTGTGAATCACAATTTTTTTAATAATTTATACTAAAAAATTAAAAATTAAAAATTTGATTTATAGAAAAATTAATTTGAAAAGAAAATTTATTATCTTAAATGTTTATGCTTGAAGTTATGAGCCACTTTTTTTAAAATTTATACTAAAAAATAGAAATATATTTTAAATTTAGATTTCAGATTTTAAATTAAAAATTAAAAAATTTAAATTTTGAATTGTGAAAGAGAAAATAATTTAAAAATTATACAAATTAATTTGAAAAAAAATTAAGTATGAAGAACAATTTTAAATTATACAAATTTTAAATTTTAAATTGAAATTTCTAATCTTAAATTTGAAATTCTAAAATTTTAAATTCTTCAATTAAATATTAAATTTTAAAATAATTAAATATTAAATTTTAAAATAATTAAATTTGGCCTTAAATTTGAAATAAGATTTAAAATTTAATATTTAATTTTAAATTTAAAATTTTTAAAAATAATGTATTTTTAAATTTTAAAATTTAACCCGTACAACCTGCAATATAGTACTGAGTCCATATTATCGATTTGACGCATTTCATATCACATCTTATTTTTTTTTTGTCATATAGTAGGAACCCAACCATCGATTTGACGCATTTCATATCACAGACTTTTTTTTTTGAAATAATCCTCCCAATTTTTAAAATTTGCGAAATAACCGTTCAAATTTGTTTTTGTATAAATAATCCTGCTTTCGCCACGCGGGCGCCACGCTGGGTGGCCACCTTGAAGGCGCCGAGCGACTCAGCGCCTTCACAAAATTTCTGTGAAGGCGCTGATTCGCTCGGCGCCTTCAGTGCGGTTTGGGACTTACCGAATTTCCTGAAAATTGGCCGAGTCCTCAGGGCACGTATGGCATGCACTGAAGGCGTTGAGAGAGCCTTTAGTGTAAAACACTAAAGGCGTCGAGCAACTCAACACCTTCACAAAAATTATGTAAAGGCGCTGAGTTGCTCGGCGCCTTCAGTGCGGCTGGGGACTTGACCAAATTTCTTGAAATTTGGCCGAGTCCTCAGGGCACATATGCGTGTGAAATGTTGCACTAAAGGCGCTGAGTTGCTCAGCGCCTTTAGTGTAAAACATTAAAGGCGCTGAGCGACGAAGCGCTTTAGTGCTGTACACTAAAGGCGCCGAGCAACTCAGAGGCTTTAGTATTTTACACAAAAGGCGCTGAGTTGCTCGGCGCCTTTAGTTGTCACTGTGATGACCTGGATCTCTGCAGAGCTGTGGTAGAGTCATTGGTGACATCTGGGGAGCCTGTACTGTGTGTTGGAGGTGTTTGTGCACCAATTGGAAACAAGTGGCGGACTTCGGGCTTAATGGATCACGTGGGTGATCAGTGGACTCCGTCGGATCTTTAGAAGTGGTTTCGCGCGAAGCGGATATTAAAAATGGACTCAGCGCGAAGTTTGGACCAAGGAACACCTTTCCGGATGCCTTCGGCAAATTTTGGGGTTGGAATTTGGCAAAATGGACATCAAATTCGTATTCAGCGCGCGAAAACGGTCAAAATGGACTACCTACTTGATGTTTTGGACAACCGGTCACTGTTCATGCCGGAACAGTGTTTCCGGCCGCCGGCGGGTAGCGGCGGCGGCGGCGGGCAACGGCGGCGGCGGCGGGCAGCGGCGGAGCACGGTGGACGGGCTCGAGCAGGCGGCGGAGCGGCCGCGGGCAGCGCGCGGGCGCGGGCAGCGCGCGGGCAGGCGCGCGGGTGCGCGGGCAGGCGCGGGGTCCACGGCCGGCGTGCACCAGAGGATGGGGACACGTGGCATCGCGTGGTTGGGTGGCGCTGTGGGCGCGGTTCACGGGTGACGTGGGGTGTGCGGTGGACCGGGCGGGGCCACGTGGCGACCGGTGGTTGGCCGGTCCACGTGTGCCCGGTCCACGGAGCTGGAGTGCCGGCCTCGGGATTCGCGCCTGGCAGGGGGCGCAGGCGGCGGGCGCAGGCGCACGTGGGCGCGTTGACGCGCGGTTCCCGCGCGTGGGCCGCCACGTGTCGACCTTCCGCGTGGGCCACGCGGCGGGGCGTGAGCGGGGGGTTCGGCTGTACGCTGTTGCGGGGGAGACGTGGAGGCCCGAGGGAGATTCGGGCCCGCACAGTGTTGGGCCGGGCCCAACACTGTAGCCGCCCGAAAACCCCCAGCGCCCGGAAAAAAGGACATTTTGGGTATTATTTGGATTGTCTCTTCCAGCATATATATAGGCCGAGTTCAGCTGCTGTTAGCTCTTTCCCTGTTCCTCCTTTCACAGTGCCACCTTCACGAGATTTCTTCCTCTCCCAGAGCCGGATCCATCTGCAGATTCTAGGATTTTTCTGCAACACGCATCCCGAGGTTACCATTTTTACGGCGTGGCACGACGCTCGTTCGTTTGTGATCTTCTTCATCGCATTTTGGTGCGAGGACTCCCCCGGCTTACTCCGACCTCCGATTGAGGCGATTCTTGCGCCGTTGGACTCACGACAGGTAAGGCTTTGATCTTTGTGTTTTGAGCTCCTCCTCATTTCGAGTTTATCTTGGAGTTCCCTGAGCTTCCATTTGACCCTTTTTCTTGGGCGGAGTTTTGGACAGCACTGTGGTATTTCGGCCATATCTTTGCGTACAGGCATCGGATTGGGGTAATTCAAAAGGAGTTTTGCATCTGGACATCACGAGGAATATCCCCAAATTTTCTTGGAATTTTCTGAATATTTTTCGAAGGTGAGAAATCTCTGTTTACAGGAATTAGTGCTACAGTTTTTGAGAGCAGTTTATTTCGGGGTGGTTCCCTTGTCGGATTTGTTTCTCAGTGTAGGAAACTCGGATTCGAGCGTGCAGGTACTCGTTTCGACGGGTTCGTCACGAGGATCGTGAGAGTAATTTTCTTGGAATTTTCTGGGCACTTCTCGCAGGTAAAAACAGGGCATCTTTGGGACTGAATTCTGGACAGCATGTTTGCGGATACTTGTGTGCTTATTTGTGTGTATGTTTTGGGGTAATTGTGAACAGCGATCGCGGCGGTTTACCTGTTTGAGCATTTGGCGTGAAAAGGGGATATTGGACAGCGAGGAGGTTTTACAGCTGAGGATTGCCCGTGTCCAGGTGGGTGGTTGCTTTATCCCTCTTTTCTGACTTACCCACTAGGAGTATTAGAGAGATCCTTCTTGGACATCTATGATTGATAATTGTAATTAGGACTTGCATGCTTGTGGGAATCTGATAGTGGTTGGGACTTATACATGATTGTATGGATTGCTATGTTAGCACTTAACCTTGCATGTGGAATGGAACATTTAATTGGGACTATATGATTTATCCTGTTAGTGGTATTACTTGAGGATAGATGACATGCATAGGTGGATGATTTAGGTGAGGGAAAATTGTGAATTTTAAACATGTGTGGTTGGACAACGATTTAGCATGATGGTTATATCTATGCGGAGCTATTGATTGATACACATGTGGAGCCATTATTTATCACACTATCTTTATCTTTCATGAGGACATATGCATGCTTGTATGGACATCTAGATAGGCCATCTTTTATCGCTACACTTTCATGCTGGAACCTGACTTAGGAGAAACCTTGTTTGCTTCTTTTCTCCTTTTCGTTAGTCAGGCGGTTCTTGTTGCTCGGGTTTGAGCAGAGGTTTGGGATAGTGTAGCCGGGGCCTGGATTGTGGATTATGGGTTTTGGCGGCGACCGCAGATATTGGGCGGTTGACCGGATGTCGGTTATAGGACATCGGTGATAGGGCATGATTATGGACTAGAGGGTTTTGTGGCAACCGCGGATAGTAGGCGGTTGACCAGATGTCGGATGTGGGACATGATTGTGATTGTGGGTTATTCCGGCGACCGCGGATATTGGGCGGTTGACCGGAGGTCGGTTGTGAGACTTGGTTGTTGATTGTGGGGTATTGCGGCAATCGCGGATATTGGGCGATTGACCGGATGGTTACGTTTGCATCTGATTGGGAATCAGTTTTCTTTTAGTGGAGGGTTGTGTTCCACTGGGGCTTTATAGTTGTGATCCAATCCTGCTTTTGTTACTTATCTCACCGGCGCAGTTATTGCCCGGTGATGCTTTACTCGTGTGGGTCGCTCCCCTCGAGATCGCCTCCGGAGGTCGGGGCCAGACAGTTATGGACAGTTTTGCTATCACATCGGCACGGCTTATTTGCCCGATGATGAGGGCGGCAGCAGGAACTTTGCTATCACATCGGCGCGGATTACTTGCCCGATGATGAGGGCGGTACAGATTGGGTTCATCTGGGACGGTTGGTTATTGTTGCATACGGTTATTCCAGTCTAGGACTGTATTTTAGAGGCATAGTAGTGGTAGATTTTTCTTTTTCAGCGGTTTCATTTCTTACCACTCTTCTTTCCTTTTTGCCTCTGGTAGACCTAGTGGGTGTGTCAGAATTTGAGGTTTTACCCACTAGGGGAGGCTACTGGTTTACTAGTAGTTCTCACCCCCATTCTTCTTTCCTCTTTTTCTTCTCCCTTGTTTTTGCAGTGTCTTCTGCGGGTGCTGCTGGGCTTTCAGCGGCGGGTCGAGGAGAGAGGACGGCTGAGTAGATAGATCTCGAGGCAGGATGAGCGAGTTAGCTGGACTGTTGGTGTACCCAGGTTTCCTCAGACGGTTGTACTTTTACATTTGGGACTGGCTTTTGCCAGCAGGTTGTATTTATTTTGGTGAGCTGGGAGAGACTGATGTATCATTTATACAGATGTATTGTATTTTATTTCCAGCTTCAGTCTGAGATGTATTAGATTTTAGTTCAGCTATGTTTTTATTGCACTTTTATTATTATCTCTTATATCTGAGCAGGTTTGGCGCTTCGGGTACACGGGAAATACCGTGTGCAAGGCGGATCTGTGGACGGGCCCGGGTTCTGGTTTACACCCGGGGCAAGACAGTCACGCCCCGGGTGTAAACCAGAACCCGGGCTCGTCCACAGATCCGCCGTGCACACGGTATTTCCCATGTACACGAAGCGCTGGTAACCTGCTCAGATATAAAATGAAATAATACAGGAGCATAAAACAGAGCTAAACTGAAACTAGTACATCTCAGACAAATGCTGGAAATAAAAGTACAATAATCTCTCATGAATATACATGTGTCTCTCCCAGCTCACGAAATAAATACAACCAGCTGGCCGCAGCCAGACCCAAAATAAAAGAAAATACAACTGTCTGAGTGTACAGGGATACAACAAAACTACTAAACTCGAGCTCGGGGTAGCAGCTATCTAGTCAGCGATCCTCTTACCTCGATCCTGGGAAGAGGGTCCCGCAACTCCAGCAAATGACTCTGCAAAACAAAGGGGACAAGAAAAGGGAAAAACAGTGGGGGTCAGAACTACTATAAAAACAGTAGCCTCCCCTAGTGGGTAAACCTCTATCTTAGACCTGCCCACTAGAACTACTAGAGGCGGAAAATAAAATAAGGTGGTGAGCTATACCTATAACAACTGATAAAAGCTACTACTAAGATGCCTCTAAAGTAATAAGCTAAAAGAGTAGCTAAATGCATGCATCAGAGTATGCATATGCCTGCCTGGGTAACCCAATCTAGACACCGGTGAATACCGGTACTGCCTGCTATGCCTACTAACTCACGACTCAGCTGCGGGATGCAGACCGGTTCCTGGCCGACACGGTCCCATCCCCGAGGCAACAGACCGGCTCCTGACCGGCACGGTCATAAGTACTACAACAGACCGGCTCCTGACCGGCACGGTCTCAAGTACTGCAACAGACCGGCTCCTGACCGCACCGGTCACAAGAAACCCGATATAGTAGGACTGGACCAAGACTCTAATTAAGTGGGAAAAACCCATCCACTAAAGAAGTCCCGATCCCCTATCCCCCAAATCTGATGCACTAATAACAGTCCGGTCAACCGCCCGAAATCCGCGGTTGCCGCGAGTACCCTGTCCTCAAACCTGCCTGTCCCCAAATCCCAAAGCTGACTACACTATCCCAGTCCCTGCTCTAATCAGAGCATACTATCCCCTATGTCTAAGTGACTGGAGAAAGAATGAAACATGGTTTCTCCTAAGTCAATTCCAGCATGATAGTGTAGCAGAAAAAGGTGGCCTATCTAGGTGACATTCAAGCATGCAAAAGTCCTTCTCTTGATAAAACCATTTTAAGTACTCTAACCACATGTCCAAACCTTTCATTAAGCATTCAACATGATATGGATTTAGCATGATTTCCAAGTAATTATACTACATATCTAAAGCATGGAAACACAACCTACTAACTTGTAGTTTTCTGACAATGCAAACATTAACAAAGAACCCATGATCTCATACAGGCATGCTAGGTCCGTTTCGCAGTTCTACTAATCAACATGATCAAGAGCATTCCAATAGGCCTAGTGACAAATCATATGTAGGATCCCTGACCCAAAAGCGTATCCCACGCTCAGTCCAAAATAGTCACCACCACTCTGCACATAATACCCCAAAGGAACATACATAAATTAAACATTCACAGTTTACAAAAATCTGTCCACTAATACCACAGTCCAAAGTTCCTCTGTTTTCACCTGCGAAAAATACCCAAAAAAATCCACGAAAAATACTATCACGATCCTCGCGACGAACCCGTCGAAACGAGTACCTGCATGTTCAATTCCGAGTTTTCTACGCTGAGATAAAAATCTGACAAGGGAAACACCCCAGAACAAACTGTCCAGAAAAACTGTAACAAAGAACCACAGTAAAAGGAGACTTCCACCTTCGGAAAATATTCCAAAAATTTAGGGAAAAATACAGGAGACTCCTTGCGAAGTGTAGATTAAAATTTCCTTTTGAATCGCCTCGATCCGACGTCTGAGCGAAAAGATACGGCTAGAACACCGCGGTGCTGTCCAAAAATCCGCGAAGAAAAATGGGTCAAATGGGTGCTCAGAAAACTCCAAGGTAAACATGGAAAACGAGGAACCTAAAAACACAGAAGTTGAAGTCCTACCTGTCATGAGTCCAACGGCGCGAAAATCGGCGAAATCGGAGGTCGGGGTGAGTCGGGGGAGCCCAAACACTGAGAAGGGGCGAAGCGGGTCGCCGGAGAACAAGCGTTGCGCCGTGCCGTAAAATAGCCAACCTCGGGATACGTGCCCCTAAAAATCCCAGGGATGCTCAGTGAGATGTGGAACAAGTAGAGGAAGAAAAGCTCTAGAGAAATCCCTGTGAAAAAACGCTCAGAAAAAGAGCTAAGTGACCCAAAGTCCCCTATTTATAGGCCCAGCCCACTACACAAAGGGCCGGATTTTCGAACGCAAGATTCGGGCGCATTGCGCCCGGAAATCCAGTTGTACACTCCCTGTCCGACGCGCCTGAAAGTCCCTGGTGAAGCCACGTCACCCCATAACAGGGGACAGCGGTGCAGAGGTCCCGCGGTGCGCCACGCGTCCCCCCGCGGTCAGCGGGGGTAGGTACGGCCCGCCAATGGCGGGCCGACGCGTGGCCCGCACTCGAGTGCCCGACCGGCCGCCTGGTGCCACCCTGTTCGCTCCGTACCGAGGCCCTCCTGCCGTGGACCGCGCCTTCGTGAGCCAGCCTATACCCTGCTGCCACGTGTCCTACGCCCGGTCCACCTGAGACTGCGCAAGCTCGCTGGGCCGTGACGCGTGCGCCAACAACTCCGCGCACGCTACGCGTCCCCCGCCTGCGGTCCATGCACCGCCGCGCCACCCCGCGGACCGAGCTGCGTGAGCCGGCCTAATGATAGGCCGCCACGTGGCTCAGGCCGGTCCACGGTCACCCCCCATGCACCTAAAATCCCCGAAAATTTTCGGAAGCCCGTTTTTGGTCATCCGGACTCCAAATTTAACAAGCAAATAGCCGTTTTCAAGCGTTTTTTCACGCCGAATCCAAATTCGACCTCAGATTGGCCCAAAACCTTTTCTAAAATTCGGCAAATGCAGCCGAAGGCCAAATCAGCTATCAATGTCTCACCAGGTCCAACTGTGGCATCCCTTTGATGCACCATGGGCCAGACACACCAACACTAGGTGTTCTACACAGTGGATTCAGCGGAAAGTTGCATGGGAAAAACCAGAACACTACATCCTCCCCCACAAGAAAGAGTTTCGTCCTCGAAACAAAAGTCATACCTCAAGCAGGGGCCTCGAACAAGTGGGGGTAAGCATCCATCATCGCTGACTCCAGCTCCCAAGTAGCCTCGCGCTCATCATGGCTACTCCAGAGGATCTTCACATAAGGGATGGCCCGATTGCGCAGCTCCCTAACCTCACGGTCCAAGATCCTCAACGGCCGCTCAACATAGCTCAGGTCCTCAGCAACCTCCAGTGGGGTGAAATCGATGATGTGGGACGGGTCATGAACATACCTCCTCAGAGTCGATACATGGAAAACATCGTGAACACCTGAAAGCCTGGGAGGAAGTGCAAGCCTGTAGGCAACTGGCCCTAAGCGCTCCAACACCTCGAAAGGTCCAATATAACGAGGGCTCAGTTTCCCACGAATACCAAATCTCCGAATCCCCTTCGAAGGCGAGACTTTCAGAAAAACATGGTCACCCACCTGAAACTCTAAGTCTCGCCGTCGAGTATCAGCATAACTCCTCTGTCGACTCTGGGCGGTCTCAAGATGTGGTGTACCAATCTGACCTTTTCCTATGCCTCTAATAGTAGATCAGGACCCAAAGTCTTCTTCTCACCCACATCACTCCAATATAGGGGTGACCGACACTTGCGTCCATACAACGCTTCAAACGGAGCCATCTGAATGCTCGCTTGATAGCTGTTGTTGTACGCAAACTCAACTAATCCCAAGTGTCGGTACCACCCTCCTCCAAAGTCCAGAACGCATGCTCTCAACATATCCTCGAGGGTCTGAATAGTGCGCTCTGACTGTCCATCGGTCTGTGGGTGGAATGATGTACTAAATCGGAGCTGCGTCCCCAAGGCTGTCTGTAAACTCCTCCAGAAATGCGAGACAAACCTCGGGTCTCTATCTGATACGATGGAAACGGGTATCCCGTGCAATCTAACCACCTCAGTCAAGTACACCTGTGCCAGTCGCTCCATCGGCCAAGTCATCTGAACCGGTAAAAAGTGAGCGGACTTGGTAAGCCTGTCCACGACTACCCAGATAGCATCCGCTCCCGTCTGTGCTCTCGGCAAACCAGTGACAAAATCCATGGTAACATGTTCCCATTTCCATTCAGGGATTGGGAGACTCTGCAACTTGCCAGCAGGTACACGATGCTCAGCTTTTACTGGCTGACAAGTTAAACAGTGTACTACAAATCTCCCGATGTCTCTTTTCATCCCCTTCCACCAAAACTGTGCCTTGAGGTCCCTATACATCTTAGTCCCACCAGGATGGATGGTATAAGGTGTATAGTGGGCCTCCCTCAAGATCTGCTCTCGAATCTCTGCATCCATAGGCACACAAGCTCGGTCCCTGTACCGCAGTACTCCCGAAGCATCAACTGAAAAGTCCCCTGTCATACCAGTCTGTATCTGCTCTTGAATCCTCATCAGGTGGGGGTCCTCACTCTGTCTCTCTCGAATCCTGTCCAACAGAGTGGGCTGCACGACTAGAGACATAAGTCTAGCAGAGACCCCAGGGGACACAACCTCGAGCTCTAACCGCCTCATCTGCTCAAGTAATGGCGCCTGATCGGTGATCATCAAAGATAAACTCTGTACTGCCCTCCTGCTCAGGGCATCAGCAACCACGTTGGCCTTGCCAGGATGGTATAATATGTCTACATCATAGTCCTTCAACAATTCCAACCATCTGCGCTGCCTCAAGTTAAGCTCCTTCTGTGTGAACAGGTATTTCAAGCTCTTGTGGTCAGTGTAAATCTCGCAGTGCTCCCCATACAGGTAGTGGCGCCACAAATTTAGTGCGAAAATCACTGCAGCTAGCTCCAAGTCATGGGTAGGGTAATTCTTTTCATAATCCTTCAATTGCCGAGAGGCATAAGCAATTACCCTTCCCTCCTGCATCAGCACGCAACCAAGTCCACTGTGCGATGCATCGCTGTAAATCACATATCCTTTCCCCATAACAGGGAGGGAAAGGATAGGAGCCGTCATCAATTTGTTCTTTAATTCCTCAAAGCTCCTCTGGCAATCCTCACTCCAAATAAACTTAATCCCTTTTCGCGTCAAACGGGTGAGGGGTGTGGAAAGTTTCGCAAAACCTTCCACAAATCGACGGTAATATCCAGCTAAGCCCATAAAACTGCGGACCTCTGATACCGTCGTCGGTCGGGGCCAATCCCGGACTGCCTCGATCTTCGCCGGGTCTACTACCACTCCAGCGGCTGAAATCACGTGGCCCAAAAAGACAACCTCCCGAAGCCAGAAATCACACTTAGATAGCTTGGCATACAACTTCCTCTCTCTCAGAAGTTGCAGCACAATCCTCAAGTGCTCCTCGTGTTCACATCGCTCCGGGAATAAACTAGGATGTCATCGATAAAAACAACGACGAACCGATCCAGGTATGGTCGAAAAATCCTGTTCATTAAATCCGTAAAAGCAGCAGGGGCATTTGTCAATCCAAAAGGCATGACGGTGAACTCATAATGCCCGTACCGCGTCCTGAATGCCGTCTTAGGGATGTCCTCGGCCTTCACCTTCAATTGGTGGTAACCAGACTGCATATCAATCTTGGAGAAGACACAAGACCCTTGCAGCTGATCAAATAAGTCATCAATGCGCGGCAAAGGGTACTTGTTCTTAATGGTCACTTTATTCAACTCTCGATAATCAACACACAGTCGAAGTGATCCATCTTTCTTCTTCACAAATAGCACCGGCGCTCCCCAAGGCGATACACTCGGTCTCACAAAACCTTTGTCCATTAAATCCTGGAGTTGCGCCTTTAACTCTCGAACCTCAGCCGGTGCCATTCGGTAAGGAGCCTTAGAGATTGGCGGAGTTCCTGGGACTACGTCAATCAAAAACTCAACCTCCCTATCTGGTGGCATATGGATCAGCTCTGGAGGAAACACATCCGGAAACTCGTGGACAATAGGGGTATCTGCGAGTCCCGGTGCCGCCGTAGGCTCCTTAACCACAGTCGCCAAAAAGGCCACGCATCCACTGCGCATCATCTGCCTCGCTCGAGAAGTCGAAACCACTGAGGCAAAGAAAGAACTCTGGCACCCCCCGTAAACGAACACCTCCTGGCCTGGCTCGCTAAAAGTAACCGTCCTCACGGCGCAATCAATCGTCGCGAAATAGCGAGCCAGCCAATCCATCCCCAGTACAATGTCAAAATCTCGCAGCTGACTAAGGACCATCAGGTCCGCTGGCAAAATCCAAGACTCAAGCTGTACAGGGCAAGACCAACAACACTCCTCTACATGCAATGTATGATCGGGAATCTGTACCTCTAATGCATGCGGCAATCGACCTAACTCTAATCCATGAGATGATGCAAATGCTCTACTGATAAAAGAATGTGATGCACCGGTATCAAATAAAGTGCGAGCTCTAATACCGAAAAGTAAAATGATACCTGCCACCACGTGGTCGGTTGCCGAGGAGTCCTCCACCTGGGCGGCATAAACCCGTCCGCTCTGAGCTGGTGGTCGGTAATCTGCAGGGTGGGAAGAAGGAGCCCTGCTCGCTGGAGCATAAGGCCGCTGCTGGGGCACCGAAGGGACTGATGCTGAGGAAGGAGCCGGCGATGTCGAAAAAGGGCAAGTAGCTCGCCGATGACCTGACTGCCCACATCTGAAACAGTGACCGTGCCTCATCACACAAGTATCAGAGGGGTGCTGACCCCTACAGAAAACACACCCAACTGTAGACCGGGGCTGCGTCGACTGCTGCTGCTGCTGCCTCTGCCGCTGTGACCCCTGATGTCGCGACTGCGACCTCTGCTGCTGCGAGTGCTGCTGCTGTCGCTGGGGCTGCTGATTCTGCTACTGCTGCGGGGGCCTCTGGGATCCCCCGGCCCTCGCCGCTCCGAACGCCCACGGCCCGTAGACTGAGGCAGTGGCGGTCGGGGCGGCCTCCATGAACTGGCCTGTCCCCCATCATCTGGCGCTGGGCGCTTCCTCTCAGAACTCTGAGCGACCAAGCCTCCGCGCCTAACGACCACATGATCTCCCCTCTCAACCCACTGCGCGTGATCCACAGCCTCTGACAAAGTCTGGAGCCTCTGGGCATGCACTAAGGTATAAATCTCTGGGCGTAGACCCGTCTCAAAAAGCTCCACCTGGTGCGGCCCATCCCTGGCAACATAGGGTACGCAGTTGAGCAACTGCGTGAACTCCTGGAAATAGTCCCACACTGACCAGTCGCCCTGCTGAAGATTCTTCAGATCATCTTCTAGCTTTTTCTTCACGCTCGTGGAGAAATAAGTATCAAGGATCATCCTCCTGAACTCCGACCAGGGTAGCTGTCGGGTGACCTGAAACTCTAAGGGCTCGACCCGACGCCACCAAGCATCTGCATCCCCCTCTAGACAGTGTACTGCCAAATGCGCTCTGTACCTATGCTCAATGAAGAAGTCCCGAAATAACTTCTCCATTGCTGCCAGCCACGATCCTATCTCCCATGGGTGAGTGCTCCGCCCAGAGAACCTAGGCGGTCCTCGCTTACAGAACTGGGTGAGTTTGTCAGAAAACTCCCACTCCTCCACTGGGGTCAATGGCCTGAACATCCCCTGGGCCCCACTGCTCGACGACGGTGCCGTAGGGACTAGTGGAATAGCCGGTGGTACAACCGGTGGTATAGGGGCCTCTACAGTAGTAGGGGGAGGTGCCCCAACCTGGGCAAGTAACTGCTCGAACCTCTGCTCCTGTCGGCGGTGGCTCTCCGCCAACTGGGCCACCATGGCCCTCAGCTCACTGATCTCAGAAGGCCCGGACTGCTCCGGCTCCTCCGGGGGTGTAGGAGTACCCCGGGTAGGGATCTGCCGCCTAGGAGGCATCCTGCCACACAAGAATCCACGGGTCAGTAAACAAAACCACTCTCGACCCAATCCAGCGAAAGTCATGGACATCCCCCTATTTCTGTAACCTTATGTTGTCTGCAGCCAACATAATAGTCCACCAGAAATAGGCTATGCCAATCCCTCTCCACTCACAGGAAGAGTTAATAACAAATTGCCAACTTTCGCAAAATATCACGTCACTCACGCCCTGCCTTCCTAAGGTCTGCCAAAAGCCTAGGGTTTCCTAAGTCCCAACTGACCTATCCCTAAGCTCTGATACCAACCTAATCTGTCACGCCCCGGGTGTAAACCAGAACCCGGGCTCGTCCACAGATCCACCGTGCACACGGTATTTTCCGTGTACACGAAGCGCTGGTAACCTGCTCAGATATAAAATGAAATAATACAGGAGCATAAAACAGAGCTAAACTGAAACTAGTACATCTCAGACAAATGCTGGAAATAAAAGTACAATAATCTCTCATGAATATACATGTGTCTCTCCTAGCTCACGAAATAAATACAACCAGCTGGCCGCAGCCAGACCCAAAATAAAAGAAAATACAACTGGCTGAGTGTACAGGGGATACAACGAAACTACTAAACTCGAGCTCGGGGTAGCAGCTATCTAGTCAGCGATCCTCTTACCTCGATCCTGGGAAGAGGGTCCCGCAACTCTAGCAGATGACTCTGCAAAACAAAGGGGACAAGAAAAGGGAAAAACAGTGGGGGTCAGAACTACTATAAAAACAGTAGCCTCCCCTAGTGGGTAAACCTCTATCTTAGACCTGCCCACTAGGACTACTAGAGGCGGAAAATAAAACAAGGTGGTGAGCTATACCTATAACAACTGATAAAAGCTACCACTAAGATGCCTCTAAAGTAATAAGCTAAAAGAGTAGCTAAATGCATGCATCAGAGTATGCATATGCCTGCCTGGGTAACCCAATCTAGACACCGGTGAATACCGGTACTGCCTGCTATGCCTACTAACTCACGACTCAGCTGCGGGATGCAGACCGGTTCCTGGCCGACACGGTCCCATCCCCAAGGCAACAGACCGGCTCCTGACCGGCACGGTCATAAGTACTACAACAGACCGGCTCCTGACCGACACGGTCTCAAGTACTGCAACAGACCGGCTCCTGACCGGCACGGTCACAAGTAACCCGATATAGTAGGATTGGACCAAGACTCTAATTAAGTGGGAAAAACCCATCCACTAAAGAAGTCCCGATCCCCTATCCCCCAAATCTGATGCACTAATAACAGTCCGGTCAACCGCCCGAAATCCGCGGTTGCCGCGAGTACCCTGTCCTCAAACCTGCCTGTCCCCAAATCCCAAAGCTGACTACACTATCCCAGTCCCTGCTCTAATCAGAGCATACTATCCCCTATGTCTAAGTGACTGGAGAAAGAATGAAACATGGTTTCTCCTAAGTCAATTCCAGCATGATAGTGTAGCAGAAAAAGGTGGCCTATCTAAGTGACCATTCAAGCATGCAAAAGTCCTTCTCTTGATAAAACCATTTTAAGTACTCTAACCACATGTCCAAACCTTTCATTAAACATTCAACATGATATGGATTTAGCATGATTTCCAAGTAATTATACTACATATCTAAAGCATGGAAACACAACCTACTAACTTGTAGTTTTCTGACAATGCAAACATTAACAAAGAACCCATGATCTCATACAGGCATGCTAGGTCCATTTTGCAGTTCTACTAATCAACATGATCAAGAGCATTCCAATAGGCCTAGTGACAAATCATATGTAGGAGGTTTACAACATCACCCACCTCGAGCGCTAATCCCTGACCCAAAAGCGTATCCCACGCTCAGTCCAAAATAGTCACCACCACTCTGCACATAATACCCCAAAGGAACATACATAAATTAAACATTCACAGTTTACAAAAATCTGTCCACTAATACCACAGTCCAAAGTTCCTCTGTTTTCACCTGCGAAAAATACCCGGAAAAATCCACGAAAAATACTGTCGCGATCCTCGCGACGAACCCGTCGAAACGAGTACCTGCACATTCAATTCTGAGTTTTCAACGCTGAGATAAAAATCCGACAAGGGAAACACCCCAGAACAAACTGTCCAGAAAAACTGTAACAAAGAACCACAGTAAAAGGAGACTTCCACCTTCGGAAAATATTCCAAAAATTCAGGGAAAAATCCAGGAGACTCCTTACGAAGTGTAGATTAAAATTACCTTTTGAATCGCCTCGATCCGACGTCTGAGCGAAAAGATACGGCTAGAACACCACTGTGCTGTCCAAAAATCCGCAAAGAAAAATGGGTCAAATGGGTTCTCAGAAAACTCCAAGGTAAGCACTGAAAACGGGGAACCTCGAAACACAGAAGTTGAAGTCCTACCTGTCGTGAGTCCAACGGCACGAAAATCGGCGAAATCGGAGGACGGGGTGAGTCGGGGGAGCCCAAACACTGAGAAGGGGCGAAGCGGGTCGCCGGAGAACAAGCGTTGCGCCGCGCCGTAAAATAGCCAACCTCGGGATGCGTGCCCATAAAAATCCCAGGGATGCTCAGTGAGATGTGGAACAAGTAGAGGAAGAAAAGCTCTAGAGAAATCCCTGTGAAAAACCGCTCAGAAAAAGAGCTAAGTGACCGAAAGTCCCCTATTTATAGGCCCAGCCCACTACACAAAGGGCCGGATTTTCGGGCGCAAGATTCGGGCGCATTGCGCCAGGAAATCCGGTTGTACACTCCCTGTCCGACGCGCCCGAAAGTCCCTGGTGAAGACACGTCACCCCATAACAGGGGACAGCAGTGCAGAGGTCCCGCGGTGCGCCACGCGTCCCCCCGCGGTCAGCGGGGGTAGGTACGGCCCGCCAATGGCGGGCCGACGCGTGGCCCGCACTCGAGCGCCCGACCGGCCGCCTGGCGCCACCCTGTTCGCTCCGTACCGAGGCGCTCCTGCCGTGGTTCGCGCCTTCGTGAGCCAGCCTATACCCTGCTGCCACGTGTCCTACGCCCGGTCCACCGAGACTGCGCAAGCTCGCTGGGCCGTGACGCGTGCGCCAACCACTCCGTGCACGCCACGCGTCCCCCGCCCGCGGTCCATGCACCGCCGCGCCACCCCGTGGACCGAGCTGCGTGAGCCGGCCCAATGATAGGCTGCCACGTGGCTCAGGCCGGTCCACGGTCACCCCCCATGCACCTAAAATCCCCGTAAACTTCCGGAAGCCCGTGTAGTAACCGTGGGTTTATTTGTCGTTCTTGACCTTCTTTTGAATTTTATTGAACTGCTTTTCGACTAAGGGGTCCGGGGGTGACTTATGTTGTTCGTGTTTTCTGGGCAGACCGTCGGGGCTCGCGGGTATTTTTGAAAAATAGAGCTCGTGAAACGGAGATCGGCGGCGCGATCGGTTTTGGTTTCCGACTCCGGAATCTCCCGAAATAAATTCCGGAAGTTTTAGTACGGTTCAGGCGACTTACACAATTACCGAGGCAGACCGGACCCTGGTTCGCACCCAAGTCGACTAATTATTTGGCTTTGGGGAATTAGGTTTGGGCTACCCCCACTTCCTTTGTTAGCCCGATCCTTCTCTTCTTAGTTGCGACTTGGGTTAGGGTATTATTTTTCCTCCTTCTTGCCCTGAGCGTAGGTCACAAGGAACGAGGAAGCGGAACCCTTTTCCCAAAAATCTCCTCCCTTCTACCGGCGGAACCGAGGACCAGGCGGAGGTGATCAAGGAGAGGGGGAAACGATCGCTCACCCCAAGGAATCCGGCAAGCAAGCGCGGGGCGAACCATTCCTATTCCTCCTTCTCCATCGGCGGATCGGGAACACCGAGATCGGTGAGTCTTTTTTTAATTATTGGTTTTTTTTACTGCATTTAATTCTAGGGTAGGTTGAGACGGATCGTCGCACGAAGGAGGCGGGACCCTACGGTCGGCCGCACGCCGCCGCTACGGGGGCGCCGCACGGACCTGGGCGCCGTGCAGGGCGCCGCCCGCGCGTGCGGGCTGCACGCCGCGCGGACCTGGGCGCCGCGCGGGGCACCGCCCGCGCATGCAAGCTGGGCGCCGCGCGGGCCTGGGCACCGCGCGGGGCGCCGCCCGCGCGTGCGGGCTGGGCGCCGCGCGGGCCTGGGCGCCGCGCGGGGCGCTGTCCGCGCGTGCGGGCTGGGCCCCGTGCGGGCCGGGGTGCCGCGCGGGGCGCCGCCCGCGCGTGCGGGCTGGGCGCCGCGCATGCCCGGGCACCGTGCAGCCCCGCCGCCGCCACCGGGTCCGACCGGGCCATCGCCGTTTCCGCGACCGACGGGCGAGGGTCGCGTCCAGCAACGGAAACTGGATATTCTTTTCTGCTGCTCTCGATTTATTGTTGGTGAGTATCTGATTCGTCCCGGGGGTCTTTGCAGATTCGGGGAGCACACCGGGACGCGGAGGGGTTGAGCGGCGGTCATTGCACGTGACAGGTGGGTTTTTCTTTGAGGCTTAGCATAGTGTCAATGTTGTTGGAAGGTTACTAATTGCATGTTATCCGTACTAATGCTAACGGTCTCTAGTGTTTGCGATATTACCCTGTATATTGGTTTTATGCTCGTAGTTGCGACACGCGCACCCGCGGTCTGGCCACCGCAAAGGGTGCTCTTTTCCGGGAAAGCGGTCTTCGACCCGTGTAAACCCACGAGGTGAGGTAGTGGGGGCCCCCGTAGGTGTGGGGTTTGAGGCATCAAAAGGGGGGGGAGAGGTGTGACCTGTCGGGATAGGTGTCCGACGAGGTCAGGTGCCCCAAGGTGTGAGCGGTGCGATCTGTCGGGGTAGGTGCCCGACGAGATCAAGGTGCGTAGGTGCTACAGGTATTATAGGTATTGCAGGTGTTCGCGTGTTACTTTTCCAGTGAGCCGAGTGGTTGCTCCGGATAGTCTTACAGTTGGGTTTGGCATTTCTTTCTTGCTTATTATTATTATTACATGTCACTGACTACCCACTCCGTGACAGGTTCTTCCAGGGGTGAGCGGTAGACGACGGTGAGGTCGAGGCAGGAGTGGTCGGGCAGTAAGGAGCCCTAGTCTGTATTTTTTCCTTTACCTTTCCTTGCATTTCATTTGGTACTGTAGACTACGGTGTGGTTCGCGATACCCTTGTGGGGTCGGTGTGGATGTTGATTGCTGGTATTCTGGAATTGGAATTATAGTTCTTTTATTATCCCCGTTCGGCCGTTTTCCAAAGCAAAATAACTAGAAAAAAAAAAGAAAGAGAACTTCGACAACTATCTTTCAAAAATCTGGGGTCGTGTGGACCCATTTTCCAAACCATGTGGATTTATGGGATTTCTAAACTGTTTCCAAAACCTTGGGTCGTGTGGACCTGTTTTCAAAACTGTGAGTTTATCCTTTCAACTTGACTGGCGACGGGCGTTGTATTCAGTCTGCATTGTTGGTTAAATATCGAACTGTTGTGATTAACTGAATGCTTGTGTTGAGATGTTGTAATAGCCGCGACGCCGTGCATATACAGAGGAGACTCTGCCCGATTTTTGAGTAAATCTGTATATGCGGCGGGTTTGGGCACGTGCCGGGGAGGACCGAATTTCAAAAAAAAAAATTTAACAACTCTTTCTTTTCCGCTGAGCGAGACCCCCGGTGCGTGACAGCCCGTTTTTGGTCATCCGGACTCCAAATTTAACAAGCAAATAGCCGTTTTCAAGCGTTTTTCCGCGCTGAATCCAAATCCGACCTCAGATTGGCCCAAAACCTTTTCTAAAATTCGGCAAATGCAGCCGAAGGCCAAATCAGCTATCAATGTCTCACCAGGTCCAACTGTGGCATCCCTTTGATGCACCGTGGGCCAGACACACCGACACTAGGTGTTCTTCACAGTGGATTCAGCGGAAAGTTGCATGGGAAAAACCAGAACACTACATTAGTGTACAGCACTAAAGGCGCCGAGTCGCTCGTCGCCTTTAGTCTTTTACACTAAAGTCGCTAAGCGACTCAGCGCCTTTAGTGTAAAACACTAAAGACGCTGAGTCGCTCAGCGCCTTCGTCTCGACTACAAACCCCGCACGGGCTACAGTGCCCTCATTTTCCCCTCTTCCAATCCGACTTCCCCTCTCCACCCATCTCCCTCTCCCGCAGCACAGTGCTGAAGCACATCACCTCTCTCCCTCTCCCGTAGCACAGTGCCGAAGCACATTTTCGCCGTCGCCGTTGTCGTCGCCGTCGTCGTCGCCCTTTATCGCCGTCGCTGTCGACGAAGCCACTGTCGCCGTCGCCGAAGCCCGTGGTTGCCGTCGCCGTCGCCGTCTCTCTCGCTCTCTAGATCTCACTGTGAGCCTCTCCCCTCCCCCTCTCCCTCCCTCCCTTTCTCTCTCTCCCTCTCTCTCTCTCTCCCTCTCTCTCTCTCACTGTGAGTCTCACTGTGAGAGTTCTCTCCCTCTCTCCCTCTCTCCCTTTCTCTCTTTCACTCTCGCTCTCTCTCCCTCTCACTGTGAGAGAACTCTCACTATGAGAGTCTCACAGTGAGGGCCTCACTCTCACAGTGAGGGATCTCTCACTGTGAGAGTTCTCTCACAATGAGAGCTACTGTGAGAGAACTCTCACAGTGAGAGATCCCTCACTCTCTCACTCACAGTGAGGTTTCACTGTCGCCTTTAGCACTGTCCGCGCGAGATTTCACAGTGAGAGGTTTCATTGTCGATCTCCGACTGTGAAGTTAAAATTAGTATTTTGAAGTGGTTAATTTTGTTTTGTAGTTGAAATGGCTAATCGTCGCATATCCCTAAGTGTTCATGTCACGCCCCGGGGTCGAACTGCGACCCGGGCTCGCCAACAGATCCGCCGTCTGTGCGGAAACTGCCGCACAGACGTAGCGTCTACCCTGCAAAAGAACTATAGCTAAACATGTATCAGAGCTGAAAAATAACTAATAGCTATAGAGATCAACATAACACCTAGATAAATGAAAGTCCTCAATACAAAGTCTGTCTAACTATAAGAAATAAATACAATCCTCACAAGTCTCTCAGAAATCCAGTATAAAAGTGGAATCATAAAATACACCGGGTACATCTACCTCAGACTCTCAATGCTGGTAAGGAACTAATCGGCCGCGTCCTCACCTCGATCTGCTATCTCCGTGCGAACCAAGCCGGAACAGCTGCCTCAAACCTGTCACCGCAGCGGGTGTGAGATCTACTGCAGAAGGCAGATCTCAGTAGGTACCGTCCCAATATCCACGGTATGCCCACTAAGTCTACTGGAGGCAAAACAGATAGATATGTAGATAGATAGATAATGGGTAAGCTGAAAGAAAACTACAGCTAAAATATCTCAATCATAAGGCTCAAGAAACTCTACCCATAACATGATATGCATACACCCTCTACTGCTAAGATGTCTCAGTAACAATGCTCAAAGGAAAGAAACCCATCTAAGAACATAATATGTAACCACCCGCTCACATCACCCAATCTCAATGACTGCCAAAACTGGCTCAATCCAGCCTGCGCCTGTCGTTTAGGAACGCACCTGCCCACTACCATGCATCCACAAGAGGACAGGATTTATGTGGGGCGTCCTAAACTGACTATCTCAATCTCACGCAAAGTGACCCCATGGTAACTCGGCCAGGGGTA
Source organism: Tillandsia leiboldiana (assembly GCA_029204045.2). NCBI lineage: Eukaryota > Viridiplantae > Streptophyta > Magnoliopsida > Poales > Bromeliaceae > Tillandsia > Tillandsia leiboldiana. Next base: position 26,374,387 of record CM055070.1, read on the forward strand.
TCAAGCGACCACTAGAATATCAACTAGGCGCATACATCGAAGCCTCGTCAGGCTCGGTATCATCATCGCACCCGGGGCGTAGCTCGAGGGGAGCGACCCCACCGAACTCAAGTATCACATCTGTCTCACTGTCTCAATATGCGGCACATGCAGGCTATAATCCACGATCAAACAGATCGGTAACTCAAAGCTCGAAAGCACAACTCAGTCGGAAAAAGAACCTCGACTCAATCATGAGTAGCCCAAACACTCTCACAGCTATGTCGGAGAACCCTCAACGACTCAATCTGATAATGCACGACCATGGCTGAGTCGGGAAACCTCCACGACTCGATCTGCCAGAACCCCCAAACTCTCATAACTAAGTGGGAGAACCACCTCCACTACTCAAATCGGAAAAAACCTGACCCGAGATCTAAAATAATCTCATCAACCCAAAAGGAGGGTCAAACTCACATGACACTAGAAACTCATCCCACAGAACTCTGAAAATCCACTCGGCCCCCAGGCGCGAGGTCAAATGCACCCTGAACCTAAAAACAAACCTCTGGCTAACTCATAAATCTAAAAACCACATTTAAAAAGCTGATTTTTCCTTAAAACGGGTTTTTCATGATTTTTAAAACGATTCAGGTGCAAATATAATACAAACCAAACATGAAACCTAGTGTCACGCAATGTCAGGAGTATAGTAAAAATAATCTGGGGCTCTAATAAATTTTTCGGAAAATTTCAGGCAACTATTAGATTTAATTACAGAGAAAATGACATAATAAACATGATAAACTCGCATTCAATAGCATTAAAGGGCATTCCATAAATTTTGGAGAAATTCCAACCCACCAGGATCGCTTTCCGAAGGCCTTGCTGAAGTTGGAGAAGCGCCGCATCCTCGAACCGACGAAACTTCGAAAAACGCGCCGCGCGCGCGCACACTGTCGCGTACTCGAAAAAATCCCCGGAAGCTCGATTAAATCCACTCGAGTCCTCACAACAAAAAAGCAATCATCCGGCTCACCCACGGCTAACTCGCAGCACATGCAGAAGTACCCAACCAACCACGCGCAATAATCCGTCAAAACCATGTAAAGAAAACCGTAAAATCCATTAAAACTCGGAAACCCAAATACTCACCTCTGAAGAAAAATCCGCGCGTGCTTTGGCTCACACCACGACCAACCCAAGGCACCAACAGCTCACATAAACAAAATACATAAACCCCCAACACTCTGCACCAAAGCTCCAGCACAACTAATTACATGATCACAAATCCCAATTAATAGAAATCCAAGTCCATCACAAATAGGAACTCACAGCACACTTCCATAGCACTCTCAAATCCATCAGCATAACAACAACCCACAAAACATAATTTACCAAAATCCACACAACCCTCTACAGCTCCAAATGCACACACACAAACATCTCACAGCAGCAACAAAATACAAGCTCTCATAAACCAATTATAAAAATCCATTTATACACTCTACCAGCTCCCATTGCACACACCATCTAACACTAAACATCTGCCCACACAACCACCTCACACAGCACACACACACCTCACTCAGCCTTCACTGCTCAAGGTGAAATCCACGGGCGCGCACTCGACTCGGGCTCCGCACAGTACCGCGCCGGAAACCGCCACAACGACGCCGTCCTGTGAGAGAAAAAGGGGAGAAAAACCAGGAAGTCAAATTAAATCCGGCCAACACGCACGATTGCCGGCGAAAACCGACCCCAGTCGACGAAAACGCCGAGCGCCGACGCGAGAAGCTGCTGCGCACGCGCCACTGCTCGCTGCCAGCGGCTGCCCACACGGCCTAGCGCGCCCGCATCCAGCAGCTGCCGCTGCCGCTGGGCCTGCCGCGCGGCAGCCTGGCCCGCTGCGCGCGGCGCCTAGCCTGCCGCGCGGCGCCCAGGCCCGCAGCACGCGGCCCGCGCGGCGTCTGGGCCCGCCGCGCGGCGCCCAGGCCCGCAGCGCGCGCCCACTGCGCACTGCGCGCGCTGCGCCTAGCCTGCCGCGCGGCGCTGCGCTGCGCCCCTGCAGCGCGCCTGCTAGCTGCGCGGCCCCCACAGCACGCGCCGCAAGCTGCTTGCTGCGCGGCACCCACAGCACGCGCCGGTTTAGCTTGCGGCACACCAAACCAAAAGCCCAACCCAAAACCAAAATTAACCAAGCTTCTTTAAAAACTGCTACAAAATTTTACCTTGCTTGGCGAACGACGCGCGCGCGCTCCGCTCCGCTTGGCGCCGCGGCTCCTAGCAGGAAGTTCCCACCATCAAAACTCTTCCATTCCTTCTCTTTCCCTTCTTTTCTTCTTCTTCTTCTTCCTTCTTTTCTCCTTTCTTTCTTTCCTCTGCTTTCCTCCATTTCCTCTGTTTGGAGAAGATGAAGAAGGGGTGATGTGGCCTTCACTTAATTAAGGGATGGCTATTAGTAGAGGTGGTTGGCAGCAATAAATGCACCTCCAAAATATCTTATTCCTCTAATTTAATTGCTTTCTCTAATCCACACTCTTATTTCCCTTTCTCTATAACACAGGCTAAAGCCAAATAATTACTCCCAAAATTAATTAAATAAATTAATCCCTTATTAAGCCAACTCCAAGTCACTTTTGCCTTCGGGGTCTCCGCACCGGCCCGAAACCTCCCGAACTCCGCTGTAATCTGAAAATACACATGTCCAAAGCTTTTCCAACTCGAAATGCTCAACTGTGGAGTCGGTGTACTCAATCCAAAAACCGGCTCCAAAATTGCCAGTTCCAACTCACTTTTCACCTTCGGGTCCTCCGCGTCAGTCCGAAACCTCCCGAACTCCGCTGTAATTATAAAATACACATGTTCCAAGTATTTCCCACATTTTCTGCGCACAACGGCAGAGTCGGTACACAACAAAACCGGTCCTCTATCGGCGCACAATGCCCGGAACTCCGAATCAAGCTGGGGCTTCCGCGTAGATCCGAATCAACCCGAACTCATCAGAAGACACATATGGAACACGCCCGAGGCAATTTCCTCCGCACCACGCCATCTTGCGAGGTCGGTGCGCTATACAAAATCCCGGTATTCTACAGTTCATTGGGATGGAAAGTTAGTTATCGATGAGAATGATCCAAAATATATCGGCGGTCGAAAAAAGTTAATCGTGATACGTTCTGATTCTACATATACTAGTTTCGAGACGAGAATGTATCGTTTAGTAAATTGTACAAGAGAAGAATTTCGTTTAAAATCTACTATTCGTTGCCCCACGATTGGTAGTGAATATTTAGCTCACGAAGTAGTAGATGATGAATCATTGGAGGGAATGATTGGATTATGTGAAATTATGGTTTTGTGACGGTATACATTGAGAAAGAGCTACATCCGTCAGATAATTTTGAACCGCAAGGTTATTACACGAGAATGCTCCACAATTATATTGATGTGGGTCATTCCGCTAATGTAATGGGTGATCAAAATATTCCAAACGAAGATGGTATCAGAATGATAAGGTTATAAAAATAACATAATAAATTCATAATTTGTAATCTTCTTTAAATGGACTTAATCATTGTATATACTGCAGAGAAAGTGAGTATGACCCTATTGAGAGTATTGTGTTGGTTTTAAGGATCCACAAGGATCTAAATAGGTACTATCAAAGAGGGGGGGTGAATAGGTGTAATACTCAAAAACCAATCTCAGTGCAAAATAAAAACTAATGCGGAAAATAAAAACAGCACACTGAGATTTACGTGGAAACTCCAATCCAGGAGAAACACTACGGGACCAACACGCAATAACAATCCACTAAGAATAGAAGAATAACAAGGTGATTACCGACTCCACGGACTCCAACCCCTCCTTCAAGTTCTTCGGATCTTGCGCTCACCGACTGCACATCCACTGCACACGTTCGAATCCACGAACGCCACTCGAATCCAGGAGCACACGTTTCGAATCCATGAAACGCCTTCAACACACCGAATCCACGATGCTACGTCGAATCCACGACGCAAACTCAGCCGATACAGAATATAGGCTTCGATGGTGATCCTTTGCTTAGATTATCATTGAAGAACCATGGATGGAATCTCTAAGCAAAGACTAGATCAATTCGACAAAAAAGTATGTCTTGGAAGAATCGTCGAATTGACCTAAGAGAGGCTAAAGAGAAGAACGATAAAAACCTTACCTCTAGGGTTGCTCTCGAGTGTTTCTAAATTGATCGGTCGTTCTCGAGAAACCCTAACTATCTATTTATAACCTTTGGAAACTAATTAGAGTCGGTTTAGCAATCTTATCACGACATGACATTGTGTACCGGTACTCAATGACGCAAAACACAGATTTTCCTATTGTGTTCCGGTACTCCAAACTGTGTTCCGGTACTCAATGAGAATTACAGAAAATCCTGTGTCGGGTTTGAGGAACTCAAAGTGTGGTTCCGGTACTCAATGTAAAAACTGATTTTTCCAAGATAAGTTTTATCCAAAACGAACCAAGTACCGGAATCCAAACTTAGAATAAGTTGTGAGTTAAAAACCAAGTTCCCAAAACCACGTCTAAACCAGGTTTCAATTAATTTCTAATTCCAATGATTATAAATGTACTTAAATCACCATGATTAAATTAATCATACCTGAGTGTCAACTTGAGCTCTTGTTGAATCTTCACCGAGTCTTCGATCGTTGATTAACAATTTGATCACTTCAAGACTCCGACTCAAATCATGAAATATGCCAATACAAAAAGCCGTAACAATCTCCCCTTTGGCAATTTCGTGACAAAACCCAAAAATACATAAAATGCTCAAGACACTCATCTTAAACCAAAAAATCGAAACTCAATGTCATCACCAAAATATTGACTTTCTTTGCGTGAAAGATCCAATAAACAAAAATACATTCGAACCAAACAATCCTAGAACAAACTCTATGACTTAGGACTTGCAGTCTTAAAGTGATGCAAATCCTGCAAAACAAAACTCCAAACAAAATCAAAAGTCAGTCGTTAGAAATTAAATGTAAATCCTACATTTGATTCGTCATTTTGGTTCTTTTTGTTTTTCGGCTCCTTTTTCATCATCTCCCCCTATCTCGAATCATCTCCCCCTTTCTCGATCATCTCATCTCCCCCTATCTCTTCTCTCCCTTTTTGTCACAAATTGTCAAACAGTGAACATACTAGACAAAAGGAAATCACTAACAGCATTAGTTCATAGAGAAAGAGAGATAAAAGCTCAGTTCCGGTATATAACAAAAACGCAGATTGCGTACCGGTACTCGAAGGCGCGTACCGGTACCCAATTAAAAATCTGAAAGAATTCAGTTCAGGTTCCGGATTGCATTTCCTGATCCGGACTGATTGGTTCCGGTACCAAATTATGAGTACCGGTACCGAATTGAAAAATCTGAAAAATTTCAGTTCGGGATCTGGATTGAATTTTCTGATCCGGATTTTTGGTTCCGGGATTGAAAGAAGAGTACCGGTACTCCAGAGCAAAAATCAACATATCCAGATTTTAAAAACTTTGAAATACAGATTTGTGTGCAATCAAGAAAAATAATTTAAGTGAAAATTATGAGATCATACAGATGTCATCCAATCCAATTAATTTTACAAAAATTAAAAAGATTTACTCCGAAATCATGAAAAACAAAGATAAAACATTATAAACTGTTTTTCATATTATATACGTCAAACACAAGTCATCAAAAATAATCTAGAGATCCAAACTCTATCAAGATGTAAAGGATTATCAAAAATGACTTACAGAGATTTCCAAATGACATCAATTTGATTACTACCCTTTCAAATTTGAGATAAGCACTAAAATACCTAAGGGTGGCTCTTTGAGCATCTTTCAACTATCCCACCTTATACCAACCAGGAGATTGTTCAAAATATTTGAATATTAATCTCCGAATGCTTCAACTAAAAAATTTACCAAAAAATTTATCACGCATCCAAAAACATGTGGTATTTCTTTCCAACATGTGGTGGTAGTTTTCACACTCCTTTTGGATGTAACTCTTTCCACATCTTTTTCATTGTTTATTTACCCTTGTAAGAATGCAATCTCTTACGTGAAAGAATTAAATCTCAAATTTTAGTCTATTGGTTGTCTCATGTTTATCACAGTGAATTCACACAACCGAGATAGATTAAGCACCTTAAGATCACACAAGATTACTAAAATTTGATGAATATAACTATCAAAAACTCCTATAATGGAATATCTTCAAAGATTATGATTATGGAGTAAAGTTGATAATTAATATGAAATTAAATCGGAGTGAATGAAAGTAAACCCTTTTATATTCAATGCACTAAAACAAGTCGCAATTATTCATTAAATCCCTTTTGTTTAAAAACACAACATGAATACGACAAGCATTGAAATCATGTAATGCAAAGATCAAGATAAATATGAAAAGAAAACCGATCAAAACATTACATACAGTCAAAAGCAATTTAAAACTTAAGACAAGGAAAGATATCACCTTTCCTAATCCAAAATCGTCGGATTTTGGGTTGTCTTCTATTAATATTACCACCTTCACCCGACATGATAGAAAAACCTAAAACCCGCTACGATACCAATTGTTGGTTTTATAGATCTACAAGGATCTAAATAGGTACTATCAAACACCTAGAGGGGGGGTGAATAGGTATAATACTCAAAAACCAATCTCAGTGCAAAATAAAAACCAATGCGGAATAGGTGTAATACTCAAAAACCAATCACAGTGCAAAATAAAAACCAATGCGGAAAATAAAAACAGCACACTGAGATTTACGTGGAAACTCCAATCCAGGAGAAAAACCATGGGACCAACACGCAATAACAATCCACTAAGAATAGAAGAATAACAAGGTGATTACCGACTCCACGGACTCCAACTGTGACGCCCCACTTCCCAGGGGGTCACCCATCCTAGAACTACTCTAGCTCTAGCACGCTTAACTCTCATGTTCCTCTTGGATCTTGCTACCATCCAAAATGCTATAGCCGAGTTAAAGATTTAGTCCTATTATATCATTTATATAGAGGACTAATCCAAATTCCGGGGGTGTCACATTCTTCCCCCCTTTAAGCCCTGGCGTCCACGTCAGGCTCAAGCACACTCACAAGCACCAGGCGATGTGAGACTCGTCTCGCTAGCCTTAGCCGACCTTGTGAGGAGCTGCACTCCACTCACAACGGTCATTAGCCGGGGAGCCTCGCTCTACCCGCTATAACCCTGGCTTAGCCGAGACTCATCTCACATTTCCGGCTGGTGAATGTCTCTGATACCAATTGTGACGCCCCACTTCCCAGGGGGTCACCCATCCTAGAACTACTCTAGCTCTAGCACGCTTAACTCTCATGTTCCTCTTGGATCTTGCTACCATCCAAAATGCTATAGCCGGGTTAGAGATTTAGTCCTATTATATCATTTATATAGAGGACTAATCCAAATTCCGGGGGTGTCACACCAACCCCTCCTTCAAGTTCTTCGGATCTTGCGCTCACCGACTGCACGTCCACTGCACACGTTCGAATCCACGAACACCACTCGAATCCACGAGCACACGTTTCGAATCCACGAAACGCCTTCAACACACCGAATCCACGATGCTACGTCGAATCCACGACGCAAACTCAGCCGATACAGAATATAGGCTTCGATGGTGATCCTTTGCTTAGATTATCATTGAAGAACCATGGATGGAATCTCTAAGCAAAGACTAGATCAATTCGACAAAAAGTATGTCTTGGAAGAACCGTCGAATTGACCTAAGAGAGGCTAAAGAGAAGAACGATAAAAACCTTGCCTCTAGGGTTGCTCTCGAGTGTTTCTAAATTGATCGGTCGTTCTCAAGAAACCCTAAGTATCTATTTATAACCTTTGGAAACTAATTAGAGTCGGTTTAGCAATCTTATCACGACATGACATTGTGTACCGGTACTCAAAGTTGGGTTCCGGTACTCAATGACGCAAAACACAGATTTTCCTATTGTGTTCCGGTACTCCAAACTGTGTTCCGGTACTCAATGAGAATTACAGAAAATCCTGTGTCGGGTTTGAGGAACTCAAAGTGTGGTTCCGATACTCAATGTAAAAACTGATTTTTCCAAGATAAGTTTTATCCAAGATGATCCAAGTACCGGAATCCAAACTTAGAATAAGTTGTGAGTTAAAAACCAAGTTTCCAAAACCACGTCTAAACCAGGTTTCAATTAATTTATGATTCCAATGATTATAAATGTACTTAAATCACCATGATTAAATTAATCATACCTGAGTGTCAATTGAGCTCTTGTTGAATCTTCACCGAGTCTTCGATCGTTGATTGAGAATTTGATCACTTCAAGACTCCGACTCAAATCACGAAATATGCCAATACAAAAAGGCGTAACATGTTGTACCTTGCTCGGTTAGTAGTGTGCCACCAACGACCACATGTGTGCCACCTACGACCACACACACGCAAGCCACGACCTCACGCAGACACTTCACGACATCACGCGGACAATGCACGACCTCCCGTCTAGAACCAAGAATGTCTCATTTACAACTACAACCTTATGATTGGGGGTAAGTATAAATCAAATTAAATTTTAAATTAATGGCAATGTTGGAATTTTATTTTTACCAAATTTGCAGATTATCTACTTTCTATGAACATTGGAATCCAACTGCTATTAATGATTTTGATACTAATGTTGACGAAGGAGGTGATAATATCGACGAAGGAGATTGTAATGTTGACGGGGGTGGTGATAGTGATATTAATCATGAGGATTCACCAATCAATGATGATCAGAATAGTAGTGAGGATGACGAACTGGATGTTTCATTTCCAGATATAGATGATCATCATGATGGAGGGTTAAATGATCTTGCAAATGCAATTTACAGTGAAATGGACAACCCACAAATAAGCAATGATTACGTAGACAATCCTGACGAGGAAAATGAATTTATTGATCATCTGGAACGTTTTTCTTCAGATAATAATTGGATAAATCAGTATGTTGTAGATCCTACAGATCTTGATATTCGACAAATCAATAGTGGTCTCCCTAGCATCGACGGGAGTTGGGCTGGACGTGTCTTTCATGAGAAGGCATCTTTATTGGATGCTCTATGTTGGGTTATGATAATATGGATCTAAATAGGAAAAAAAATACCTAGAGGGGGGTGAATAGGTGTAAACAATAAACACTCAAAAATCTTTGCGTAATAAAATCCAATGCGGAAATAAAAATAACACGCAAGATTTTACGTGGAAAAACTCCAAAACCAGGAGTAAAAAAAAGCACGGGACCGATCACATGGTGAAATCAACTAAGATTAAACACGTACAAAGGTGATATACCGTACTCACACACGACTCAACCTTTTTCCATACGCTCCGAGTTGATCTTCTCCGCTCGCTCCGCAACGCGCCTCGAATCCACGATTTGCGTCCAACGCCGAATCCATGGCGTCCGACGTCGAATCCACGACATCTGACCGAATCCACGGTCTCCACCAAGTAGTACGTCTCGATCACACGAACGTACCTCACTCCGAATCCACGAGAGCGGTAACACCTTGAATCCACAAGGCCACGCGAATCCACGCGCCGATTTTGGAGAAAATCATTGTTTTGTTGGTGGTGATAATCCGCCGAATACTTAGATCAAAGATAGATCGGAAATACCATCTAAGTATTCATTAATTTGATTCTACTCAAAATCTGAGTTTGAAAACCTAGAATCAAATTAATTAATATAGATGAAGAAATATAGAATTAAATCTAGTTATTTCCTTTCTTCTCTATATGTGGATTTATAAGTTTTTCTCCGTTGATTTCTCGTTCATTTACGGAATATAAAACTTATTTCGGCTTACCCTAAAAGATGAAATTAGGGTTTATTTATAGGTTAGAAACCGTTGGAAGAGGATAAGAATCAAAAACCAACCTTATCTGGAAGTTTTCAGGTCGACGGTCCGGACTGGAATAAGCAGGGTCCGGACTGTCGTCAATAAACAGAACTTTTCTAGAAAACCACGTTCGGGGTCCGGACTGAAGAAACCACGGTCCGGACTGTTCATGCAATTTCTGCAAAATCCACATTCGGGGTCCGGACTGAACCAGGGGTGTTCCGGACTGGATTTGCGCATGAACCTACCTATGTTCGGGGTCCGGACTGAAGTACCCCGATCCGGATCCTGAACATATTACATGTCCAGTTTTTTATTTTTATGCGATTAGAAACCCATCCAAGTGTTTCTACACTATAAGAAGTGTTCGGATCACCAAACTTATTTAGTTAAACGTACCTGATCCTTTTGAATTCTTCTTTCTTGAGATTGAGGTATATGGTCCAAACATCTTCATCTTCAATCTTCAAGACTTAAACACTTTCACGAAATACGCCAATACAAATTCCTTAACAATCTCCCCCTTCGGCGGTTTCGTGACAAAACAAAAATCCACTTAAAGAAAATTCAAAAAGATATTTTTGTTGCTATCACCATACAACAAAAATTTACAATTGAGATCCAAATAAGAATGAATACATGAGATAAACTCTTAAAACAAACTCTAGACTTAGACGTTTGTACTCTCTGCAAAAGAATAATTCTTGACAAAAGAAATCGTTAGATACCTCAAGAATTTAACATTCAAAAACCAACCAGAGAGATGAAGTTTATACTCACCATGACATTTATATAAGCAGATATGCATTAGAATACCAATCAGAGATAGACATATCTTCTAAGCAATAAATTCCAAATGTCATATGTATGTTAGTAATCAAACAACTTGTTAGTAATATTACATGCCCAAATAGTTAGTCAAATAATTAGTCGAGGCATGCATTCATTCACAATATGAACCAAAGTTGTTGTCATACTTACCTTCCAAGGTTTAAGTGTTCCAAAGTTCTCACAAATATGTTCCAAGCATGTTCCAAATGTCATATAATCTCTCTCCCCCTTTTTGTCACTAAAGTTAGCCAAAATTACAAAAATAAAGGGAGTTAAAAGTTCAAAAAGAAATTGTAAGAACTAAAACTAAAACCTGCAAAACAAAAAGATTAGAACAACAAAGAAAAATCAGTCTGAATCCTCAGAACTGCTGCAACCAAGTTTTTGGAAGATCTTTTTAACTAACTTGGCTAGGGATTTCTGCTTCTTCTTTAAATCCCCTATGTCGGCCCTCATCATTACGAATTCGGAAGACATTCGTTCTTGTTCTGATGATAGCCGTTGTTGTTCTCTATATATCGATGTGACAGAGGCGTCATCCTCTGACGTTGAAGCTTGTGTTGGAGGTGTTGAAGCTGTTGCTGCTGTTGTTGGTGCGTCTAATCTCTTTCTGCGAGGAGGTGTGGGTGGCTCATCCTGTCTTGTCGAGAGAGACTTCACTATTGTTGTGTCATTGATCGTTCCCAAACTGTGCATGTATGCGCTCGCACTTGTGTCGATCTTGAACTTGCGAAAGATGCGCATTATGATCATTAGGAATGGAAGTCGCTCAGTAGGATGGGCATTTTCCACATACCACGCCATTCTCGACCAAATGAGATAGGGAATGTTGAAGTTGGATCCCAAGGCTGCTGTGGGGTTTCCAAGAAAATACAGAAATAACATTCTATCCCATCTAAGAACTTTTGTTTGCATGTTGGGTAGGATGTTGTAGCAAACAATGAAGTTCAAGTACCGGTACTCAGGTCGAAGTTCTTTTGAGAAAATAGAGTTCCCTGTCGACTGAGTATCCGGAAGACAGATTCCATCCACAACCACTCTCCAGGTGGTGTTGGTAAAGAGATGACCTTTTAGATAGTGAATCCCATCAACCCTGGCCTTCATTCCCAACACCTCTCCAATCAGCTGAGGTGTGATCTTGATCTTGACATTTCTAACCATTGTTAGAAATTCTCTTGGTTCGTCCTCAAGATCAACCAGTTTTGATGCATTCTGATAGAATATCCTCACCAAGTGAAGACAGTAGCCAGTAGACTCCGGGAAATTGCAGATGGGGGCAAGTCCTGCTTGATCAAAAAGAGTGCCAAATAGTGCAGATCGCTCCTTAAGAGCTTTGACATCCACATGTCTTTCCCCAATGCATTCCCTTTTTTCAAAATCTTTTATTCTCTCAGAGCTTACAAAATCTTGTGGAGGAGGCTCGCTTGCAAGTGGCTCTTCAATGGAAATTCCTCGAGCACTACCTCTTTTTCTAGCAATGCTCTTCCTTTTCATTTTAACTGGAGTTGATTCCATTGGGGCTTTCCCTTTTTCTGCAGCAGTAGGCGCTGTCTTCGCCTTTGTTGTAGCTGCTAGGGCTTTCCCTTTCGAGGCAGTTGCCGTAGCATGCACTGTGCCTTCCTCCATAAGTTCATCCCAGTCGACGGATTCTGTCTCGGATTCCGTCTCAGAATCGTCCCGAGTTTTCTTAGCCCTCTTTGGTTTGTTCGTTGCTCTTGCGTGTACCATGGCTACAAGGAGCACAATAATCCAAGCAAACACCATTCTTGCTTGTGCCTTAGTAAATGAGAAACCTGCGAGCAAGAACTCAAGAACACGAAAAATTGTTTAATTTTCAAAATTTTGAGAAATTGTACCTAAACAATCATTATCATGTAGAGAGACTAGGAATCAAATTAGTTTTGCAAAAAGAATTTTAAAAATAGATCAATTCCATGATTTTCAAAAAAATTTATTATATGCCATAAATCTAATTTTCAGAAATTGAAGCCTAAAAATCCGTTAATCAAGAGAATACCAAGCATATAAACAAAACTAATCTACTCAGAGTTCTTATTTCAAAAGAAATTTGACCAAAAACCATCTAGAATTGAAATTGAATCATGATTTTCACTCACGTTGTGATGAACAATGCAAAACCAGTGAAAAGATTGAGTTTTGATCAAAGAGACTTACTTGAATCCGAAGAACTCGAGTTAGAAAGGCTCCAAATTAGTTGTTTTCTAGAGAGAGAAACTCTGGAGACTTGGAAACAAAAGCTTGTGATAAAAAGAAATCAAAACCCTTTCGTTTCTTATAGAACCTAGCCGCGGTCCGGATCGGCTCAAGAATGCAGTCCGGATCGGCTACCCGCAGACAATTACTGCGTTCGGGATCCGGAACAGGAATTCCAGTCCGGATCGGCTCCAACTTTTTCTTCAGAAAAATTTAGAAAAATTCCAGAAATTCCAGAAAAAGATTGTAAGCATTTTTGTATGTCAACTTTAAACAAAAACATCGTTTCATATCAAAAGAAATAGATTATGCTAAATCTATCAATAATATCCAAGTAATGAAACGAAGATTTATAAAAATTAAATCCTTTAAAGTTGATCAAGTTCAAAAACATCTATCACGAACTAATGAGTAATGCGTTTATCAAATCATCAATTTAATAAAGAAAATAAAGCACCAAGATCGATAGATGTTTGAAATCCCAAATAAGTTAGATAATATATCTAGTCAATTTATTGTAAGGAGTGGCTCTTTGAGCATCTTTCAATAAAAATCCCACCTTATACCAACCTTGGAATTTGACAAAGTCAAGTATTCCAATAAGCATTTTATCTAATCATCAAGAAAAATCATGCTTTGTATACATGTGGTAGCTGCACACAGTACTCGGACGACTGAGGTGGTAGCTCTTTCCTCCATGTGGTGGTAGTTTTCACACTCCTCGTTGGGATGTAACTCTTTCCACATCTTTTGAGCATAAACATTTTAGTAAACTCCCCCTCAATTGGCTATCAATTATTTAAGATATAAGGTATTCAACCAAAAATTGATCTCGAGTTCATACTTGACTTAATTGTCAAATAAGATAAAAACTATACCAAGAGATCATTGAGAGAGAAATTGACTTTGGTCAATTAAAAATGAACTAATTGATATAAACGATCATTGCATCAAATGAATTATCATGATATCCAAATCATAATAAATTTCTCAAAAATATGAAAGGATGCAAATAAAGTCAATTATACTAATGCTCAATTAATGTTCTATGTACAAGCATAGATAAAGAACACAAACACAAAACAAAACCTAACCTAAGCAATGATTTCAAAAAAAAAAGTGTTATTTCAAAGAAAGCATTCCAATTGCTTTACGCAAATGAATAAACCGTTTTTGATCCAAAGGTTTTGTTAAAATATCGGCTAATTGATCTTCAGTTGAAACATAAGAAATTTGAAGAATACTTGATTCAACTAGCTCTCTTAGAAAATGATATCTAAGTTCAATGTGTTTTGTTCTTGAGTGCAACACATGATTTTTAGAAATATTTATAGCACTAGTGTTGTCACAAAGAATAGTTACCGAAGACGCAGGAATTCGGAAGTCGCTCAAAACGCTTTTCATCCAAATCAATTGTGTCGAACAACTTCCTGCTGAAATATATTCCGCTTCGCCAGTCGAGAGTGCAATGCAGTTTTGCTTTTTACTATGCCATGCAACAAGGCAATGGCCAAGATAAAAACATGCACCACTCGTACTTTTCCGATCATCCACTGATCCTGCCCAATCAGCATCTGAATATCCTATTATGTCAAGAGTTGTTCCCATAGGATACCAAATTCCGAAATTCAAGGTTCCTTTGACGTACCGGATGATCCTTTTCACCGCTTTCAGGTGAAACTCCTTTGGTGCTGATTGATATCTCGCGCAAATCCCAACACTAAAGGATATATCTGGGCGACTAGCCGTGAGATAGAGTAGACTTCCTATCATGCTGCGATAAAGCTTCTCGTATACACTTTCACTAAGAGATTCACTTCCTAATCCCTTATTGCTAGTTCCCATTGGAGTCGGAAAGTCTTTAGAATTTTCTAATTCGAATTTCTTCACCAACTCCCTTGCATACTTGGATTGGCACAGATGGATGCCATCTTCATTTTGTTTCACTTGCAATCCAAGAAAATATGTTAGCTCGCCCATCATGGACATCTCAAATTCGCTTTCCATGGTTTCTGCGAATTATGAAGCATCGTTGTTTCTTGTTGCTCCAAATACAATGTCATCGATATAGATTTGTGCCACAATAAAGTTATCCTGATAATGCTTCACAAAGAGTGTCCGATCCGCTCCCCCTCGAGTGTAGCCCTTTTCCAAAATGTGCTTTGTCAACCTTTCATACCATGCTCGCGGTGCTTGTTTTAGACCGTAAAGAGCCTTTTTCAATCGAAAAATACGGTTAGGTAGTTTATGGTCAATGAAACCTTTCGGTTGAGCCACATAAACTTCCTCATTTAAAAAACCATTTAAAAATGCGCTCTTAACGTCCATTTGAAAAAGCTTAATTTTGAAATGACAAGCAATCGCGAAGAGGATGCGAATTGACTCGAGACGAGCTACCGGGGCGAACGTCTCATCAAAGTCTATACCTTCTATTTGTGAATAGCCCTGAGCAACTAGGCGTGCTTTGTTCCTGATGATGGTACCATCCTCGATTTTCTTATTCTTGAAAATCCACTTAGTACCAATCACGGTGTGTTGCTTCGGTGGCTTCGTTAGTTCCCGGACTTTGTTTCTTTCGAACTGATGGAGCTCTTCCTGCATTGCTTCAATCCAGTAATCATCTCGAAGAGCTTCATCGACGTTCTTTGGTTCTATCATGGAGATGTAACATGCGACTCCACAAACCAACTGTCTCCAAGTCCTGACTCCTTATTGTGGGTCTCCAATAATATTTGATTCTGGATGATCCTTGGAGATACGTAACGTTTGAGGTAACGGAGTACTCGGAGGTACATGTGATGATTCCTGCATTTCAGATAAACTAGAAGAACAGTTAGATGCATCAATATTATCGGAAGAATTATTATGAGAAGATGGATTTACAGGAGTATTGTCACGCCCCGGGGGTTTCATTCAGCGGAAACAATCATCAAAAACGGGTTCGTTTTGCATGTAGACATTTTTTTTTTTGAAAATCCTTTCTTCCCCAGAGCGTACCCAGTTCCGCCGCATACACAGATTTACTCTACAAACGGGCAGAGTCTCCTCTGTATATGCACGGCGTCACAGCTAATACAGCATCATAACTCATTCAATCACAACAATTCCCAGACATACACCACAAACAGAACTGAACAATTTTCAAGGCCGACTGGTTTGAAAGAATAAATCTATAATTTTGAAAGCGATGCCCACCCGGCATCCAAATTTCTAAAACAGTTTCGAAAGACCATAAAATCCACAGGGTTTTTAAAACAGTGCCCACACGACACTTAGGTTTTGAAATCCATTTTCGAAATCCATAAATCCACAAGGTTTTGAAAACGGTGCCCACACGACACCTAGGTTTTTGAAAACGGTTTTCGCAATCCTTTATGTTTTGCTTTCTTGTTGTTTTCTCAAAGCGGCCAACAGAGAGAGAGAAAAAGAAATTCAATAAATAAATAGTAATATGTCGACATCCACACCGACCCCACGAGGGTATCGAGAACCACACAGTAGGCTACAAATAATAATGAAGTGCGAAAGGAAAGGGAAAATACTGTCCGGGATCCTCCTGGACCCGAAAACTCCCGTCTCGGCGTCACCGTCGCCTAGCTCTCACCCCTGAAGGAACTTGTCACGGAGTGGGAAGTCAGCGACACGATAATACGAATAATAAAGCAGGAAAAAAATAATAAAGCCAACCGTCAGACGATCCAGAGCAACCACCCTCTCAAGACGGGAAAAGAAACACGAACACCTGTAAAACCTGACCACGTCGAGCATCTACGTCGACGGGTCGCACCGCTCACAAAGAGCCATGAACACCTGTAACACCTGACCACGTCGAGCATCTACGTCGACGGGTCGCACCGCTCGCACCTTGGCGCCTCAAAACCCCACAACTACGGGGGCCCCACTACGTCACCTCGTGGGTTTACACGGGTCATGGACCACTTTTCCGGAAAAGCGCACCCTTTGCGGTGGCCAAACCGCGGGTGCGCGTGCTGCAGCCTCGAGCATAGTAACCAAGAATACCGTACATAATCAAGTAACGAGGATCATAGAGACTATCAACCACATAAAATCAAATAACGAGAACCATAATGACCATCAACCACATATAATCATATAACACGAACCATAATGACTGTCCATAATATCGCAGTTAACCGTAAAAAAAGAGTTAATCACAAGTGTCGGAAATGCCATGCTAAGTCTCCAAATAAAACCCACCTCAAACACGAAGGAGAAGACGTGCTGAAGCTCCAACTAAAAATACCCTCGCCGTGTGGCCGAACAGCTACAATAAGAATTATTTGTTAAAAAATATCGTCGTGGTTAAAAACACTCAAAAACGGGGTGAAACGGGCTAAAAACGGAGCTTCTGGACCATTTTCTGAAGACAGGTGCACGGATCCAGGCGTGGACCGGGTCCACGACGGTAGACCGCAGCGGCATGAGCCGGGCCGCGCACGAGCTGAGGCGCACGCCGGGTCCACACCGTTTGGGCTACGGGGTGTGCACCGGGTGCAAGCCTCAGCGGTAGACCGCGCGGCCTGGCGCACGTATTCGTGCGCCGGGTCCGCGCCCCTGGGCCCGGGAGCCGTGCACCGGGTGCACGCCGGGTCCCATGGACCGCGCGGCCTGGCGCACGCTTTCGTGCGCCGGGTCCGCGCCCCTGGGCCCGGGAGCCGTGCGCCGGGTGCACGCCGGGTCCCGTGGATCGCGCGGCGACCTGGCCATACCAGGTGAACAGTGCCGCCCCTTTTCGCCCCCCCCCGCGGCTCCGATTGCGACCCCGCGACCCCGGCGACTTCGGCGACGACCCCGTGGACACGATAACGGCGGCGGCAGCCTCCCGTTTAACAATGGCGGCGGCGTCCTCCCGTTCAACAACTCGTATCGCCCGCGACACCGACGAAAAAGGAAAACCTCATACCAAAAAGAACGGAAAACCTGAATCGCTCACCTCGTTTTCGCCGGTAAGGGAGGAAGGAGGAGGATCGTCCCGCTCTCGTTCGCCGGATTCCGCAGGAAGTGCGATCGTCCTTCCTTCTCCCCGTCTCGTCTCCTCGGTTCTTCACGCCAACCGATGGAGGGGAAAAGCTAGGGATCGGGTTCCTCGCACGCGCTCGGGTGGAAAACTACGCACCGGAAATGAGAAGTGGGGAAAAACCCTACGCCCCCAACCAAAAATGTAAATTGATCGTACGGGTGTGAATGGGGGAGTGGGATTGAACCCTAAACCCCCAAATTCGAAACTTAGTGATCGGGTGCGGATCAGGGTCCACTTACCTCAAAAAGCGTGCCGATCTCCCGCATGCTTTTTGATGCACCCGGGACCGCTGGTTTACCTCGAAAAGCGTGCCGATCGCCCGCACGCGTTTTGATGCACCCGGAACCGCTGGTAACCTTCCGAAATTTATTCTGGGAGATCCCGGGGTCGGAATTCGAATTCGAATCCGATCGCGCCACCGATCTCCGTTTCGCGAGCTTTATTGCCTAAAAATACCCGCGAGCCCCGACGGTCTCCCCAGAAACAAAGAATTATTAGCCCACCCTCCGGACCCCTAAAAGCGATGCGGAAAACTAAAAACTGAAAAACCCTTTTTACATGTGGTTACTACACCACTCACCTCTTAAAATGAGTTTCGTCCTCGAAACTCAAACCTGGGTCGCGGTGAAAAGGTTGGGGTAGCACTCCCTCATTTTTGACTCCAGCTCCCACGTCGCTTCTCGCTCCTCATGGTTGCTCCAGAGCACCTTCACGTAGGGGATGGCTCGGTTTCGCAGTGATTTGCTTTCCCTTGCTAGGATTCTCACTGGGGTTTCCTCGAAGCTTAGGTCTTCCTTAAGTTCGAGTGCAGAGACGTCCAGAACGTGTGATGGATCGGAAAGGTACTTTCGGAGCATTGAAACGTGGAACACGTCGTGGACTCGATCGAGGTTTGGTGGTAGGGCAAGGCGGTAAGCCACTGGGCCAATGCGCTCCAGGATCTCGAATGGCCCCACAAACCGTGGGCTCAGCTTGCCCTTCAGCCCGAAACGCTTGATTCCTCTGGATGGCGAGACCCGCAAAAACACATGCTCTCCCACTTGGAATTCCAAGTCGCGGCGCCTCTGGTCTGCGTAGCTCTTCTGTCGTCTCTGGGCGGTCAGTAAGCGCTGTCTGATGAGGCGTACCTTCTCTTCAGTTTCTTCCACTAAGTCGGGTCCCAAGAACTTCCGTTCTCCCAAGTCGTCCCAACAGATCGGGGATCGGCAGCGCCTCCCATACAAGGCTTCGTAGGGTGCCATCTGGATGCTGGCCTGGTAGCTGTTGTTGTAGGCGAATTCCACGAGGGGTAGGTAGCGTGCCCAACCGACCCCCCAGTCAAGTACACAGGCGCGAAGTAGGTCCTCGAGAGTCTGAATCACTCGCTCCGACTGTCCGTCCGTTTGGGGGTGGAAGGCTGTTCTGAACTGGAGTTTGGTCCCCAAGGCCCGCTGTAGACTCTGCCAAAACTTCGAGACAAAGCGTGTGTCTCTATACGAGGTGATCGATGCCGGCACTCCATGCAGTCTCACGATCTCGCTGATGTAGACTTGAGCTAACCGCTCTCGGGTCCAGGTGGTATGAATGGGCAGGAAGTGTGCTGACTTGGTTAACCGGTCCACTATGACCCAAATCGTGTCGTGCCCCTGCAGCGAACATGGAAACCCAGTGACAAAATCCATGGTGATCTGATCCCACTTCCACTCTGGCACCGGTAAAGGCTGTAACTTTCCTGCTGGTCGCTGATGCTCAGCCTTTATCTGTTGACATACCAGGCAATGAGCTACATGTGGTGTCACATCCCCCTTCAGCTTGGGCCACCAGAAGGTCTGCTTGAGGTCCCTATACATCTTCGTGCCCCCTGGATGCGCCGCATAAGGGGCGCGGTGTGCCTCTACCAGAATTTCCTCCTTCAACTCCGACGAATTCGGCACGCAAATCCGCCCGCAAAACCGTAGGGTGCCGTCGCCTTCCACTGAAAAATCGTTCTCTTGGTCCGGGGAGATCTTGTCTCGTACGAGCTGTAAGTGAGAGTCGGTTTGTTGTCCTTCCCGGATCTTCTCGAACAGCGTCGGCTTGACTACCAAGGTTAAAAGTTGCGCAACCGTGCCCGCTTGTACCACCTCCAACTTCAATCGTGCGAACTCCGCGATCAAGCTGCTCTGCTCAGTTATCGCGCCTCCAGACACCCCTTCTAGTTGCCCCTTCCTGCTCAAAGCGTCTGCCACCACGTTTGCCTTCCCGGGGTGGTATTGGATTGTTAGATCGTAATCCTTCAGCAACTCTAGCCACCGCCTCTGCTGCAAATTTAATTCCTTTTGGGTGAACAGGTACTTAAGGCTTTGATGGTCCGAGAAGACGTTACAGTGGACACCAAAGAGGTAGTGTCTCCATAACTTTAGAACGAAGACCACCGCAGCCAGCTCCAAATCATGTATCGGGTAGTTCTTTTCGTAATCCTTCAGTTGCCTGGAAGCATAGGCTATTACTTTCCCTTGTTGCATCAGTACACCCCCAAGGCCGATCCTTGATGCGTCGCAGTACACTTCATAATCCTCTCCGGGTGCTGGTAGTACAAGTATTGGTGCCCTGGTGAGCCTTCTTTTGAGTTCTTCGAAGCTCTCCTGGCATTTAGCCGTCCATAAAAACTTCTCCCCTTTCCTGGTCAACCGGTTTAAAGGGGCAGCAATTTTCGAGAAACCCTCGACGAAGCGTATGTAGTATCCTGCCAGGCCCAGGAAACTGTGAATCTCTGTCACCGTAGTCGGCGGCTGCCAATCGATCACCGATTCCACCTTCTTGGGGTCCACGGCGATTCCCTCCGCCGAGATCACGTGTCCTAGAAATCCCACTTCGCGCATCCAGAATTCACATTTCTTGAGCTTAGCGAACGGCTTCTGATCCCTGAGAGTCTGGAGAATCGTTCGCAAATGGTCCTCGTGCTCCTCGTCGGTGGGTGAATAGATCAGGATGTCGTCGATGAAGACCACTACGAAATGGTCTAGAAAGGGCCGAAAGATTCTATTCATCATATCCATGAATACCGCGGGGGCGTTCGTAAGCCCGAACGGCATAACTGTGAACTCGTAGTGGCCGTACCGGGTCCGGAAGGCGGTTTTTGGAATGTCTTCGTTCCGAACCCGGAGCTGGTGGTAACCCGATTACAGGTCAATCTTTGAAAAGACCGTCGCTCCCCGTAGTTGGTCGAAGAGGTCGTCGATTCTAGGCAGGGGGTACTTGTTCTTCACTGTAACCTTGTTTATCCCTCTGTAGTCGATGCAGAGACGCAGGCTTCCGTCTTTCTTCTGCACAAAGAGTACCGGTGCGCCCCAGGGCGACACACTCGACCTGATAAACCCTTTGTCCAAGAGGTCCACCAGTTGCGCCTTAAGCTCCTTCAACTCTGCGAAGGCCATTCGGTAAGGCGCCTTCGTAATAGGCTGCGTGCCCGGTAGGAGTTCGATAGGGAACACCATCTCCTGTTCATGGGGCATCCCGGGCAGTTCCGTCGGGAAAACATCGGGAAAGTCCCTCACTACTGGGATGTCAGAAAGTGTTGCCGGGGGTCGGGTGACTAGATCCACAGACGCCAAGTAGGCCACACACCCACCCTCTACTAGTCTTCTGGCCCTTGTTGCTGAGATGACCGCTGGGAAGGAGGTGCTCTTGCACGCCAGATACACGTGCTCAGGGAAACCCGGTTCTTGTAGTTTCACCTGCCGCTTCTCACAGTCAATAAGTGCATGGTACCTCGAGAGCCAGTCCATGCCCAACACTGCGTCGTACTCCTTCAGGGGAATTACCACCAAATCCCAAGGGCAGGCCAGTCGCCCTAGCTTAATCGGGCAGGCGGCCACAAAGCTGACCGCCTCCAATGCCCCACCCGCCGTTTGGACCGTCATTCGACTTTGGAGAGGTATCTCCCCAAGACCATACACAAACACGAAGTCACGAGAAATGAAAGAGTGTGTTGCTCCGGTATCAAAAAGAGTTCTAGCACGGGAATTTGAAACAGAAGTAATACCTCCAAGTACATCCTCCGGCGGGTCCGTCTCTTGGCGGTTCATCGAGTAAACTCTCCCGCCAGCCTGAGGTTGTCTTTCCCCCTCTCGCCGTGGTGCAGGGGGTCTAGAAGTCGACCCCATAGGAGCTTTTCCCCGTCCAGAAGGTTGTGGCGAAGGTGCAGAAGCTGCTGAGGAAGCCGTTCCCAAGGTTAAGGGGCAGTTGCGGCGAAAGTGCCCCTGCTTGCCGCAGCGATAGCAACGATCATTTCTTTGGGGGCAATCCAACACTCGATGCGCCCCCCCGCATATCACACAAGGCCCATCCCCCGGCCTCGGTCCTCCTGCAGGTGCGCTCCGAGATCCTGTCTGTGTTCTCCACCGTTTGGGGGGTCGGTTCCCGCTAGAAGAGCCTCCCCCCGAGTACCGTTGCGGTCGCCTCTTGTCCTCGTACTGAGTCGGGGTCTCCCTTCTGGCGCGCGTAACAGCGAACCCGCGCTCCACTAAAGTGGCCCTGTCGACCACTTTCTGAAAAGTGTGTAAGTCGGCTGCTTGTACCACCTGGAATATGTCGCTTTGCAAGCCATCCACGAAAAGTTGCGCCTTGTGGGACTCGTCCCTTATGACGAATGGGACGCAGTTGGCCAGTCTCACGAACTCGCGTTGATACTCCATAACTGTCCTGCTCCCCTGTTGGATGTGGTTCAAGTCATCCTCCAGTTTCTTTTTGACGCTGTTGGTGAAGAAAACCCCGAACAGCTCATGTTTGAACGTCGTCCACGATGGGAGCGCGGTGCCCTTCGTGGGATCAGGGCGTACCATCTTCCACCATAAGCGGGCATTCCCCTCCAGGAAGTGGACCGCCAGGGGAACCCGCTCGCAATCCTCCATGAGTAAGTCCTCAAATAATTTTTCCATCGATCCCACCCACTTCTCGACGACCCAGGGATCGGTCGTCTCCCCTTCGAAGGTGGGTGGATCATATTTCTTAAAGTCGGCCAGGTTGGCCCGCACTCGGTCCCTCTCAGTCAGCGGAGCAGGCCCCTCCCCCGTGGAGGCGGCGGCCACGGTAGGGGAAGGTGTCACCACGGTCTCTCCCAGGATACCCCCGCCGAAGGTCCCCGGCGCTAGTCCGGTCGTCGCTGTCGCAGGTGCTGCTGCTGGCGCCGTAGCCTGGATTGGCGGTACCCTGGCTACTCCAGTTGGTGGAGGGGCCACTCCTGCCCAAACCCCCGTCACTTGCGGTCCCGTCGCCGACGCGCTTGGCCCCTGCGGAGGGGCAGGGGCGACCGTCACCGTCGCGGCCGGTTGCTGTTGCGTCAACTGACGCACGTGATCCGTGAGGGTCGCCAGCTGCCCCGCCATCTCTCGCAGTTGTTGCCGCAGGAGCTGGTTCTCTGCGGCCGTCGTCGCCGTCGCATCTGCCCCTATATCCTCGGCCGATGATCTAGTACGGGCCATATCTGTACACACACACAATATAAGTCAGCTCTAGACTTCGCTAGCATAGCCATGAACCACCTATCGAGAGAAAAGGACTTAGACTCTTTCCCCCCCCCCTCGATCACTCGCGTTCTACACTCCTATGCCCTATCCATTCCATTCACTTGTAGCCAGTGAGGTATCCCCGTGGATGTCGGCACTGCCTGTTGTGATTGAAGAATAAGTCTCTGATACCATCTTAATCTGTCACGCCCCGGGGGTTTCATTCAGCGAAAAAAATCATCAAAAAGGGGTTCGTTTTGCATGTAGACATTTTTTTTTTTGAAAATCCTTTCTTCCCCAGAGCGTACCCAGATCCGCCGCATACACAGATTTACTCTACAAATGGGCAAAGTCTCCTCTATATATGCACGGCGTCGCGGCTAATACAACATCATAACTCATTCAATCACAACAATTCCCAGACATACACCACAAACAGAACTGAACAATTTTCAAGGCCGATTGGTTTGAAAGGATAAATCCACAATTTTGAATGCGATGCCCACCCGGCATCCAAATTTCTAAAACAGTTTCGAAAGACCATAAATCCACAGGGTTTTTAAAACAGTGCCCACACGGCACTTAGGTTTTGAAATCCATTTTCGAAATCCATAAATCCACAAGGTTTTGAAAACGGTGCCCACACGACACCTAGGTTTTTGAAAACGGTTTTCGCAATCCTTTTTGTTTTGCTTTCTTGTTGTTTTCTCAAAGCGGCCAACAGAGAGAGAAAAAGAAACTCAATAAATAAATAGTAATATGCTGACATCCACACCGACCCCACGAGGGTATCGAGAACCACACAGTAGGCTACAAATAATAATGAAGTGCGAAAGGAAAGGGAAAATACTGTCCGGGATCCTCCTGGACCCGAAAACTCCCGTCTCGGCCTCACCGTCGCCTAGCTCTCACCCCTGAAGGAACCTGTCACGGAGTGGGAAGTCAGCGACACGATAATACCAATAATAAAGCAGGAAAAAAATAGTAAAGCCAACCGTCAGACGATCCGGAGCAACCACCCTCTCAAGAGGGGAAAAGAAACACGAACACCTGTAAAACCTGACCACGTTGAGCATCTACGTCGACGGGTCGCACCGCTCACAAAGAGCCACGAACACCTGTAACACCTGACCACGTCGAGCATCTACGTCGACGGGTCGCACCGCTCGCACCTTGGCGCCTCAAAACCCGACAACTACGGGGGCCCCACTATGTCACCTCGTGGGTTTACATGGGTCATGGACCACTTTTCCGGAAAAGCGCACCCTTTGCGGTGGCCAAACCGCGGGTGGCGTGCTGCAGCCTCGAGCATAGTAACCAAGAATACCGTACATAATCAAGTAACGAGGATCATAGAGACTATCAACCACATAAAATCAAATAACGAGAACCATAATGACCATCAACCACATATAATCATATAACACGAACCATAATGACTGTCCATAATATCGCAGTTAACCGTACAAAAAGAGTTAATCACAAGTGTCGGAAATGCCATGCTAAGTCTCCAAATAAAACCCACCTCAAACACGAAGGAGAAGACATGCGGAAGCTCCAACTAAAAATACCCTCGCCGTGTTCCCGAACAGCTACAATAAGAATTATTTGTTAAAAAACATCGTTGTGGTTAAAAACACTCAAAAACGGGGCGAAACGGGCTAAAAACGGAGCTTCTGGACCCTTTTCTGAAGACAGGTGCACGGATCCAGGCGTGGACCGGGTCCACGACGGCAGGCGGCAGCGGCGCAGACCAGGTGCACGCCGCAGTAGTAGACCGCTGCGGCATGGGCCCGGCCGCGCACGAGCCGAGGCGCGCGCCGGGTCCACACCGTTTGGGCTACGGGGCGTGCACCGGGTGAACGCCTCAGCGGTGGACCGCGCGGCCTGGCGCACGCATTCGTGCGCCGGTTGCGCGCCCCTGGGCCCGGGAGCCGTGCACCGGGTGCACGCCGGGTCCCATGGACCGCGCGGCCTGGCCCGGGAGCCGTGCGCCGGGTGCACTCCGGGTCCCGTAGACCGCACACCGACCTGGCTGTACTAGGTGAACAGTGCCGCCCCTTTTCGCCCCCCCGCGGCTCCGATTGCAACCCCGCGACCCCGGCGACTGCGGCGACGACCCCGTGGACACGATAACGGCGGCGGCAGCCTCCCGTTTAACAAAGGCGGCGGTGGCCTCCCGTTCAACAACTCGTATCACCCGCGACAGCGACGAAAAAGGAAAACCTCATACCGAAAAGAACGAAAAACCTGAACCGCTCACCTCGTTTTCGCCGGTAAGGGAGGAAGGAGGAGGATCGTCCCACTCTCGTTCGCCGGATTCCGCAGGAAGTGCGATCGTCCTTCCTTCTCCCCGTCTCGTCGCCTCGGTTCTTCACGCCAACCGATGGAGGGGAAAAGCTTGGGATCGGGTTCCTCGCACGCACTCGGGTGGAAAACTACGCACCGGAAATGAGAAGTGGGGAAAAACCCTACGCCCCCAACCAAAAATGTAAATTGATCGTACGGGTGTGAATGTGGGGTGGGAGTGAACCCTAAACCCCCAAATTCGAAACTTAGCGATCGGGTGCGGATCAGGGTCCACTTACCTCGAAAAGCATGCCGATCTCCCGCACGCTTTTTGATGCACCCGGGACCGCTGGTTTACCTCGAAAAGCATGCCGATCGCCCGCACGCGTTTTGATGCACCCGGAACCGCTGGTAACCTTCCGAAATTTATTCTGGGAGATCCCGGGGTCGGAATTCGAATCCAATCACGCCACCGATCTCCGTTTCGCGAGCTTTATTGCCTAAAAATACCCGCGAGCCCCGACGGTCTGCCCAGAAACAAAGAATTATTAGCCCACCCTCCGGACCCCTAAAAGGGATGCGAAAAACTAAAAACTGAAAAACCCTTTTACATGTGGTTACTACAAGTATCATTTTCAAGAGACATATCAGGGGTAGATTTATCAGATGCAAAATGAAAAGCTTCATCTACTTTAACATTAATAGATTCTACCATCGTTTTAGATTCCAGGTTAAATACCCGATATGCTCTACTATTTGTAGAATAACCCATGAAAATCCCTTCGTCACTTCGAGAGTCAAATTTTCCAAGATTTTCGTAGTCACGTAAAATGTAACAACGACTCCCAAAGATTCGAAAATATTTGATATTCGGTTTTCTACAAAACCATAGCTCATATGGTGTATTTAAAGTTCCCGGGCGCAAATACACACGATTGATTACGTAGACAGCGGTGTTCACTACTTCAGCCCAAAAATGTAACGGGAGTTTCTGGCTGTGAAGCATTACACGTGCCATCTCTTGTACTACCCTATTTTTGCGCTCGATTACACCATTCTGCTGAGGTGTATAGGGTGCAGAGAATTCATGTTTTATGCCATTGGAAGTGCAAAAATCAATGAATTTAGATTTGATGAATTCTCCACCTCTATCACTTCGAACACGAACAATCTTTTCATTTCTCTCAATCATAACACGATGACAAATCTCATGAAAAGAATCGAAAGTATCCGCTTTCTCTTTTAAAAATGTTACCCATGTATATTGTGACGCCCCACTTCCCAGGGGGTCACCCATCCTAGAACTACTCTAGCTCTAGCACGCTTAACTCTCATGTTCCTCTTGGATCTTGCTACCATCCAAAATGCTATAGCCGGGTTAGAGATTTAGTCCTATTATATCATTTATATATAGGACTAATCCAAATTCCGGGGGTGTCACATTCTTCCCCCCTTTAAGCCCTGACGTCCACGTCAGGCTCAAGCACACTCACAAGCACCAGGCGATGTGAGACTCGTCTCGCTAGCCTTAGCCGACCTTGTGAGGAGCTGCACTCCACTCACAACGGTCATTAGCCGGGGAGCCTCGCTCTACCCGCTAAATAACCCTGGCTCAGCCGAGACTCATCTCACATTTCCGGCTGGTGAATGGCTCTGATACCAACTGTGACGCCCCACTTCCCAGGGGGTCACCCATCCTAGAACTACTCTAGCTCTAGCACGCTTAACTCTCATGTTCCTCTTGGATCTTGCTACCATCCAAAATGCTATAGCCGGGTTAGAGATTTAGTCCTATTATATCATTTATATATAGGACTAATCCAAATTCCGGGGGTGTCACATATATCTAGAAAAATCATCAACCAAAAGAAAAATGTACAATTTACCTCCCAAACTTGGTTGACGAGTCGGCCCCATTAAGTCCATGTGCAGTAATTCTAAAGGCCGATTGGTACCCACGTGGTTCAAGTTCTTGTGTGCAGCCCTTGATTGTTTTCCCTTTTGACAACCTCCACACACAATGTTTTCTTTAAAAGAAAGTTTAGGAACCCCCTTAACCACGTCTTTATTTGAAATCCTTGCTAATTCCTTAAAATTTATGTGACCTAGTCTTTCATACCAAAGAGTTTCATTATCTAAAGAAACTAGGTTACAATGTTCAGGAATTTTGTTTGGAACTACATAGCAATTATTTTCATATCTAACCCCTTTCAAAAAGAATAAATGGTCCTTATCAGTTACAACACATTCTGCAGAAGAAAAATTAACTGAAAAGCCATTATCACAAAGTTGACTAATGCTAATGAGGTTAGTCTTAAGGCCTTCAACAAATAAAACATTATTCAAAACCGGGCCTTCTGGAATAGTGATTGTCCCTTTTCCAATAATTTTTGAAGAACGACCGTCTCCGAAAACTACAAGTCCTCCGGAGGTTTTCTCTAAAGTTTGAAAACAATTTTTGTCACCGGTCATATGACGTGAACATCCACTATCCAGATACCAAGACGAGTTGTCATAAGCATGCAAGGAAGTATGAATGACAAGATAAGGGAAGATTTCACCTTTGCGCACCCAAACCTTTTTGGAATGCGTCGGCAATGATTGTGAAGTTATTCTCCTTGGTGAAAGTGTCTTGTTTGATTGATCGCTTTTCTTTGACATCGTCTTGTGAGGTGAACTACCAAGGTTCTTTTCTTTTGAAAAATTCTCCTTTGATTTCCGGGGAATGACCTTGTTGGTAGTTGTTGCAAGAGGCGCTTGATTTGTTCGTTTTGCTCCAATCTTGCAATCTCTTCTTATGTGCCCTGCAAAACCACAACGAAAACATACCTTTGTACTTGATGGACCAGAAATAGGTGAGGTAGGCTTGTTGTCGTTGAATGCATTAAATTCCGTCGTCGAAGGAGGAGACACCGACTGGGGCACAAAAATTGTTCCACTCGAACTAGGACTGTCTCCAGTTCGATTGTATCCAAGGCCCAAACGATTTGTTTGACCAAGACCAAGCATCTTATCCAACTTGCTCCTTCCAGAAGAAAATCGCTTCAAATCATCCTTGAGTTGGAGAATGGTCTTCGTCATTTCCATCTTTTCTTGACGAGCCTCGGAGTAGAGCTTCAAGAAGTAATTCGCTTTATCCACCAATTTGATATGTTCCTTCTCGAAATGCTCATTCTTCTCTTGAATGAAAACATTTACTTTGATCAAGTTATCCCTTTCCACTTCAAGAGCGTTTGAGAAAGAAGTTGCCCTTTTTGCCTCTTCTTCGAGATCCTGCAATCTCCCTCTCAAACCCTTGTTTTGCTTTGCCAATTTCTTTGAATCCTTTAAAAGTTTATGGTAGGCAAAAGCAAAGTTTTCACCTTCGGAATTACTCGATTCGTCGTCCGTTGCATTCTTTTCAATTTGGGAGGAGTTGGACAATGAATTGGATGTACTTGCCATAAAGCACACGTAAGGTGAAGATGTGGACGCGTGGAATGCCGTTGCGTTGTTTTCTTCATTACTGGAAGACGACTCATTGGACGTTGAGGTGTCATCCCAAGTGACGGCTTGCATCGCCTTCTTCTTTAACGGATTCTTATTGGGACACTCCGTTGAGATGTGACCGTAACCTCGGCACTTGAAGCATTGGACTTGTCCCTCCGAGTTTTTCTTGTCCTTTGAAAAACTCTCTTGCTTTCTTGACTTAAAGCTTGAATTTCCTTTGCCTTTCTTCGACTTTACGAAGGATGAGGTTTTGCTAGAATTACTCCTTCGAAAGTTTCGGCGAAATTTCCTCGTCAAGAGCGCAAGTTGCTTCTCGAAATCCTCCATTGATGGGTTCTCATCATCGTCTGAGGAGGATGAATCCGCGTCTTCTTCCTTTGTTGTTTTCAACACAAAACCTGAAGACTTAGAAGAAATGCCTTTCCAGAAGAATAGTTAGTAGGAAATGTCATTTCATAAGTTTGAAGTGCACCAACTAATTCTTCTACACGGATTTCGTCCGGGTGTTTAACTGTTTCAATGGCTGCAACCTTTGGGCGAAATCTTTCAGGAAGAGTCCTTAAAATCATTCTTACAACTTTAGATTCTGGAATTTTCTCTCCCAAGTTAGCACATGTATTCACGATGTCTTGCAATCGTGTATAATAATCTGTGAAAGATTCATTTTCTGCCATAAAAATTGAGTCAAACTTGCTCGTAAGCATTAACAGTTTTTGAATCTTCACAAGGCTTGTTCCCTCATGTGTAACTTGTAGAACATCCCAGATTTCTTTCGCAGTCTCACATGCCGAGACGCGAGAGAATTCGGTTTGCGACAAAGCATTAAATAAGGCGTTAATTCCTTTGCCGTTGTAAGAAGATGCATCAATTTCCTCCTTGGTCCATTTCGACCTAGGTTTGATGGTGCGAACATCAGCAATAATTTCAGTCGGATTTGACCATCCAAACTCGATTGATTGCCACACCCGTTCATTGATGGAAATTAAAAATGCTCTCATCCGTACTTTCCAGTAGGCATAGTTTGTTCCATCGAAGAACGGTGGTCTGTTGATGTTTCCACCTTCAACCATTGTTTACAACCCTATTCCCGCTCTGATACCACTTGTTGGGTTATGATAATATGGATCTAAATAGGGGAAAAAACACCTAGAGGGGGGTGAATAGGTGTAAACAATAAACACTCAAAAATCTTTGCGTAATAAAACCCAATGCGGAAATGAAAATAACACGCAAGATTTTACGTGGAAAAACTCCAAAACCAGGAGTAAAAAACCACGGGACCGATCACACGATGAAATCAACTAAGATTAAACACGTACAAAGGTGATATACCGTACTCACACACGACTCAACCTTTTTCCATACGCTCCGAGTTGATCTTCTCCGCTCGCTCCGCAACGCGCCTCGAATCCACGATTTGCGTCCAACGCTGAATCCACGGCGTCCAACGTCGAATCCACGACGTCTGACCGAATCCACGGTCTCCACCAAGTAGTACATCTCGATCACACGAACGTACCTCGCTCCGAATCCACGAGAGCGGTAACACCTTGAATCCACAAGGCCACGCGAATCCACGCGCCGATTTTGGGGAAAATCGTTATTTTGTTGGTGGTGATAATCCGCCGAATACTTAGATCAAAGATAGATCGAAAATACCATCTAAGTATTCATTAGTTTGATTCTACTCAAAATCTGAGTTTGAAAACCTAGAATCAAATTAATTAATATAGATGAAGAAACATAGAATTAAATCTAGTTCTTTCCTTTCTTCTCTATATGTGGATTTATAAGTTTTTCTCCGTTGATTTCTCGTTCATTTACGGAATATAAAACTTATTTCGGCTTACCCTAAAAGATGAAATTAGGGTTTATTTATAGGTTAGAAACCGTTGGAAGAGGATAAGAATCAAAAACCAACCTTATCTGGAAGTTTTCAGGTCGACGGTCCGGACTGGAATAAGTAGGGTCCGGACTGTCGTCAATAAACAGAACTTTTCCAGAAAACCACGTTCGGGTCTGGACTGAAGAAACCACAGTCCGGACTGTTCATGCGATTTCTGCAAAATCCACGTTCGGGGTCCGGACTGAACCAGGGGTGTTCCGGACTGGATTTGCGCATGAACCTACCAATGTTCGGGGTCCAGAATGAAGTACCCTGATCCGGATCCTGAACATATTACATGTCCAGTTTTTTATTTTTATGCGATTAGAAACCCATCCAAGTGTTTCTACACTATAAAAAGTATTCAGATCACCAAACTTATTTAGTTAAACGTACCTGATCCTTTTGAATTCTTCTTTCTTGAGATTGAGGTATATGGTCCAAACATCTTCATCTTCAATATTCAAGACTTAAACACTTTCACGAAATACGCCAATACAAATTCCTTAACACTCTATACCGGTGGCATATTGAGCATAATGTACAAATGAAAGTATTGAAATCTACTAGAACGACTTACACTGTCAAATGCTTGGTAGAGGGATGTGCATGGAGATTACATGCTTCAGTACCTAAAGATACGACATACTTTAGGGTAAAAACATATGCTGGCCCACACACATGTGTAATTCCAATGCTGAACCTAGCGCACCGTAATATAATTCGACTCTTATATGTCAATTGATTCTCCCGACATTAAAGGTTAGACTTAATATGACGCCAAAAGAAATTCAAGATACGGTGCGATCAACTTACCATATTGACATAACATATTGGAAGGCTGGGCAATCAAAGTGTAAAGCATTACAACTTATTTACGGGAGCTGGGAGCAATCGTACACAGACTTGCCTCGTTACCTTACTATGGTGAAGAAATCTAATCTTGGTACTTTATGGCGTCTGGATCATAGGTGGCCCGCTGATGGGATTTGTCGCTTTGGTCGTGTTTTTTGGTCATTTTGACCTTCGATTCATGGATTCGCACATTGTCGGCCGGTAGTGAGTATTGATGCCACACATATGTACGGCAAATACGAAGGTCATGCTTTGATAGCGACAGCTGCAGATGCAAATGATGGACTATATCCTTTGGCATTTGCAATTTGTGAGGGGGAGAATGCCGGGAGTTGGCGATGGTTTTTGCAAAACATGTGTCGGTATGTTACCCGTGATAGAGCCATTTGTTTTATATCTGATCGATTTCCTGGATTGAGGGAAATAGTGGCTACTATCTATCCTCCAGCACAGGGTCACTCGCATCGTTGGTGTCTTCGACATATGAAAGCAAATATGAATAAGCGCTTCAAGAATGATTATTTGTTAGATAAATTCTGGCAGATCGGAATTGCTGCAACACCGACGGCATATTATCAGCTGAAGGGAGAATTAGACGTGTTGGATCACGATGCTTGGCAGTGGGTCCATGATCTTGAGAGATATAAAGAGTACTTGGCAAGGGCATTTGATGGAGGCCGCCGGTTTGGATTGATGACTACGAATCTTTCTGGATCGTTAAATGGGGTACTTAAGGGCAGTCGTGGTTTGCCTATCACGGCTTTTGTTGCGGCTACTTTTTATAAGCTTAATAAGTATTTTTTCGAGCGCCGTGCTGACGGTGAAAGAATGACGGACGCGCATGTCCCTAAAATCAAAAGAATAATTACCGAAAATATAGATACGACGCGGGGACATCATGTTGAACGATTTGGACCAATAGAATTTGAAGTCAATACTGGAGATTTCTCCTTCAAAGTGATCGTGAATGGAACAAATGTAGAATGTTCATGTGGTGAATTTCATCTAACGGGAATACCTTGCTCGCATATCTTAGCAGTTTGTAGTACAAAACATATGAGATTAGACTATCATATTTTTTGTTCACCCTGGTATAGTATAGACTGCTATCGTGCGGCGTACGCACCACTTTTTCATCCTGTTCCTGATAGACGACACTGGCCACGACCCCAAGGTCCCCCGATTGTACCGTCTCCTATACGAAGGAAGAAAGGTCATCCACGATCTACACGTATTCATAATATAATGGACGAGGTGGGTGGTCGACGAGGAAAATGCTCCATTTGTAAGCAGGCATGCCATTATAGGAGCACTTCTCCACAAAATGTAGAAATAGTGCAACAAGGACGCCGGCGTATGACTTCCATAATTTTATTTATCTTGTCTTAATATTTATTTATTTTTGCTATCATGTTACTAATATGTAGATTACTTATTGCAGATGGCAGATCACGAGGACGCGGGGCCAGTTGATCTGTCTGTCCTAGTAGAGCAGCATCGCCATAGGTCCGCATTTATCAGGACTGAGGTAAGAGCTATAAAATTTTATTTTCTTTTTTCCATAATATAAATAAGCTGAATTGATGTAAGAGCTAACTATATTTTTTTTGTATCACAAGGGTATCGTGTTGTCTTGTTCGCAGAGCATGGGCGCAAGATCAACCAGTGGGAGCTTGACCATCCAGCTGTAATAGATCTACTCCGTCAGTCTAGATTTTATGGGGTATCACGACTCAGACGATTAGTGCTGGATCAGGCTCTGCTGGGCGCCCTTGCTGAGAGGTGGAGACCGGAGACCCAGACCTTCCACTTCCGCCACGGTGAGATGACCGTCACACTACAGGATGTGGCGGTTATTTCGGGTCTCCGTGTCCATGGTGCGTCGGTGTCGGGATCTACGCTTTATGATTGGCCAGCTCTCTGCGCAGATTTATTGGGGGTGGTACCTAGTCACATCAAGGGGTCACAGGTATCTCTAGATTGGTTATATCAGCATTTTCATCATTTACCTCTAGATGCCCCTGCCGGAGCAGTCGCAGCTACGGCCCGTGCATACATGCTATATCAGATCGGTGGTAGTTTGTTTCCAAACCCTAGTGGATATAAAGTTCATCTAAAGTGGCTACCACTTTTAGCTGACTTTGATATCTGCGGCGCGTATGTGTGGGGTGCTGCGACGCTGGCCTATCTCTATCGAGCGCTAGGAGATGCCGCGCTGAACGGGAAGGCCGAATGTTGCTGTTTTGGGACCCTTTTGTAGGTATAAAATCTAATTTTTTGATTTCAGTATTATCTTTATATATTGGTATTGTATATTTTATTTATTATATTAACCCGTTGGCGTTAATTTATAGATCTGGGCTTGGGACCATATTCATATCGGCCGACCTACAGGCGTCATAGCGCTGCCGGATATAGTCGATCGACCTCTGGGTTGCCGGTAAGATATTTATTTGATATAGTAGATTTTTGTATTTCAAATGTAATTGCAACTAATATATGTTTTTTATAATCTAGATGGGGCAACGCTGGAGGACTACATTTTGAAACCAACGTCAGGACGAGTGACATTGAGTTTTATAGAGACGAGCTAGATTAGCAGCGAGAGGCGCAGGTATGTAGATGTTTTATTGAATACTTTAAGTATATTTTTCTTCATCACTTTTATATTAACTGATCATTTTATCCATTAACAGGTTATATGGATGCCGTACACAGATGAGATTATAGCTACATTACCAGATTTCTGTGTGCAGGGCTCAGCAGTCTGGCGTGCAAGAACAATCGTTATTTGCTTCACATTGTCGAGATGCACGTGCCGGACCGAGTCCTGCGGCAGTTTGGTCTTCTCTAGCATATACCTCGCAATGTGGAGTCCTTCCGACGCATCACATCACGTGGGCGTCCGGATGAGGATTGGATCGCATTTCATGCTATCCACATTGAGAGGTGGTCCGGGAGGCTAGAACAGATTTTTGATCAGCTCCCGGCTGCTGGTGAGGACCCACTGCAGGCGGCATCCGTATATATGCAGTGGTACTGGACGATTACGAGAATATGGATATCTCATCCAGTACAGCGTCCTCCGCTGACTTTTCATCCCCATGGGCATGTCGAGAGAGACTGTTATAATAATTTATATATATAAATTTAACATGTTCAACTTATTTAATATAAATTTAATTTCTAAATTAAAATGCAGGCCGACACACTACGACAGGTTCATACTATTGTCGGCCAGTTATTGCATGACCGACCACCGCCTGAGTTCACATTTGGGACTCTGACAGAAATGAACGAGAATATTTAGATGGTACTACAGCATGTACCATCTGTACCTACGCCTAGAGTTTCAGGTGGACCTTCATATGATGGAGCGTCCTCGAGTCATCAGGTACCATTTAGCATAGAATTCAAATTAAGTTTTCAAATTCAAATTAACAAACTATTTACACTCTTTCAGGTGCCACGATCTCCATCTCCTACCATTCAGGCCCCGACGACATTTTCTTCGACGTCAGCGTCGCTCCCGCCACCAGTATCACGGACTTCATATACTTCTACATATTCACGTCGTCGTTGTAGTGAACCGGAATTTTGGTATATAAATAAATGTAAATAAAATGGTATGAAATGCTATTTTATTGAATTTATAGAAGTAAAGGATGACCTGGAAACGAATTGGGCCCAAATCGGGATTGGAATGTGAGAGCTTGAATCTTACATGAGAAAGTGGGCCCAGATTATAAGTGGAAAATTCACAGTTTCGGAAAATTCTGAGAAAATTACGGGAGCTCCATAAATGTGTTTTAAGGCCACAGTAAAAGTTTCGCGTTGATCGGACACCCGGATAGAGAGAACGGACTCCGCCAGCGAATTCAAATACAGTGGGACTTTTGGCAACCCAAAGAGGGTCCAAACTGAAAAGTTTAAATACCATGAGCTAAATTAAGTTAAACTGTGGCTGCCCGTCAAATTTGAGCGAAAACGGGCGAGAAACGGGCAAGAACGGACGAAAACGGGTGAAACTGGGCTTGGGCCCAAGTTTCGGGCGCCCGAAAAGTACTGTAGCAAATCGGTTTTCGGGCTGCAGTGAACCGGGTTTTTGCACTGTAGCGAACCGGTTACTGTAGCAGCCCGGTCCGGACGATGATGCGCCCGAAAGTTACTGTAGCACGCCCGAAAGTTACTATTGGCACGGATCCCGAGGTAGTGGCACGGATCCCGAGGCAATTGGCACGGATCCCGAGGTGGCGAGCGCGAATCCCGAGGCACGGGCGCGAATCCCGAGGCAAGCCTTTCGCGCGCGACGCGCTGTGGCGCGCGGCCCGAGGCCGCGTGGTAGGTGGGGGAAACGCCACGTGGCGTCTCCTCATTGGACGCGGCGACCGAGTGGAGCAGGAGCGCGTCGGGAAGGCGCGGCGGCCTGGCGCGGTGTCAGCGGGGGTGGCCACGTGTCGGCCCCCCATTGGCCGGTCAGCGCGACGTGACGCGCTGACGCGACGCGACGCTGCGGCCGGTGTCAGCGGGAGCGTGGGTACGGTCCACGTGGCGGCCAACGATTGGCCGCCGCTGTTCGGTGGTCGCGGTGCACGGGTCCAGGGACACGTGTCGGCCCCTGGTTGGCCGAGCGATGATGACGTGGCGCCCAGCTGGCGCGGCATGGACGCGTGGACCGTGGCGGGGCTGTTACTGTAGCCGCCCGAAAACTTTCGGGCGCCCTGAAAATTGCGCCCGAAAGTCCGGATTCGGCCTATTTAGGCCCAAACGACCCCATTTTTCCTCCTTTTCTCTTTTTGGCTTCGCCCGAGCGTACCAGGAGGGGAGCCGGGCGATTTTGCCCGGGGTTTTCGAGGGCGCACGAGCGTGCCGTGGACTCCGTGGAGCGCGCATGATGTACCAAAGAGCCTATTGGAGGCGATGGACGGCACGGCGTTGTCGAGGTAGGGCGTGTGTCGTTTTTGCGGTATTTTTGGCACAGTTTTGAAGTTTCCTTTTGGATTTTGGATTTGACCCCTTGCCCACGTGCATGTTAGGGACCCAACTTTTCTGTGCCGTTTTACTGCGCGAGTTTCGCGGGCGTTTTGGGCGCGCCTCGTTTTGCGTGCAAGCTCGTGGAGGTATGCACCGTTTTGCGTGCGGGTTCGGCAAAGGCGCGCAGTTTTGGACGCGAACTCGTAAAACGTGCACCATTTTGCATGCAACGTTGAAAAAGGAACGTGCACCGTTTTACATGCCAATACAAGGTATGTACTCCGTTTTGCGTGCAGGTTGGACTAACGGGCACCGTTTTGCGTGCAGACTCTGATGTTTGCATTGTTTTGCGTGCAGGACGAGAAAAATGTGCATCATTTTGCGTGCAACCCCACAGTGAGGCATGCACCATTTTGCGTGCAGATTTGAGGTACGTGCACCATTTCGCGTGCAGATCGTGTTGTCGCGCACCGTTTTGCGTGCCATCGCTAATGTTATGCACTATTTTGCATGCAGGATTGGAAAAATGTGCACCGTTTTGCGTGCAACCCCACAGTGAGGCGTGCACCATTTTGCGTGAGATTTGAGGTACTTGCACCGTTTCGTGTGCAGATCGTGTTGTCGCGCATCGTTTTGCATGCCGGCTGAAGTGGCGCGCACCCTTTTACGTGTGGGTTTTTAATAACATGCACCATTTTGCGTGCAGGATTGGAGGACGTGCACTGTTTTGCGTGCGGACTCGAGGGTGTGCACCGTTTTGCGTGCAAGCTCGAGGAAACAAGTGGAATCGCGCGGAGACCAATTGCAAGTGTCTACAAGCAATTGGAGACGCCACAAGGTGGGGAATTCTGCCGAAACTGGGTGACCTCTCCCCTTGCTCCTTTGCCTTTCGATTTCGAAGCATGATAGTAGCCTGTTAGAGGCGTTAGGTAATTATGATTATAATTGCCTGTGTAGATGGATTCAGATGAAAGAGTGCAACTGTTGGTTGCCAGAGATAGAGGAATAGATGTGCATGTGCAAATGAACACAGAGGAAAGGTGCAACTGTTGGTTGCCAAAGATATATGATGAATATGCATGCGTAGAAGTAATTACTATTTGATGAATGAAAGGAAAATAACTGCATGCATGAAAAATGATTAGCTATTATGATTGTGATCATGTTAGGGTATAACCCTAGGAATCACGTGACATAAGGGAACAACATTTGTTGGTAGTAAGACTAGGAGAAAACCTAGTATAGGGGTTTGACGAGTGACATCAACTTAGGAGTTATCCTAGGGTGGATGAGTGGCATGGTCTTAGGTAATAACCTAAGGACACTGGATAGAGTGATCAATATAGAGTCAAGGAACTCTAGGACAAGGATGACATGGAACTTAGGTAAAGATAACCTAAGGTGAACTAGTGATCAATATAGAGTCAAGGAACTCTAGGACAAGGATGACATGGAACTTAGGTAAAGAGAACCTAAGGTGAACTACTGATCAATATAGAGTCAAGGAACTCTAGGACAAGCATGACATGGAACTTAGGTAAAGAGAACCTAAGGTGAACTAGTGATCAGCATAGAGTCAAGGAACTCTAGGACAAGTATGACATGGAACTTAGGTAAAGGGAACCTAAGGTGAACTAGTGGAGTTTGAACTCACATACAGGATATTAGAGTCAGTGTAACTCTAAGATAAAGTGAAATCGGAAAATAGAGTTAAGTTAACTCTAGGATTCAATAAGGAATTAGGAAAATGAGAAAAGTGGATCAAGTGTGGAGACATGAAAGGGAAAACAGGAAATTGGAGTCAGAGTAACTCTAAGTTAAAAGTGAAATCGAAAAATAGAGTTAAGTTAACTCTAGGATTCAGTAAGGAATCAGGAAAGCAGGATAAGATCCCAAGGTTAAAGAACTAAACAAATATAACCCTAGAGAATCATAGGGTGTCTGAGCAAATGGACAATAACTTTAACTTCAATTTGAGTTAAACAAAAGAAAGTGAAATGTGTAAGAGTCCAGGAGACTCTCTGGTTACCCGTGTGGCAAGACCTAGGGTAAGGGATGAAAAAGTGGTTAATAAGCAAGACAAGCAAATTGCTCAAGATAGAGCTAAAATTTGGTTAATAAGCAAGACAAGCAAATTGCTTAAGATAAAGAGAATGAAAAGAGGATATAAATAACGCCTTCGAATTTGAGACTCGTCAAGTGGAGCAGGACACCCTGGGCAGTGACCCGTCGGACGAGGTACTTTCGAAAGGCTTAAAGTTAAAAGCAAGCTAAAAGTGGCTAAAAAGCATAAAGAGGATGTAAATGGCGCCTTCGAATTTGAGACTCGTCAAGTGGAGCAGGACTCCCTGGGCAGTGACCCGTCGGACGAGGTACTTTCGAAAGGCTTAAAGTGAAAGCAAGAGCTAAATGTTCAAAGGAAAGAGAAAGAGATTTGCCAGTGGCAAAAAGGGAGCTATAAGCTCGAATAAGAAAGAAAAGCAAGTGTAACACTTGCGGGTAACACTTGCGGGTGTTACCCGTTCGGGACGTTTCTTCCGTAGGACGTTTCTTCCGTAGGACGGGGTAACACTTGCGCGTGTTATCGGCAACCTTAGAAATCTTATCTTATGGTAGCAGGACTACCGGGCTGGGGCCCGTTGGATAAGAAATTTCTGAGGGTTAACTTGAACTAAAGCACCAGAATTTAAAGAATAAAGAGAAATTTGAGTGGCCAAGATGGCCGAGTTAGTTTGACCCTGTATACAGCGGCATAGTGGCCGAGTTGGTGCTTAGTAGCCTGGTATGATTAGACAGAGTTGTGCTGGGTCGATGAGTATATACAGATAGTGATATATTATTTTGCATAGCTGCATTTGATATCGAGGATTTTAGTTTTCTAGCACTATTGTTATTGCTTCCATTGGACCAAGTGGTGTAGGACACTCTTTCTCGGTGGTTGAACCCACTGGGAACTATGTCGTAGTTCTCACACCCCTTGGGTGACTCCCCCCACAGGTTCAGGTATAGATGCAGCGATCGCGACGGTTCAGAGGCAGACGGCGAGGTATACGACAGGGGCAAGGGCCCAGCAGCATAGAGACCTAAAGGGTCTAGCAGATGTAGTGGTCCAGATTTCCCATGCAACCGTTCCGATGAATCCATTGTGTAGAACACCTTGTGTTGGTGTGTCTGGCCCATGGTGCATCAAAGGGGTGCCACGGATGGACCCTGTGAGACATTTTTAGCTGATTTGGCCTTCGGCTGTGTTTGCCGAATTTTAGAAAAGGATTTGGGCCAAACAGAGGTTGGATTTGGATTCAGCGTGGAAAAACGCTTGAAAACGGCTATTTGCTTGTTAAAATTGGAGTCCGGATGACCAAAAACGGGCTTCCGGAAGTTTTCGGGGTTTTTCGGTGCATGGGAGGTGACCGTAGACCGGCCTGAGCCACATGGCGGCCAGCCATTGGCCGGCTCACGCAGCTCGGTCCACGGGGAGGCGCGGCAGGTGCATGGACCGCTGGCGGGGACACGTGGCAGGCGAGGGTAGGCTAGTTCTTGAGGCGCGGTTCACCGGGTAGGCGCGGGGTGCATGGACCTGAGCGGGGGGACACGTGTCGCGCCCGGTTGGTCGGCGCACATGGTGCGGTCCACAGAACCCAAAAGCGGGTGCGTGGACCCGGTGTAAGGGATGCGTGGCAGCTTCCTATTGGTGGGCTCAGCTAGCGCGGCGCACGGATGGCGTGGAAGCCCGCCTCGGGACGGAGCGCGCAGAGGCACCTGGCGCGGCGGTCGGCCGTACTCGAGTGCGCCACGCGTCGCGACGTGAGAGGTTGGCCGTACTCGAGTGCACCACGCGTCGCGACGCGAGAGGTCGGCCGTACCTACCGCCTTTGACCGAGAGGGACGCGTGGCGCGCGGCGGAGGCCCTTGCACCGCTGTTTCCTGTTGCAGGAACACGTGGGCATCACCACAGCATTTCGGGCGTGTCGGACGGGATCGGTGCGACCTGCTTGGCGGATTCGGGCGCCCGGAAGTTGCGCCCGAATCCGGCCCAAAGCTGCTTGCGGGCTGGGCCTATAAATAGGGGACTTTGGGGTCACTTAGCTCTTTTTCTGAGCGGCTTTTCACAGGGTTTTCTCATGGGTTTTTCTTCCTCTACTTGATCCACAGTTCACTGAGCATCCTTGGGATTTTTTGGGGCACGCATCCCAAGGTTCGCGATTTTGCGGTGCGACGCGACGCTTGTTCACCGGCGACCCGCTTCGCCCCTTTTCTGTGCGCGGACTCCCCCGGCTCACCCCGACCTCCGATTTAGGCGATTCTTG
This sequence comes from Tillandsia leiboldiana, assembly GCA_029204045.2. NCBI lineage: Eukaryota > Viridiplantae > Streptophyta > Magnoliopsida > Poales > Bromeliaceae > Tillandsia > Tillandsia leiboldiana. The sequence continues at coordinate 26,415,642 of CM055070.1, forward strand.
CGCCGTTGGACTCTCGACAGGTAGGACTCCAACTTCTGTGTTTTGAGTTTCCTCGTTTTCCATGCTGACCTTGGAGTTTTCCGAGCTTCCATTTGACCCATTTTTCTGCGCGGATTTTTGGACAGCACTGCGGTGTTCTAGCTGTATCTTTGCGCACAGGCGACGGATCGAGGCGATTCGAAAGGCATTTTTCATCTAAATTTCGCAAGAAATCTCCTGGATTTTTCTCAGATTTTTCTGGATTTTTCTCGAAGGTGAAAATCTCCTTTTACTGTAGCCCTTTGGTACAGAATTTCTGTACTGTTTGTATTGGGGTGTTTCCCTTGCCGAATTTATATCTCAGCGTAGGAAACTCGGTTTTGAGCGTGTAGGTACTCGTTTCGACGGGTTCGTCGCGAGGATCGTGGAAATATTTATCTTGGATTTTTTTGGTTATCTTTTGCAGGTGAAAACAGGGGAACTTTGGGCTGTAATGTTATGGACAGAATATGGAGCTTTGTATGATTAATTTATTTATTCTTTTCCTTTGGGGAATGTTGTGCAGTGTTGTGGAGATTGTTTTGGCCGAGCGTGGACTTCACCTTTGGGGACCAGGATTTAGCGCTCGAGGTGGGTGTTGTTGCGAATCTCTTACTTTTGACTACCCACTAGGCTTATTGGAGTGTTTACCATGTTAGGAAGCTAATTACACCCCTTGAATAATATTTGCATGCTTATGTGAGATAGATGGGATATATGCTAGTATTTGCTTACTAAGGACATCAGTGAATTAGAGTGGTAATATCACTTGAGAGATAGAAGGCTCTATTAGTAACTTCGTGGATAGTATGCATGATTTACTAGTACATAGGGTACTTGGGCCAATGTGATGATTTGTTGCCAGCATGCTTTAATTCGCGGACAATTGCATTTATTTTATTAAGTACAGGACAATTGCATGCTTGATTGGACATCTAGTTAGGCCACTATTTACTGCTGCACTATCATATTGGGAAATGACTTAGGAGAAACCATATTTAGCTGTTCTCCTTTCTATTCAGTTGCATGTTGCTCGAGTTAGAGCAGGGATATAGGATAGTGTAGTCGAGGCCATCGAGTCAGGGTTAGATTAGACTCGATTATGGATCGTGGGGCATTGTGGCTATAACGACCCGACCCACTAGCAATAATAACTTGTTGGGCCCAAATCACAGCCCAAAATGCTTAAGCCCAGTTATTATTACTACTGTCCAAGTTTCATATAAACCCAATCACAATTCCATCCACATCCGATGTGGGACTATTGGGGGCGTCACAGACTCCCCCCGTTTAGGCCTGACGTCCTCGTCAGTCCAAACACACACACACAAGCCCAAGATCACCAGGCGATGTGAGACTCGTCTCGCTAGCCCTGTCATCTAGACCCAGGCTCAGCCGAGACTCGTAACACACTTCCGGCTGGTTATTGGCTCTGATACCAAATATAACTACCCGGCCCACTAGCAATAATAACTCTTTGGACCCAAACCACAGCCCAAAATGCTTAAGCCCAGTTATTATTACTACTGTCCAAGTTTCATATAAACCCAATCACAATTCCATCCACATCCGATGTGACATTGGGCAGTTAGCCAGCTGTTGGTTACTTTATCAGTTTTGGACTTGTGGGGTGTCGCGACGACCGCGGACATTGGGCGGTTGACCGGATGTTTTACTTATGCATCAGATTGGGTATCAGATTACTCTAGTGGATAGAGTTTCCCTCTTATTGAGCACTATTCTACCAAATTGGGGGATCGGGGTTCCTTTAGTGGATAGAGATTTCCACTTTGATCATAGTCATGATCAAAGTCCTGCTAGACTGAGATACTTGTTACAGAGCTATTTTACTCGTGTGGGTCGCTCCCCTCGAGTGCCACTCCGGAGTGTGCGATCGGACGGTTATAGTTGCCGATCTATTACAAATTTTGGGATGCGAGCCATGTGAGCCGATCCCGCGGTTTCGAGCCATGTGTGCAGATTCCGCTGAGCAGGCAATGCCAGTTCTACTGGTGGCACATGATTAGGTTATTTGGACAGATACAGTTTTCTGATGCATTCATACAGTCATCTCTTTTGATACTGCATTTAGAGGCATTGTAGTGATAGTTTTTCCTTATCAGTAGCCTTTATAGCTTACTACTGTTTTTCCCTTTTTGCCTCTAGTAGTCCTAGTGGGCACGTCAGAGTTTGAGGTTTTCCCACTATGGGAGGTTACTGTTATTTATAGTAGTTCTCACCCCCATTGTCTTTCTCTTCTTTTTCCCCCTTTGTTTTGCAGAGTCTTCTGCGGGAGTTGCAGGGCCGTCTCGGGCAGACCGAGGTAAGCAGATCGCTGACTAGATAGTTCATCTACCCCGACTTCGAGCTTAGTCGTGTATCAGTTGTACCCCTTTCTTTTCTCAAACAGTTGTAGTTATTTTGGGCCTGGCTCTTGCCAGCTGTTTGTACTTATTTTGTGAGCTGGGAGAGACACTTGTATTTTGAGAGTTTTTATTATGCTTTTACTTTCCAGTTGTAGTCTGAGATGTAGTAGACTTATTTTAGCTCTGTTTATTGCTCCTTTATCTATATCTTTTATATCTGAGCAGGTTACCAGCGCTTCGTGTACACGGGAAATTCTGTGTGCACGGCGGATCTGTGGAGCGTTGGCCCGATGCGTTTTCTGTAGGGAGCAGCATCCATCTGATACCTGTGACTTGAGGGAGGGTCGATGCTTCCGATGTGGGCAGCCAGGCCACATCCGAGCTACGTGCCCCTTCCGGACCTTAGTAGCACCTTCACCAGCATTGACCCCTACCGCATCCCAGCAGGGGTCGCGGTCATGGCTACAGAGATGGCAGCGGCGGCAGAGGCAGCCTCAGCAGGCAGGCAGGTGCATCATCTATGGAGGTCAGCACTTCGTCAGTACTTGTGATCAGCGGCCGGGACGCTGCTACCTTTGTGGCCTGTTTGGACATTTCCGGGCTACGTGCCCTCTGTCGGCACGTGCAGCACCGATTTCGGCATCTGTTCCTACCACTTCCCAGCTGTGACCGGGAGCTTCATCGACAGGTCTCCAGGCAGACCGAGTTTTGCCTCCATACCCTTCTGGCGAGAGACAGCCGATGTTGAGTGATCAGGACGGCTTAGCGCAGGCGAAGGATTCTGCTACGGCTGACTGTGTGGTGGCAGGTATGATTTATTTCTGGCATTTGGATTCATGTCTTATTGTTATACGATCATCGCATTCTTTTTGGTAGATCTGTTGCATCATCGCATGGGTTAGAGGTAGGGCTTTTACCACGTGCATGAGAGGTTCAGTTTCCCGATCACACTTTGCACGTGGAGGAGTGTTAACGGTACTGCCCGATGCAGACCGAGTCATGGATTTTGCCAGCGGACCTGATGGTCCTGTATCAGCTGTGAGATTTTGATATAGTACTTGGGATGTTTGGCTGGCTCGCTATTTCACGGCAATTGATTGCGCCGCAAGAATGGTGACCTTTTTAGCGAGCCAGGCCAGGAGATATTTGTGTAGAGGGTGCCAAAGTGCTTTCTTTGCCTCAGTAGTCTCGACTTCCCGTGTGGGGCAGATGATGCGCAGTGGATGCGTGGCCTTTTTGGCTTGTGTGGTTAAGGAGCCTACGGCGGCACCGGGACCCGGGGATATCCCTATTATCCACGAGTTCCTGGATGTGTTTCCACTGGAGCTGACCAATATGCCGCCGGATAGGGAGATCGAGTTTTTGATTGACGTAGTCCCAGGAACTACGCCAATCTCTAAGGCTCCTTACCGTATGGCACCGGCTGAGCTGCGGGAGTTAAAGGCGCAACTCCAGGATTTAATGGACAAAAGCTTTGTAAGACCGAGTGTATCGCCTTGGGGAGCGCCGGTGCTATTTGTGAAGAAGAAGGATAGGTTCACTTCGACTGTGGGTTGATTATTGAGAGCTGAATAAAGTGACCATCAAGAACAAGTACCCTTTGCCGCGCACCGATGACTTATTTAATCAGCTGCAAGGGTCTTGTGTCTTCTCCAAGATTGACTTACAGTCTGGTTACCACCATGAAGGTGAAGGCCGAGGACATCCCAAAGACGGCATTCAGGACGCGGTACGGCCATTATGAGTTCACCGTCATGCCTTTTGGATTGACAAATGCCCCTGCTACTTTTATGGATTTAATGAACAGGATTTTTCGACCATACCTGGATCGGTTCGTCGTTGTTTTTATTGATGATATCCTGGTTTATTCCCGGAGCGATGTGGAGCGCGAGGAGCACTTGAGGATTGTGCTGCAACTTCTGAGAGAAAGGAAGTTGTATGCCAAGTTATCTAAGTGCGAATTTTGGCTTCGGGAGGTTGTCTTTTTGGGCCACGTGATTTCGGCCGCAGGAGTGGCTGTAGACCCGGCGAAGATTGAGGCAGTCCGGGATTGGCCCCGACCGACGACGGTATCAGAGGTCCGCAGTTTTATGGGCTTAGCTGGATATTTCCGTCGGTTTGTGGAAGGTTTTGCGAAACTTTCCACGCCCCTCACTCGTCTGACGCGTAAAGGAATTAAGTTTGTTTGGAGTAAAGATTGCCAGAGGAGCTTTGAGGAATTAAAGAATAGATTGATGTCGGCTCCTATCCTTTCCCACCCAGTTATGGGGAAAGGATACGTGATTTACAGTGATGCATCACACAGTAGACTTGGTTGCGTGCTGATGCAGGAGGGTAGGGTAATCGCTTATGCCTCTCGGCAACTGAAGGACTATGAAAAGAATTACCCTACCCATGACTTGGAGCTAGTTGTGGTGATTTTCGCATTGAAGTTGTGGCGCCACTACCTGTATGGGGAGCACTGCGAGATTAACACAGACCACAAGAGCCTGAAATACATGTTCACACAGAAGGAGCTCAACTTGAGGCAGCGCAGATGGTTGGAATTGTTAAAGGACTACGATGTAGACATATTATGCCATCCTGGAAAGGCCAACGTGGTTGCTGATGCCCTGAGCAGGAGAGCAGTACAGAGTCTATCTTTGATGATCACTGATCAGGCGCCATTACTTGAGCAGATGAGGCGGTTAGAGCTCGAGGTTGTGTCCCCTGGGGTCTCTGCTAGACTTATGTCTCTAGTCGTGCAGCCCACTCTGTTGGACAGGATTCGAGAGAAACAGAGTGAGGACCCCCACCTGATGAGGATTTGAGAGCAGATCCAGACTGGTTTGACAGGGGACTTCTCAGTTGATGCTTCGGGAGTACTGCGGTACAGGGACCGAGCTTGTGTGCCTATGGATGCAGAGATTCGAGATCAGATCTTGAGGGAGGCCCATTATACACCTTATACCATTCATCCTGGTGGGATTAAGATGTATAGGGACCTCAAGGCACAGTTTTGGTGGAGTGGGATGAAAAGAGACATTGGGAGATTTGTAGCACACTGTTTAACTTGTCAGCAAGTAAAGGCTGAGCATCGTGTACCTGCTGGCAAGTTGCAGAGTCTCCCAATCCCTGAATGGAAATGGAAACATGTTACCATGGATTTTGTCACTGGATTACCGAGAGCACACACTGAAGCGGATGCGATCTGGGTAGTCGTGGACAGACTCACCAAGTCCGCTCACTTTTTACCGGTTCAGATGACTTGGCCGATGGAGCGACTGGCACAGGTGTACTTAGCTGAGGTGGTTAGATTGCATGGGGTACCCGTTTCCATCGTATCAGATAGAGACCCGAGGTTTGTCTCGCATTTCTGGAGGAGTTTACAAATAGCCTTGGGGACGCAGCTCCAATTTAGTACAGCATTCCACCCACAGACCGATGGACAGTCAGAGCGCACTATTCAGACCCTCGAGGATATGTTGAGAGCATGCGTTCTGGACTTTGGAGGAGGGTGGTACCGACACTTGGGATTAGTTGAGTTCGCGTACAACAACAGCTATCAAGCGAGTATTCAGATGGCTCCGTTTGAAGCGTTGTATGGACGCAAGTGTCGGTCACCCCTATATTGGAGTGACGTGGGTGAGAAGAAGACTTTGGGTCCTGATCTTCTATTAGAGGCAGAGGAAAAGGTCAGATTGGTACGACGACATCTCGAGACCGCCCAGAGTCGACAGAGGAGTTATGCTGATACCCGACGGTGAGACTTAGAGCTTCAGGTGGGCGATCACGTCTTTTTGATAGTCTCGCCTTCGAAGGGAATTCGGAGATTTGGGATTCGTGGGAAACTGAGCCCTCGTTATATTGGACCTTTCGAGGTATTGGAGCGCTTAGGGCCAGTTGCTTATAGACTTGCCCTCCCTCCCAGACTTGCTAGTGTTCACGATATTTTTCATGTATCGACTCTGAGGAGGTATGTTTATGACCCGTCGCACATCATCAATTTCACCCCACTGGAGATCACGGAGGACTTGAGCTATGTGGAGCGGCCATTGAGGATCTTGGACCGTGAGGTTAGGGAGATGCGCAGCCGAGCCATCCCTTATGTGAAGATCCTCTGGAGCAGCCATGATGAGCGCGAGGCTACTTGGGAGCTGGAGTCAGTGATGATGGACGCTTACCCCCACTTGTTCGAGGCCGCGGCTTGAGGTATGACTTTTGTTTCGAGGACGAAACTTTTTCTTGTAGGGGAGGATGTAGTGGTCCAGATTTCCCATGCAACCTTTCCGATGAATCCATTGTGTAGAACACCTTGTGTTGGTGTGTCTGGCCCATGGTGCATCAAAGGGGTGCCACAGATGGACCCTATGAGATATTTTCAGCTGATTTGGCCTTCGGCTATGTTTGCCGAATTTTAGAAAAGGATTTGGGCCAAACAGAGGTTGGATTTGGATTCAGCGCAGAAAAACGCTTGAAAACGGCTATTTGCTTGTTAAAATTGGAGTCCGGATGACCAAAAACGGGCTTCCGGAAGTTTCCGGGGTTTTTCGGTGCATGGGAGGTGACCGTAGACCGGCCTGAGCCACATGGCGGCCTGCCATTGGCCAGCTCACGCAGCTCGGTCCACGGGGAGGCGCGGCAGGTGCATGGACCACTGGCGGGGACACGTGGCAGGCGAGGGTAGGCTGGTTCTTGAGGCGCGGTTCACCGGGTAGGCGCGGGGTGCATGGACCTGAGCGGGGGGACACGTGTCGCGCCCCGGTTGGTCGACGCACATGGCGCGGTCCACGGAACCCAAAAGCGGGTGTGTGGACCCGATGTAAGGGACGCGTGGCAGCTTCCTATTGGTGGGCTCAGCTACCGCGGCGCACGGAAGGCGTGGAAGCCCGCCCCGGGACGGAGCGCGCAGAGGCGCCTGGCGCGGCGGTCGGCCGTACTCGAGTGCGCCACGCGTCGCGACGCGAGAGGTTGGTCGTACTCGAGTGCGCCATGCGTCGCGACGCGAGAGGTCGGTCGTACCTACCGCCTTTGACCGTGAGGGATGCGTGGCGCGCGGCGGAGGCCCTTGCACCGCTGTTTCCTGTTGCAGGGACACGTGGCATCACCACAGCATTTCGGGTGCGTCGGACGGGATCGGTGCGACCTGCTTGGCGGATTCGGGTGCCCGGAAGTTGCGCCCGAATCCGGCCCAAAGCTGCTTGCGGGCTAGGCCTATAAATAGGGGACTTTGGGGTCACTTAGCTCTTTTTCTGAGCGGCTTTTCACAGGGTTTTCTCTTGGGTTTTTCTTCATCTACTTGATCCACATTTCACTGAGCATCCTTGGGATTTTTAGGGGCACGCATCCCGAGGTTCGCGATTTTGCGGCGCGACGCGACGCTTGTTCACCGGCGACCCGCTTCGCCCCTTTTCTGTGCGCGGACTCCCCGGCTCACCCCGACCTCCGATTTAGGCGATTCTCACGCCGTTGGACTCTCGACAGGTAGGACTCCAACCTCTGTGTTTTGAGTTTCCTCGTTTTCCATGCTGACCTTGGAGTTTTCCGAGCTTCCATTTGACCCATTTTTCTGCGCGGATTTTTGGACAGCACTGCGGTGTTCTAGCTGTATCTTTGCGCACAGGCGACAGATCGAGGCGATTCAAAAGGTATTTTTCATCTACATTTTGCAAGAAATCTCCTGGATTTTTCTCAGATTTTTCTGGATTTTTCTCGAAGGTGAAAATTTCCTTTTACTGTAGCCCTTTGGTACAGAATATCTGTACTGTTTGTATTGGGGTGTTTCCCTTGACGAATTTATATCTCAGCGTAGGAAACTCGGTTTTGAGCGTGAAGGTACTCGTTTCGACGGGTTCGTCGCGAGGATCGTGACAGTATTTATCTTGGATTTTTCCGGGCATTTTTCGTAGGTGAAAACATGGGAACTTTGGGCTGTAATGTTATGGACAGAATATGGAGCTTTGTATGATTAATTTATGCATTCTTTTCCTTTGGGGAATGTTGTGCAGTGTTGTGGAGATTGTTTTGGCCGAGCGTGGACTTCAACTTTGGGGACCAGGATTTAGCGCTCGAGGTGGGTGTTGTTGCGAATCTCTTACTTTTAACTACCCACTAGGCTTATTAGAGTGTTTACCATGTTAGGAAGCTAATTACACCCCATGAATAATATTTGCATGCTTATGTGAGATAGATGGGATATATGCTAGTATTTGCTTACTAAGGACATCAGTGAATTAGAGTGGTAATATCACTTGAGAGATAGAAGGCTCTATTAGTAACTTTGTAGATAGTATGCATGATTTACTAGTACATAGGGTACTTGGGCCAATGTGATGATTTGTTGCCAGCATGCTTTAATTCGCGGACAATTGCATTTATTTTATTAAGTGCAGGACAATTGCATGCTTGATTGGACATCTAGTTAGGCCACTATTTACTGCTGCACTATCATATTGGGAAATGACTTAGGAGAAACCATATTTAGCTGTTCTCCTTTCTATTCAGTTGCATGTTGCTCGAGTTAGAGCAGGGATATGGGATAGTGTAGTCGAGGCCATCGAGTCAGGGTCAGATTAGACTCGATTATGGATTGTGGGGCATTGTGGCAACCGCGGACATTGGGCGGTTAGCCAGCTGTTGATTACTTTCTCAGTTTTGGACTTGTGGGGTGTCGTGGCGACCGCGGACATTGGTCGGTTGACCGGATGTTTTACTTATGCATCAGATTGGGTATCAGATTACTCTAGTGGATAGAGTTTCCCTCTTATTGAGCACTATTCTACCAAATTGGGGGATCGGGGTTCCTTTAGTGGATAGAGATTTCCACTTTGATCATAGTCATGATCAAAGTCCTGCTAGACTGAGATACTTGTTACAGAGCTATTTTACTCGTGTGGGTCGCTCCCCTCGAGTGCCACTCCGGAGTGTGCGATCGGACGGTTATAGTTGCCGATCTGTTACTTATTTTGGGATGCGAGGCATGTGGGCCGATCCCGCGGTTTCGAGCCATGTGTGCAGATTCCGCTGAGCAGGCAATGCCAGTTCTACTGGTAGCACATGATTGGGTTATTTGGACAGATACAGTTTTCTGATGCATTCATACAGTCATCTCTTTTGATACTGCATTTAGAGGCATTGTAGTGATAGTTTTTCCTTATCAGTAGCCTTTATAGCTTACTACTGTTTTTCCCTTTTTGCCTCTAGTAGTCCTAGTGGGCACGTCAGAGTTTGAGGTTTTCCCACTAGGGGAGGTTACTGTTATTTATAGTAGTTCTCACCCTCATTGTCTTTCTCTTCTTTTCCCCCCTTTGTTTTGCAGAGTCTTCTGCGGGAGTTGCAGGGCCGTCTCGGGCAGACCGAGGTAAGCAGATCGCTGACTAGATAGTTCATCTACCCCGACTTCGAGCTTAGTCGTATATCAGTTGTACCCCTTTCTTTTCTCAGACAGTTGTAGTTATTTTGGGCCTGGCTCTTGCCAGCTGTTTGTACTTATTTGGTGAGCTGGGAGAGACACTTGTATTTTGAGAGTTTTTATTATGCTTTTACTTTCCAGTTGTAGTCTGAGATGTAGTCGACTTATTTTAGCTCTGTTTATTGCTCCTTTATCTATATCATTTATATCTGAGTAGGTTACCAGCGCTTCGTGTACACGGGAAATTCTGTGTGCACGAAGGATCTGTGGACGGGCCCGGGTTCTGGTTTACACCCGGGGCGTGACAGCAGAGGTATCCCATTTTTATATTTCTTGAGCGAACCTTGTATGGTGAGGAATTTATGTAAAATAATTGTAATAATTTTATTTGCAAGTTCAGAGATGTAAAGTGTAATAAAGTAATGCATGGTTCACTCTTGTATGCTTTCATTTCCGCATTAACTGTTGTTATTGAATGAAAGTTTTAAATTTGTAGTGATTTTTAGTACTCTGATATTGAGCTTCCGCATACACTTGTTGTGTTATTATGGATGTTACCGTTCCTTTCGGGTAGGAAAAGGTCTTACCCGATTGGCGGGTCTGTTGGCGTGCCCGAACCGTACAAATTGGCGGACTCGGGGCGTGACAGATTAGAGTGGTATCAGAGCCTAGGAATAGTCCTAGGTGGTTAGCAACCTTAGGGAGACCCTAGGGATTAGCACGAGAGAGTGTGTGGATTGTTGGGCGAAAGTATTTGATTGGTTATTGTTGTTCCCAAAAAGGATGTTGGGACTGATCGAGGGCGACGAGCTTTCATTCTTCGGATATTACGTTGGCGGCCGACAACGTAATGTTGGAGATGAAAAGGAGTACCCTCCTATACTTTCGCATGATTGAGTTGACGAGCCTTTTGTCGGTATGTAGACTGCGCGTTGCTCAAATGGCTAAATTTGGGCTAGTTGTTTCGTTGTGGTGTGCACATTGGCGATAACACCACATAGAGAAACGCGCCTGTTTCGACACGAGTCACGAGAGGGCTCGGGGTCAAACGACGTACACGAGCTACGATAGTAGGTGGCCGCACTTATTGGTGTGGTCCAGCAGCAGATCGAGCTTCTTGCCGCTAGACGGGACTTCCCGCCGACAGGCAGACAGATTCGACGCCTATAGGTGGCGTCAAGGTGACGGTCTGTCACGCCCCGGGTCGAAATGCGACCCGGGCTCACCAACAGATCCGCCGCCTGTACGGAGACTGCCGTACAGACGAAGCGTCTAACCTGCAAAAGAGATCTATAGCTAACAAGTATCAGAGCTGAGAGGAAGCAGGAACACCAAGCGGTGAAAAGTCCAAGTACAGCAGTCCACTAGAACCCACAACATAAGTACAAAAGCACTAAATGGTACAAAAGTGGAAACTAAAAAGTACAAGTGACACTAACACCGACACCACCGACTCGGGTAGGAGCTAGCCAGCTACGCCCTTACCTCGGTCAGAAAGCTCCGAACGAGCCAAACCTGGAACGGTCGCCTCAGGAACACCTGTCATCACAGCGGGTGTGAGATCTACTGGAACAGTCAGATCTCAGTGGGTACCAAAGCTAAACCCACGGTACACCCACTCAGTCTGCTGGAGACAAAAACACAGATAGATAGATAGATAGATAGATAGATAGATAACCGGAAATGAATCTATCGCTACATGTCTCAATGCAATGCTGGAAGTAAGTTCTCAGTCTCTCTCACGGGAGGCTCGGAAACTACGAACGTCTGCGTCCCCTACAGCCCTTTATCAAACAAGAACGGACTGTAGGCTTGGGCGCCCATAGTTTCCGCCCCCGCACTGGAACTGCTAGAACTCTACAAGACACTAGAAGGCCACCTCAATCCCTTCTAGTAACCACCTGGTAACTCGGCCAGGGCATAACTATCTCTCTGGTAACTCGGCCAGTGATACTTACCTATCTGGTAACTCAGCCAGTGATTAATACCCATCTGGTAACTCTGCGAGTGGTAACTACTCATCTGGTAACTCAGCCAGTGATTTATACCCATCTGGTAACTCTGCCAGTGGTATCCGCTCATCTGGTAACTCAGCCAGTGATTTATACCCATCTGGTAACTCTGCCAGTGGTAACTACTCATCTGGTAACTCAGCCAGGGGTTTTATACCCATCTGGTAACTCTGCCAATGGTATCCACTCATCTGTAACTCAGCCAGTGATTTATACCCATCTGCTAACTCTGCCAGTGGTATCTCGTATACTCTAACGATGCTACTAACACTCGTGTCCCAGTCGGAAACGACATCCCTCGACTTACACGACTGTTCCGCAATTACCTGATAGTAAGGATATGATACCTTTGCATTCGGAAGAATAAAGGGCAATCCGTAGTTCATTGGGAGAAACCAACCCACCTGCGATCCATCCGCGAAAACCGTGCGCCAAACGGAGGTCCCGATGCGATCCCGCAGCTCCACGCGGCAACACACGCGCCACCGGCCACGTGAGAAGCTAACCGTATGCCACAACTGCGAGACAAGAAGAGGGACCGGGATCAGAAACATGCGGCTAAAACCGCGCTCACAAAGGGCAAAAGAAACCAAACCGGCGACGAGAAACGCCGCGCGTTGCGCGGAAAACCCATCGCGCATACACGCCGCGGCGCGTCGCCAAGTCACAGCCCGCGCGGCCAAGGCGGCGCAGCTGCACGGCTCCAGAAAACCCAGCCATTCGCGCGGCGCCCCAGCAAGTCCGCGCGGCACAAGGCCGCACCGCGCGGCGCCCAGCAAGTCCGCGCGGCACAAGGCCGCACCGCGCGAGGGTCTGCAGTGCCGCGCGCCCAGCGCGCGGCCTGCACACCGCGCGGGGCCCAGAAGGCCGCCCGCGCGGGGCCCGCAGCGCCGCGCCCAGCGCGCGGGCCTGCACACCGCGCGGGGCCAGAAGGCCGCCCGCGCGGGGCCCGCAGCGCCGCGCGCCCAGCGCGCGGCCTGCACACCGCGCGGGGCCCAAGGGGCCGCCCGCGCGGGCCTGCAGTGCCGCGCGCCCCACGCGCGGCCTGCACACCGCGCGGGGCCCAAGGGGCGCCCGCGCGGGGCCTGCAGCGCCGCGCGCCCAGCGCGCGGCCTGCACACCGCGCGGGCCCAAGGGGCCGCCCGCGCGGGCCTGCAGCGCCGCGCGCCCAGCGCTGGCCTGCACACCGCGCGGGGCCCTAGGGGCCGCCCGCGCGGGCCTGCAGTGCCGCGCGGCCCAGCGCGCGGCCTGCAACCGCGCGGGGCCCAGGGGGCCGCCCGCGCGGGGCCTGCAGCGCCGCGCGCCCAGCGCGGGCCTGGCGCGCGCGCGCCCAGCGCGCGGCCTGCACACCGCGCGGGGGGCCCAACGGGCCGCCGCGCGGGGCCTGCAGCGCCCGCGCGCCCAGCGCGCGGCCTGCACACCGCGCGGGGCCCAACGGGCGCCCGGCGGGGCCTGCAGCGCCGCGCGCCCAGCGCGCGGCCTGCACACCCGCGCGGGGCCCAACGGGGCCGCCCGCCGCGGGGCCTGCAGCGACGCGCGCCCAGCGCGCGGCCTGCACACCGCGCGGGGCCCAAGGGCCGCCCGCGCGGGGCCTGCAGTGCCGCGCGCCCAGCGCGCGGCCTGCAGTGCCGCGCGGCCCTAGGGCACCCGCGCGGCCCGCCTGCAATGCCTGCGCCCAGCGCGCGGCCTGCAGTGCCGCGCGGCCCCGAGGGCACCCGCGCGGCCCGCCTGCAGTGCCGCGCGCCCAAGCGCGCGGCCTGCAGTGCCGCGCGGCCCCGAGGGCACCCGCGCGGCCCGCTGCAGTGCCGCGCGCCCAGCGCGCGGCCTGCAGTGCCGCGCGGCCCCGAGGCACCGCGCGGCCGCCTGCAGTGCCGCGCGCCCAGCGCGCGGCCTGCAGTGCACCACGGCAGCAGGCCGCATGCGCGCGGCCTGCTGCACAGCCAGGGGGACCGGCGCCCTGCTGCTCAGATTTTGGCAGCATGGCGCAAGCTGCGCGCGTCGCTCCAACGCGGCGCGCAGCGATGGCCCCACAGCCTCGCGCCGCCAACCACCGCGCGCGCGTGGCTCGCCAAGCCCACCAACCCGCAACACAACACTCCCAAGCAGCAAGAAGGAAAGCAAATAAAAGAGAGGAGAGGAGAGAAGCAAAAAACCACAATCAAAAAAATAAAACCAACCTCCACGAGGCGCCGACCTCGCTCGGCTTCACGCCCTCGCTCGGGGAAGAAAAGCTCAAGAGCCCTCTCCATTCCTCCTTCTTCTTCTCCTTCTTCCCTTTTCCTTTCCTTAACTTTTTTTTCTCTCTTTCTTTCTTTCTCTTTTTCCTTTTGCTACAGAGGTGGAGGGGAGTGGTTTTATAAAGCAAAAGCTTTAAATAAAATTAATAACTTAATAACTTAATTCCAAAAACCCAACTCCAACTCACTTTTTGCCCTCGGGACCTCCGCCGCTGCCCGGAACCTCCCGAGCTCCGCTGTAATTCCAAAGTACACGCGCTCACAGCTTTTCTCTCTTCAAAAAGCTCAACCGTTGAGTCGGGGTGCTCAAATCAAATACCGGCTCCAAAATTGCCAGTTCCGACTCACTTTTTGCCTCGGGTCCTCCGCGTCAGTCCGGACCTCCCGAACCTCGCTGTAAATCAAAAGTACGCGTGTCCACAGCTTTTTCTCCTCAAAAAGCTCGACCGTTGAGTCGGAGTGCTCAAATCAAATACCGGCTCCAAAATTGCCAGTTCCGACTCACTTTTTGCCTCCGGGTCTCCGCGTCAGTCCGGAACCCCGAACCTCGCTGTAAATCAAAAGTACACCTGCTCCAAGTGTTTCCCAATTTTTCTGCAACCCATAGCGGTGTCGGAGCTTCCCGTACCAGTCACCTACGCGTACAAAGCCCAAAAACAAGCAGAGGCCTCCGCGGGGATCCAAATCAACCCGAACTCCTCTGAAAACACAAGTGGGACACATCCAAGGCAAATTCCTCCGCACCACACCATCCTGCAAGGTCGGTGCGTCATCCAAACCCGGTGTTCTACACTCTCCCCGTTTAAAAGGGTTTCGTCCTCGAAATCCAACAAAATCATACTTAGGAGGGTAAATCCAAAAACAAAAGGGATAGAAGATCCTCAGATTGCCCAAGGCTCTCAAGTGGTCACTCACTTCCTCATGCTGACAACACTGAACCTTCCCCAAAGGTATGATTCGACTGCAAAATTCTTTGGTTTCACCAACAAGAATCGCATCGGTCGATGAGGACAACGCAGTCCTCGTCCATCACCAAGGAAGGGAAAGCAAAACAAAACTTGCGGGGTTCAAATAGGCCTCATCCAGCCTGATCACAGCTCGAGGATCCACAACTCGCATAACTCGTTTCTATATATAACTCTTAGGCTGGTAGTCTCCCTTGATTCGAGATCTCAAAAACCGAAGTTCAAGCCTCCTTAAGGCAAAACTCCTCAGATGCTTCATAGCCACCAAAAGCTCCAGTTCCACAAAACATGGATCACCTCCCTTGACAGGGGAAAAACTTCAACCTCGAGAACCTTCTCTCGATTCTGGCACTCAATTCCCAGGGTTACACAGCTCGCCCTAAACAGGGCATACTGAACAAAAAGTCCTCGCGGGATAAAGCAATCATATCATCCTTGCAAATCTATCACCGGCGCTACCTCAACCTGACCTCCTGAGTGTCCAGCACTTTAGGTTCGAGGGTTCTGAACAATTCCATGACCTCTCTATCACGGCAATATCCGGATCAAAGCTGGTATCCTCCTCAGCTTTGCCTCAATACACTCATATCCTCTGCCACTCAAGCGGCTAAAACACAGGCCCAAACACAAAATCCTCGATGTCGAAGTGCAACTCTCAAAGCTTGGCAACCAACTTCTTCCTCCTTAGAAGTTGTAGCACTAACCTCAAGAGCCCCTCAAGCTCCAAGTCGCTTCGGAGGTAAGCAAAAACCCACGACGGTAACACCACCAACCCGTCCAGTGAAACAGGGAGGAAAAAACACAGCTCTCAAATCAGTAGGGCATTAGTCAATTACTTGACCCCGCAAAACACGCCAACTGCCCTACTGATTTCGGATCAGTACCAGGCAAAGCCCTGGCTGTACGGTTCCTAAAGATATCAATCACTCGAAGGCATCTGCCAAGCACAAGGTGAGACTAATCAAGTTCGAACCTTACAAAAACTCACACGGTTGTGTACCCACAACGTGACCACCACTGTGTAACCTGCATGGTCCCACTGTCGTATCCCCACGACGAAGGTAATAGGTCCACAGCCTCTTGATCCGTAATTTCGCAGCTGCGCTCACGATCACTCTGTCTCACGGTTGATACTCCACGAGGTGCTGACG
>CM055070.1:26431880-26472868 GCA_029204045.2 Tillandsia leiboldiana
GCCTCCGGAAAGATATTCTTTTGTCCAAACTTCGCTCTGAGCCCAATTTAATATCCATTGCGCGCAAAAACCATTTCTAAGAATTCGATGGTGTCAATGACTACTCTCTTTCCTTATAAACACCCCATGTCCACTCTATTGTCCAATTGGTGCACAAGTTTAGGAATTTGAGTTGCGTCTTTCAATGGTTCTTAGTCTTTAAGATTGAAGATAGAGAAGGTTGATCATTTCTCATCTCAAGAAAGAATTCAAAGGTCAGTAATGTTTAACTAATTATTTTTTGGGAATCCGAATACTTCTTATAGTGTAGAAACACTTGGATTGAATTTCTAATTGCATAAAAATCAAAAACTGGACATGGGACATGTTCAGGATCCGGATCAGACTTTCCAATCCGGATCCCGAAGGGTGTTCGTTCATACACAAGTTCAATCGGATCGTAGCCTCCTTTGATCCGGATCCCGAACACTGGTTTACCATGTTTTATGAACGATCCGGATCAGGTTTTTCAATCCGGATCCGAACGTTGGTGTTTGGGTGAAATTGTGATGAACGATCCGGATCAGGCACTTCGGCTCGGATCCCGAACCTTTGTTTTTCTGGAAACTGTCTGTCTCGCTACTGCAATCCGGATCGCCGAAGTCCGATCCGGATCGCCCGTCCTGAAAAAATTTCCAGAAAAGGTTAGTTTTGATTCTTATCCTCTTCCAATGGTTCCTAACCTATATATAGACCCTTTAATTCATCTTTAGGGTAACCCACGATAAAGGGAAAAAAGACGACCGAAATAGATAGATCCACAAATAGAGAAGAAAGGAAATCAATAGATTGAATCTTATGTTCTTCTCTCTATTGATTGATTTGATTCTAGGTTTTCATACTCACATTTTGAGTAGAATCAAATCAATGAATACTTAGATGGTATTCGATCTATTTCTAATCTAAGTATTCGGCGGATCATCACCACCCAAAAAAACAACGATTTCCCAAATCGGCGCGTGGACTCGCGTGGCCTTGTGGATTCAAGGTGCTACCGCTCTCGTGGATTCGGAGCGAGGTACAGTCCGTGGATTCGAAGCGTGCTACTGGGTGAAGACCGTGGATTCGGTCGACGTCGTGGATTCGGCGTTGGACGCAGATCGTGGATTCGAGAAGCGTCGTGGAGCGAGCGGAGAAGATCAACTAGGAGCGTATGGAAAAGGTTGAGTCGTCTGTGAGTACGGTATATCACCTTGTACGTGTTTAATTCTAGTGGATTTCACCGTGTTATCGGTCCCGTGGTTTTTACTCCGGTTTGGAGTTTTCCACGTAAAAATCTCTGCGTGTTATTTATTTTTCCGCATTGGGTTTTATATCGCAAAGATTTTTGAGTGTTTATTGTTTACACCTATTCACCCCCCTCTAGGTGTTTTTTTCCACTATTTAGATCCAATTATACATAACCCAACAAGTGGTATCAGAGCGGGAATAGGGTTGTAAACAATGGTTGAAGGTGGAAACATCAACAGACCTCCGTTCTTCGATGGAACAAATTATGCGTACTGAAAAGTACGGATGAAAGCCTTTTTAATTTCCATCGACGAACGGGTGTGGCAATCAATTGAATTAGGATGGTCTAATCCAACTGAAATTCTTGCTGATGTTCGCACCATCAACCTAGGTCGAAATGGACCAAGGAAGAGATAGATACTTCTTCTTACAATGGCAAAGGGATTAACGCTTTATTTAATGCTTTATCGCAAAACAGAGTTCTCTCGCGTCTCGGCATGTGAGACTGCGAAAGAAATCTGGGATGTTCTTCAAGTACGCATGAGGGAACTAACCTTGTGAAGATTCAGAAACTGCAAATGCTTACGAGCAAATTTGACTCTATTTCATGGCAGAAAATGAATCTTTCACAGACTATTACACACAATTGCAAGACATCGTAAACTCATGTGCTAACTTGGGAGAGAAGATTCCAGAATTTAAAATTGTAAGAAAAATATTAAGAACTCTTCCTGAAAGATTTCGTTCCAAGGTTACAGCCATTAAAACTATTAAACATCCGGACGAAATCCGTGTAGAAGAATTTGTTGGTTCATTACAAACTTATGAAATGACTTTCCTACTAACTATTCTTCTGGAAAGGCATCCTCTTCTAAGTCTTCAGGTTTTTCTTTGAAAACTACAAAAGAAGAAGACGCGGATTCATTCTCCTCAGGCGATGACGAGAATTTATCTATGGAGGACTTTGAGAAGCAGCTTGCTCTCTTGACAAGAAGATTTTGCCGAAACTTTCGAAGGGGTAACTCAAGCAAAACTCCATCCTTCGTAAAGTCGAAGAAAGGCAAAGGTTCTTCAAGTTTCAAACCAAGAAAGCAAGAGGGTTTTTCTAAGGATAAGAAAAGCTCAAAAGGACAAGTCCAATGCTTCAAGTGCCGAGGGTACGGCCATATCTCAACGGAGTGTCCTAATAAGAATCCGTCAAAGAAGAAAGCGATGCAAGCCGTCACTTGGGATGACACCTCATCGTCAAATGAGTCATCGTCAAGTGATGAAGAAGATAACGCAACAGTGTTCCACGCGTCCACATCTTCACCCTTCATGTGCTTAATGGCTAATACATCCGAGTCATTGTCCAACTCCACTGTTGAAAAGATTGCAACGGACGATGAATCGGATAACTCAGAAGGTGAAGACTTTGCTCTAGCCTATCACAGACTTTTGAGGGATTCAAAGAAACTGGCTAAGTAAAACAAGGGGTTGAGAGGGAGATTGCAGGATCTCGAAGAAGAAGTAAAAAGGGTAACTTCTCTCTCGACCGATCTTGAAGTGGAAAGGGATGATCTGATTAAAATAAATGTTTCCCTTCAAGAGTCCAATGAGCAACTCGAGAAGAATTATATAGATATGGTGAACAAAGCGAATTACTTCTTGAAGCTCAACGGCGAGGCTCGACAGGAAAAATTGGAAATGACAGAGACCATTCTCCAACTCAAGGATGACTTACAGCGATTTTCATCAGGAAGGAGTAAGTTGGATAAGCTTCTTGGTCTTGGCCAATCAAACAGGTTCGGCCTTGGATACAATCGAACTAACGACAATTTTAGTTCGGTTGGGACAATCTTTGTGCGCCAGTCGGTATCTCCTCCTCCGACACCGGAATTGACGACAAACAACGACAACAAACCTACTTCCCCCTCTTCGGAATCGTCAAGCATCAAGGTATGTTTTCGTTGTGGTATTGCAGGGCACATAAGGAGAAATTGCAAGATGGGAGCAAAACGCTCAACTCAAGCACTACTTGCAACGACTACCAAAAGGGCGATTCCTCGGAAATCAAATGCAAATTATTCGAAGGAAAAGAGCCCCGGTAGTTCATCAAACAAGACGACGACGTCAAGGAAAAGCAATGGATCAAACAAGACGCTTTCACCAAAGGTATCAACCTCACAATCATTTCCGACGTACACCAAAACTCGAAAGGTTTGGGTACGCAAAGGTGAAGTTTTCCCTTGTCTTGTTACAAGTATTTCCTTGCATGCTTATGATAATTCGTCTTGGTATCTGGATAGCGGTTGTTCTCGTCACATGACCGGTGACAAAAACTGTTTTCAAAATTTTGAGAAAATCTCCGGAGGACTTGTAGTTTTCGGAGACGGTCAGTCTTCCAAAATTGTTGGAAAAGGAACAGTAGCTATTCCAGATGGCCCGATTCTAAATAATGTGTTATTTGTTGATGGCCTTAAGACTAACCTCATAAGTATCAGTCAACTTTGTGACAATGGTTTTTCAGTTAATTTTTCATCTGTCGAATGCATTGTAACTGATAAAGACCATGTTTTCTTTTTAAAAGGGGTTAGATCTGAAAACAATTGTTATGTTGTTCTCAATAAAATTTCTAAAAATTGTAACTTAGCCTCTTTGAATAATGAAACTCTTTGGCATGAAAGGCTAGGTCACATAAATTTTAAGGAACTTGCTAGAATTTCAAACAAAGACGTGGTCAAGGGGGTTCCTAAACTTTCACTTAAACAAAACATTGTGTGTGGTGGTTGTCAAAAGGGAAAACAATCTAGGACTGCACACAAGAACTTGAATCACGTCGGTACCAAACGGCCCTTGGAATTATTGCATATGGATCTTATGGGGCCGACACGTCAACCATCCTTGGGAGGTAAATGGTATATTTTCTTATTGGTTGATGATTTCTCTAGATACTCATGGGTAGCATTTTTAAAAGAGAAAGCTGATACTTTTGATTCTTTTCACGAGATTTGCCTTCGTATTATGATTGAAAAGAATGAAAAGATCATTCGTGTTAGAAGTGATAGAGGTGGAGAATTCATAAATTCAAAATTCATTGACTTTTGCACTTCCACTGGCATTAAACATGAATTCTCAGCACCCTATACACCTCAACAGAATGGTGTAGTCGAGCGCAAAAACAGGGTTGTACAAGAGATGGCACGTGTTATGCTTCACAGCCGGAATTTACCGCTACATTTTTGGGCTGAAGCTGTGAACACTGCAATCTATATTATTAATCGAGTTTATTTGCGCCCGGGAACGTTAAATACACCATATGAACTATGGTGTTGTAGAAAACCCAACATCAAATATTTTCGCATCTTTGGGAGTCGGTGTTACATTTTACGTGACCGCGAAAATCTTGGAAAATTTGACTCTCGAAGTGACGAAGGGATTTTCATGGGTTATTCTACAAATAGTAGAGCATATCAGGTATTTAACTTGGAATCTAAAACGATTGTAGAATCCATAAATGTTAAAGTAGATGAAGCTTTCCACTTTGCATCTGATAAATCTACCCCTGATATCTCTCTTGATGATGATACTCCTGTAAATGCATCTTCTCATGATAATACTTCCAATATTAATGATGCATCTAATGGTTCTTCAAGTTTATAAAACTCGGAGACAGTTGGTTTGTGGATTCGCTTGTTACGTTTCCATGATCGAACCAAAGAATGTCGATGAAGCTCTTCAGGATGACTACTGGATTGAAGCAATGCAGGAAGAGCTCCATTAGTTTGAACGCAACAAAGTCTGGGAATTAACGACGCCTCCGAAGCAACACAATGTGATCGGTACTAAATGGATTTTCAAGAACAAGAAAAATGAGGATGGTACCATCATCAGGAATAAAGCACGTTTAGTTGCTCAAGGCTACTCTCAAATAGAAGGTATAGACTTTGATGAAACGTTCGCCCCTGTAGCTAGACTCGAGTCCATTCGTATCTTATTCGCTATTGCTTGTCACTTTAAAATAAAACTCTTTCAAATGGACGTTAAGAGCGCATTTTTAAATGGGTTTTTAAATGAGGAAGTTTATGTGGCTCAACCGAAAGGTTTTGTAGACTGTAAACTACCTAACCATGTTTTTCGTTTGAAAAAGGCTCTTTACGGTTTAAAACAAGCACCGCGAGCGTGGTACGAAAGGTTGACAAAGCACCTTTTGGAGAAGGGCTATACTCGAGGGGGAGCAGACATGACTCTCTTTGTGAAGCATTATCAAAATAACTTCATTGTTGCACAAATCTATGTCGATGACATTGTATTTGGAGCAACAAAGGATAATGATGTTTCTAAATTCGCAGAAACCATGGAAAGCGAATTTGAGATGTCTATGATGGGCGAACTGACGTACTTTCTTAGATTGCAAGTGAAACAAAATGGTGAAGGCATCCATCTGTGTCAATCCAAGTATGCAAAGGAGTTGGTAAAGAAATTCGGATTAGAAGATTCTAAAGATTTTCCTACTCCTATGGGAACTAGCAATAAGGGATTAGGAAGTGAATCTCTTAGTGAGAATGTAGACGAGAAACTTTATCGCAGCATGATTGGAAGTCTACTTTACCTCACAGCTAGTCGCCCGGATATATCCTTTAGTGTTGGGATTTGCGCGAGATATCAATCAGCACCAAAGGAGGTTCACCTGAAAGCGGTGAAACGGATCATCCGGTATATCAAAGGAACCATTAATTTCGGAATTTGGTATCCTATGGGAACAAGTCTAGATATTATTGGATACTCAGATGCCGATTGGGCAGGATCTGTGGATGATCGGAAAAGTACGAGTGGTGCATGTTTTTATCTTGGCCATTGTCTTGTTGCATGGCATAGTAAAAAGCAAAACTGCATTGCACTCTCGACTGCCGAAGCGGAATACATCTCAGCGGGTAGTTGTTCAACTCAACTCATTTGGATGAAAAGCGTGTTGAGCGACTTCCGGATTTCAGCAACTTCGGTAACTGTTTTATGTGACAACACTAGTGCTATAAACATTTCAAAAAACCCTGTGTTGCACTCAAGAACAAAACACATTGAACTTAGATATCATTTTCTTAGAGAGCTAGTTGAATTAAATATTCTTCAAATTTCCTACATTTCAACTGAAGATCAATTAGCTGACTTTTTAACAAAACCTTTGGATCAAAAACGTTTTATTCATTTGCGTAAAGCAATTGGAATACTTTCCTTGAAATAACCTCTTTTTGAAACTTTTGTTTAGGTTAGGTTTTGTTTTTGTGTTTTTGTTCATTATCTATGCTTAGACATAGAACATTAATTGAGCATTAGTTTTTATTGACTTTAACTGCATCCTTTATATGTTTAGAAATTTATTATGCTTTGGATATCATAATAATTCATTTGATGCAATGATCATTTATGTGAATTAAATCATCTTTGTTTTGATCAAAGTCAATTTCTCTCTCGATGATCTCTTGGTATAGTTTTTATCTTATTTGACTGTTTAGTCGAGTATGAAATCGAGATCAATATTTGGCTGAATACTTTATATCTTAAATAATTGATAGCCAATTGAGGGGGAGTCAAAGAAAAAATGTTATGCTCAAAAGATGTGGAAAGAGTTACATCCCAATGAGGAGTGTGAAAACTACCACCACATGGAGGAAAGAGCTACCACCTCGGTCGTCCGAGTACTGTGTGCAGCTACCACATGTATACCAAGCAAGGTTTTTCAAGTTTGATTAAATAAAATGCATGTTGAAATACTTGACTCTGTCAAAATTTCAAGGTTGGTATATGGTGGGAATTTTAATGAAAGATGCTCAAAGAGCCACTCTCTTCAATAAATTGACTAGATATATTATCTAACTTATCTGGGATTTCAGACATCTATTGATCTTTGTATTTCATTTTCTTTACCGAATTGATGATTTGATAAAGGCATTACTCATAAGATCAAGTTAGATGTAATTGAAGTTGTTCAACTTTAAGGGATTTAATTTTTATAAATTTTCGTTTCATTAGTTGGAGGTTATTGATAGATTTGGCATAATCTATTTCTTATTGTATGAAACGATGATTTTCATTTAAAGTTGATACACAAAAGTGCTTACAATCTTTTTCTGGATTTTCTAGAATTTTTCTGAATTTTTCTGAAGAAAAAGTTGGAGCCGATCCTGTCACGCCCCGGGTGTAAACCAGAACCCGGGCCCGTCCACAGATCCGCCGTGCATACGGAATTTTCCGTGTACACGAAGCGCTGGTAACCTGCTCAGATATAAAATATATAATAAAGGAGCATAAAACAGAGCTAAACTAAAACTAATACAACTCAGACAAATGCTGGAAATAAAAGTACAATAAGCTCTCACAAATATACAAGTGTCTCTCCCAGCTCACGAAATAAATACAATCAGCTGGCCGCAGCCAGACCCAAAATAAAAGGAAATACAACCGTCTGAGTGTACAGGGGATACATCAAAACTACAAAACTCGAACTCGGGGCAGTAGCTATCTAATCAGCGATCCTCTTACCTCGATCCAGGGAAGAGGGTCCCGCAATTCCCGCAGAGGACTCTGCAAAACAAAGGGGAAAAGAAAAGAGAAAGCAGTGGGGGGTGAGAACTACTATAAAAACAGTAGCCTCCCCTAGTGGGTAGACCTCAAACTCAGACATGCCCACTAGGACTATCAGAGGCGAAAATGAAAACAAAGGTGGTAAGCTACAAGTAACACTACTGATGAAGAGCTACCACTAACATGCCTCTAAGATGCCTAGCTAAAAGAATAGCTGAAAGCATGCACCAGAACGTCAAAGACTGCCTGACCAACCCAATCAAAACACCAGTAAACACTGGTAATGCCTGCTCTGCTGTAAAAACTCGAAATATTTTATTTTAATAAATAGTCAAAAAGTGAATTTTTGACCTGGTTTTGTTTTCAAAAGACCTATGTTGATTTATTTAGTCAATTGCCAGTGTGCGAGTTGCACATTTTACGAGACAAAAAGGCTACTTTCCAATCCGGACATGATCTTGGAAATCCGAGTTGACCGTTGCGATCGTCTCGTCGAACTGAGCGAGATTCATATTCAGCACTTTTCGATCTGACGGTCGGATCTTCCAGAATTCAACTAAGAAGTGGACGAATCTCGCGACCAATGTACCAGCGTCCTCTGCGCACAGTGCACTTAAGTGAGTTACTGTAGTGCACTTAAGTGAGTTACTGTAGATGAACAGTAACCCTGGTTTTCGAGACCCCGACGAATACAACATTGACTATTTCACTGTTCGGAATCCGAATATAGTGATCCAGGTAGTCATTTCGAACGGTTTCGATATTCTGAACGCAATGGCGCAGTCGAAAATTCTGTTTGACGACTCTAGAGTCTCGAAAAGCACGATAACTGTATTCCGTGACAGTATTTTATGGACCGCAATTTTATTCAGGCAGTTTCTCGAAAATCAAAAATCGCTACCTGATAGGTCTCGTCGAGCCGGACGTCATGGCGCAGTCCATTTTTCGTTTCGACGAGCAGAACGTCTCGAAAAGCGTGAAATACGGAGAAAATAGGGCTTTTTGCACATAAAACCCTATTAAAGTTGCCTCGTTTTGCGTGCTAGTTCTTGGATAAGGACTTAAGTGCAAGGGAAAACTACTGTAGAGGACCTAATAGCAAATGGCAAAGCTTAGAGGGACTAAACCGAAATTGTACATACCTAATATATATACACATGTATAGCTAGGGCTTCTCCACAAACCCTAAACCCACAGCCCCTCTGGCCGCAGCACCCAACCACCTCCTCTCCTATGCCGCACTCCACGGACCTCCCCGCACCGGCCGCCGCCTCCCCTCGCCGGAGAAGAAGGTGAAGCCGTTTCTTCTTCATCTCGGGTTGGGAGGAGTAGGCTCCACACAGAAGCTCTTGGGCAATCAAGAACGCGTCTGTAGGGTTCCCCTGTGGAGCTGCAACCGAGCTGTGGTGGACCCGTCCCCAGCCGCCGCCGCGCGCCGCCGCGGCCAACCCCTTCTTCTTCCAACTTTCCGACGAGGTAATATCTTGGAACCTTCCATTTTAATTTGGCCCATGGACACGATCATTGTGTTTCTGACGTCGAGGAGATCATCCGGTTGCAGCCCGGGCTGCTGCCGTCGTCCCGATCGCCGGCGGGAGCGCTATCACCGGAATTATCGCCTTCCTGGCCGATCCCGTGCGCCGCCGCGATCCGGCCGTCCAACCAGCGATCAGCACCGTTGAGATCGACTTTCTCACCGACTTTAGCATCTCCACGAAGTTGGAGGGACATCGGTGAAGGATCGGGCTCGATCGGCCGTGCCCTAGTTTCGGGCTTTCTTCAACCTCGGCCGAGCTCGGCCGTCCGGCGCCGCCGCTGCCTCCCACCGCCGGCCACTGCCACCAGAAGCTTCCTGGCACCTACTGGAACCTGTTGGTCCAAGTTGCACCGGCCCGGAGTCCCTCGGCCGGAATCCGCCATTAACGGCCATTGATCCTCGGCCGAGCTCCGCCGCCGCGCCCTTGCCGTCGCTCCGGACACCCGGAAATCGTAATGGTGAGCTCCTGTGGGCTGTAGGAGTCCTTCCATCAACTTGCATGGGGATCTTGACGTCGGGTCAGTGATCGCCAGAGTTGCACCCGAGGCTTCATCCGAGCTCGGCTCCGGCCATCCCCGCCGGTCTGGAACTCCGGCAACCCCCCCCCAGGTAACCTCTAAACCCCATGCTCTAGCTTTTCTTCCATCTTAGAAGCCTCCGGATTGCTTCCTTGCTGAGTTTGGGTTCGGGCAAAGATAAAGCTATATGCTTATATAACATGCCCACCAGGTGTTTGAGTTAATGCCTCAAAGAAGATTTAGTTGGAATAAGGGTTTACATTGAATATGAAAGTTGTTCAAAATAATCCCCTGAGCTTGATGCTCGCTTCAGACCAAGATGGTTCTGTGTGGATTAAAATTTGGAGCAAGGAAAACTTGTATGTTTGCAAGGATCTGGTTCTGGTGGAACCAGCAGGTCTGGGCTGCAAAGGAGGTGAGCCCCAGTGTCCTTGCACTGTTTAAAGACACTTTCATATACAAAGTTCGTCTGTTTGACGATCGGATTAAAAGTTGTAGTGTAATCAACCTTTTAAAGTAATGTTGAAACAAAACTAAGTTCCGGGCTATTAGAGAAGCCGCGACAGTGTATTCCTGGCTGTTTTGGGGTCACTGGACGTGATGCTCGTGTTAGATTTAGGTTTTGAAGACTCGGAGAAACAAAAAATTCATTAAGGCTATGTTAGTAAGGTATTTTATGGCCCGAAGTTTTTCTCGGGTCCCGTGCTGCCGCAAATGAGTGAGCACGGTGTTCAGCAAGATAAATTTCACCCGCTGGAAGTGACGGTTCGTCAAAATTAATTTCCAGTTGAAAGAACGAGCGAAAACAGCGCTCAAATGACGCTAAAAATGTGAATTCTAGAAACCCTAGGGGTCTAAATGCAATTTTGGCACTGCATACTGTTTAGAACAATGTATAAATGTTTCCTAAACTTTCCTTTAGGGTTCCAACGGTTCTCGTTGACCGGGAATCGGATTTCGATCGCTAAATCGGCGATATTCTCCCGTTTAAGCTTCACGTTGCTGTCGTGTCGTCGGGATGGGTATGTGTGAGTCTAGTTCTGACTACAGTCTCTGTTCAGGGCCCAGCAGTTCAGCACCAGCCTCCCGGTAGTCCAGCGGGAGTTCGGGATCGGCCTTCATTCAGGTGGGTGTTATTTTCTTTGTCCTAGCATCTAACTCTATCATGTCGGACGGGGTCAATTCTAAGTATACTGGGGTTAAATATTGATGGGTGATAGCTTATGCATGTTAATGGGTTTCGTCATAGTGTTTGGCGTCGGTCTTCCGACAGTCGTTTTCCTTTTGATAATTACATGTTGGCGGGCTACCTTCGAGTGCACGTATTATTGCCTTTACTTTGATTATACATGATAGCGGGATTACTTTCGATCGCATATGTTACAGTTTTACTTTTGAGTATACATGTTGCCGTTTTACTTTTGTTATATATATTATGATGCTGACATGATGATGGTTATGGTTATTTGGCTCGAGGCTGTCACACGCGCACCCGCGGTTTGGCCACCGCAAAGGGTGCGCTTTTCCGGAAAAGTGGTCTATGACCCGTGTATACCCATGAGGTGACGTAGTGGGGCCCCTTATTAGTGGTGGGGTTGAGGCGCCGAGGTGCGAGCGGTGCGACCCGTCGGTTTAGTTGTCCGACGTGGTCGGGTTTCTGCAGGTACGGTGTGGACCGTCGGTTTAGTTGTCCGACGTGTCCGGGTATTACAGGATACAGGTGTACAGGTTGCCTTTCCTCCGTGAGGGGGTGGTTGCTCCGGTTGTCTTCACGGTTTGTTTTATTATATTCTCCTGCTCTATTACTTTTACGTCACTGACATCCCACTTCGTGACAGGGTTCGGACGGGGGGAGAGGTAGGCGGTGGTGAGGACGGGACAGGAGCAGCTGGGTCGCTGGGGACCCTGGACTGTATTTCCTTTTCTTTCTCGCTTTTCATTGCATTGTAGTTATGTGAGAGGTTCGCGATACCCTCGTGGGGTCGGCGTGGATGTCGGTACGGGTTGCATTTAGTGCCCCTTGTGCGTTACTTTTCCTTTTATTTCTATTGGCCATTTGAAGATCAAAAAGGCAGAAGCCAAAGAAAAGATTGCGAAAACCGTTTTTAAAATCTAAGTGTCGTGTGGGCACTGGCTTCAAAACCCTGTGGATTTATGGATTGCGAAAGGGATTTCAAAACTGGGTGTCGGGTGGGCACCGCTTTCAAACCTTGTTGATTTATGCCGATTTCGAAACTAGCTTTCAAAACGTAAGCGCCGGGTAGGCGCTCTTTCAAAACTGTGGATTTATCCTTTCCAAATTGATCGGCCATATGTTCTTCTTTTATTAGTTTAGAATACTGGTTGCTTGTGAACAACTGTTGTGATTGATTGGTTGTGTATGTTGGAACATGTACTGAACGCTACGCCGTGCACGTACAGGGGAGACTCTGTCCGTTTGCAGAGTGATCCTGTATGTGTGGCGGGTCTGGGCACGTGCCGGGGAAGAGGGGTTCTCTTTTAAACAAAAAAAAAAAATTTACGCGTCAAATATTCGACTTTTATGAACCGTTTCCGCTAAAACAAACCCCCGGGGCGTGACATCTGCTGTCAACCTCACAACTCAGTATCTCCCCTGTCCAAATGACCGGAACCCAACACGGTCTGACCGGCACCCAACACGGTCTGAAACCTACTCCGGAGTGGCACTCGAGGGGAGCGACCCACACGAGCATAGTATCACTGTAACTAGTATCATCAGTGTCATAAAATAGCAGGACTGGGTCACGACTCTGATCAAAGTGGGAAAACCCATCCACTAAAGGGAAACTCGATCCCCTACCTCCAATCTGATGCAATAATAATGATAATAACAAGCCGGTCAACCGCCCACAGTCCGCGGTTGCCGCAACACCCAAACATCGACCCCCGCCTGTCCCAACTCTGAACATCTGCCTACACAATCCCCTAAGACTAGACGACAGGAGAAAGAATAAAAGCATGGTTTCTCCTAAGTCAATTCCAACATGTTTGTGTAGCAGAAAAAGATGGCCTAGCTAGATGACCATTCAAGCATGCAAAGTCCTTTATTTGATAAAATCATTTCAATTATTCTAACATATGCAACATTAAGTGTTTGGAACCTCTGATGTACATGTGGCAGGATATATGATACATGATACAATTTAGATGCATAATCTACTAGCAAGTACCCCTTTTTACAACATGCATTCTAACCACATGCCCAAACCTTCCCTTAACATATGACATGATATGGCTTTAGTATTATTTCCAACTAATTAAACTGCATATCTAAAACATGGAAACACCACTTACCAACCTGTAGCTTGCTAACAATGCAAATATTAACAAAGGAACCTTAATCTCATACAAGCATGCTAGATACATTCACAATTAATAGCACATGATCAAGGCATTCTAATAGGCCTAGTGACATTCACAAGTAGGAGGTTCACAACATCACCCACCTCGAGCGCTAATCCAAGTTCCCAAAAGCGAAACCCAAGCTCAGTCCAAATACTCACCACCAATCTGTACAAAATACCCCAAAGGAAAGTACATAAGCTAATCATTCACAATTTCCAAAATCTGTCCCTTAATACTACAGTCCAGAATTCTCCAATTTTTACCTGTGAAAAATGCCCAGAAAAATCCGAGAAAAATACTATCGTGATCCTCGCGACGAACCCGTCGAAACGAGTACCTGCACGCCCAAATCGGAGTTTCCTATGCTGAGATAAAAATCCGGCAAGGGAAACACCCCAATCCAAACTGTACCAAATTTCTGTAACAAAGAACCACAGAAAAAGGAGATTCTCAACCTCGAGAAAAATCCATAAAAATCTGAGAAAAATCCAGGAGACTCCTTGCGAAATGTAGATGAAAAATGCCTCTTGAATCGCCTCAATCCGACGTCTGAACGAAAAGATACGGCAAGAACACCGCGGTGCTGTCCAAAAGTCCGTGAAGAAAAATGGGTCAAATGGGTGCTCAGAAAACTCCAAGATCAGCACGGAAATCGAGGAACCTCAAAACACAGGAGTTGAAGTCCTACCTGCCAGGAGTCCAACGGCGCAAGAATCGGCGAAATCGGATGTCGGGGTGAGTCGGGGAAGCCCAAACACTGAGAAGGGGCGAAGCGGGTCGCCGGAGAGCAAGCGTCGCGCCGCGCCGAAAAATCGCTAACCTCGGGATGCGTGCCCCTAAAAATCCCAGGGATGTTCAGTTGGATGAGGAACAAGTATAGGAAAAATCGCCCAAGAGAAATCCCGGTGAAAAACCGCTCAGAAAAAGAGCTAAGTGACCCAAAGACCCCTTTTTATAGTCCCAGCCCACAACACTAACAGGCCGGGTTTTCGGGCGCAAGATTCGGGCGCACTGCGCCCGAAAACCCGGTCGCACACTCCCCGTCCGACGCGCCCGAAAACTCCTGGTGATGCCACGTCACCCCAAACAGGGGACAGCGGTGCAAGGTGGCCCGCTGCGCGCCGCGTGTCCCCTCGCGGTCAGCGGGGGTAGGTACGGCCGCCCAACCACGAGGCGACACGTGGCGCACTCGAGTGCGGCCGACCGCCCACCTGGCGCTACTGTGCGCGCGCCGTCCCGAGGCGCCCCACTGCGCGCACCGTGGACCGCGCCCACGTGAGCCAGCAAATCCAAAGCCACCACGTGTCATGCGCCCGGTCCACCGCAACCCCGCAAAATCGCTGAGCCGTGCCGCGTGCGCCGGCCATTCAGGGCACGCCACGCGTCCCCCGCCCGCGGTCCATGCACCGCCGCGCCTCCCCGTGGACCGAGCTGCGTGAGCCGGCCAATAATAGGCCGCCACGTGGCTCAGGCCGGTCCACGAGTCTCCCCCATGCACCGAAAATCCCCGAAAACTTCCGGAAGCCCGCTTTTGGTCATCCGGACTCCAAATTTAACAAGCAAATAGCCGTTTTCAAGCGTTTTTCCGCGCTGAATCCAAATCCAACCTCAGATTGGCCCAAAACCTTTTCTAAAATTCGGCAAATGTAGCCGAAGGCCAAATCTGCTATCAAAGTCTCACAAGGTCCTTCTGTGGCACCCCTTCGATGCACCATGGGCCAGACACACCAACACTAGGTGTTCTACACAGTGGATTCATCGGAAAGTTGCATGGGAAAAACCAGAACACTACACGTCCAACCTGCAAGAAAAGGTACTACAGCTAAACAGATATCAGAGCTACGGAATCTGAGACGGAATCGATTGATTGGGATGAGCTTCAAGTTGAAGCAACTACACCCACTGCTTCGAAAGGAAAAGCGCCTACAGAAACATCAAAGGCTCCGCCTACTGCTGCTGAAAAAGGCAAAGCTCCAATGGAAGAAACTTCTGTGAAAACAAAAAGAAAAAGTGTTGCCCGCAAGAGAGGGAGTGCTCGAGGAATTTCCATTGAGCAACCAGTTGCTAGCCAGCCTCCTCCACAAGACTTTATCAGCTCTGCTAGGATAAAGAATTTTGAGAACAGGGAATGCATTGGAGAAAGACATGTTAATGTCAAAGCCTTGAAGGAACGATCTTCGCTTTTTGGGACTTTGTATGACCAGACAGGTCTTGCTCCCATTTGCAACTTCCCCGAGACCACTGGGTATTGTCTTCACTCAGTAAGAATGTTTTATCAAAATGCTTGCTATCTAGTTGATCAGGAGAGCGGACGTCGAGAATTTCAAACATTGGTTAAGAATGTTAAGATCAAAGTAACCCCTCAACTGATTGGAGAGGCATTAGGAATGACGGCCAGAGCTGATGGGGCTCATTATATGAAGAGTCAAACCTTCACCACCAACTCCTGGAGAGTGGTAGTTGATGGAATCTGTCTTCCAGATACTCTGTCGGCAGGAAACTCCGTCTTTTCAAAAGAGCTTCGACCAGAGTATCGCTACTTGAACTTCATTATCTGTTATAACGTCCTTCCAAATATGAATACAAAGGTTCTTCGGTGGGATAGGATGTTGTTCCTCTATCTTCTTGGCAACCCCACAGCAGCAATGGTAGCAAACTTAAATATTCCTTACATCATCTGGTCGAGGATGGCACGCTATGTGGAACATGCTCACCCTTCAGAGAGACTACCTTATCCAATGATCATTATGCGCATTCTTCGAAAATTTAAAGCTGACACAAGTGCGAGTTCCTACATGCACAGTCTAGGAACGATCAATGAAACAACTATTGTAAAGTCTCTCTCAACAAAACAAGATGAGCCCCCATCACCTCCTCACCGACGAAGAGCACAACAACAAGCAACAACCTCTTCACCAGCAGCACGAGCAGCACATGCAGCACAACAACCTCCAGTCCAACCAGCACCTGCAGCACAACAAGCACCTCCATCGACATCCGATGATGATGCATCGGTTACCTCCATTTATAAAGAACAGCAAAGGCTCTCCAACGAGCAAGAACGCATATCGAATGAACTGATTGAAGTAAAGGAAGAAATAAAAAAGGTCAACAAGAACCAGTCATCCATGAACAAACGTTTAAAGAAAATCTTCCAAATACTCGGCTGCATCAGTTCGGATGATTCTGAGTAATCCCCATCCTTTTTAATCTTTTCTTGTGCAGATTTTTAACCTTTTTCTTGTGCAGGTTTTAAGTTTTAGTTTTTAGTTTTAATTCTCACAGTTTTGGTTCTTGAACTTGTTAACTTTTCTCTCCTTTTCGGTAATTTTGGCTAACTTTGTGACAAAAAGGGGGAGAGAATATTAGAACAGTTTGAACAATCTTGATTGTCCAGTTGAACCATGAAGGTAAGTAAGGTAAGTAGAACTTCAACTTTTGGTTTTCTTTTGTGATTGGACGCATGCCTCGACTAACTATTTGCTAACTATTTGGGCATGTAATATAACTAACAAGTTGATGTTCACTAACAAGTTTGTGACACTTGGATTTTGATTGCATAGGAGATATGTTGGTTTTTAACTATGATCAAATTACATATCTGAATATATAAATGTCATGGTAAGTATAAATGAGTATAAACTTCATCTTTGTATGTGGTTTTTGAATGATATAAAGTTCTTGAGGTATCTAACGATTTCTTTTGTCAAGAATGATTTCTTTTGCAGAGAGTACAGATGTCTAAGTCTAGAGTCTGTTTTAGGAGTTTAACTCATGTATCTATTTTGGATCTCCGTTGTAAATTTTTGTTGTATGGTGATAGCAACAAAAATATCTTTTTGAATTTTTTTGAGTGGATTTGTGTTTTGTCACGAAACCGCCAAAGGGGGAGATTGTTACGGATTTTGAGTTGGCGTATTTCGTGAATTCGGTTAAGTCTTGAAGATTGAAGATAAAGAAAGTTGGATCATTTAACTCAATCTCAAGAAAGAAGAATTCAAAAGGATCAGGTATCTTTAACTAATTATTTTTGGTGATCCGAATACTTCTTATAGTGTAGAAACACTTGGATGAATTTCTAATTGCATAAAAATCAAAAACTGGACATGGGAAATGTTCAGGATCCGGATCAGACTTTCCAATCCGGATCCCGAAGGGTGTTCGTTCATACACAAGTTCAATCCGGATCGTAGCCTCCTTTGATCCGGATCCCGAACACTGGTTTTACCATGTTTTATGAACGATCCGGATCAGGTTTTTCAATCCGGATCCCGAACGTTGGTGTTTGGTGAAATTGTATGAACGATCCGGATCAGGCACTTCGATCCGGATCCCGAACCTTTGTTTTTCTGGAAACTGTCTGTCTCGCTACTGCAATCCGGATCGCCGAAGTCCGATCCGGATCGCCGTCCTGAAAAAATTCCAGAAAAGGTTAGTTTTTGATTCTTATCCTCTTCCAATGGTTTCTAACCTATATATAGACCCTTTAATTCATCTTTTAGGGTAACCCACGATAAAGGGAAAAAGACGACCGAAATAGATAGATCCACAAATAGAGAAGAAAGGAAATCAATAGATTGAATCTTATGTTTCTTCATCTATATTGATTGATTTGATTCTAGGTTTTCATACTCACATTTTGAGTAGAATCAAATCAATGAATACTTAGATGGTATTTCCGATCTATTTCTAATCTAAGTATTCGGCGGATCATCACCACCCAAAAAAACAACGATTTTCCCAAAATCGGCGCGTGGACTCGCGTGGCCTTGTGGATTCAAGGTGCTACCGCTCTCGTGGATTCGGAGCGAGGTACATTCGTGGATTCGAAGCGTGCTACTGGGTGAAGACCGTGGATTCGGTCGGACGTCGTGGATTCGGCGTTGGACGCAGATCGTGGATTCGAGAAGCGTCGTGGAGCGAGCAGAGAAGATCAACTAGGAGCGTATGGAAAAGGTTGAGTCGTCTGTGAGTACGGTATATCACCTTGTACGTGTTTAATTCTAGTGGATTTCACCGTGTTATCGGTCCCGTGGTTTTTTACTCCGGTTTGGAGTTTTCCACGTAAAAATCTCTGCGTGTTATTTATTTTTCCGCATTGGGCTTTATATCGCAAAGATTTTTGAGTGTTTATTGTTTACACCTATTCACCCCCCTCTAGGTGTTTTTTCCCCTATTTAGATCCAATTATACATAACCCAACAACAAACACCACCAACGCGCCACATAGGCCTCCAGAAGCTGCTGGTCAACCAGTATTCTCGTCGTGGGGATCCAGGTCCTCACATCCTCCCCCACTAAGGAAAGTTTCGTCCTCGAAACTAGCTCAATTCCACTGGGAGTCACGAACACCAAGGGTAAGTACTCAACATCACCCTCTCCAGCTCCTAAGTCATCATTCGCTCCCAGTGATCACTCCTCAACAACAACAACAGCAATATCTAGTACGGCATAGCCCGATTGCGCAATTCCCTCGTCTCACGAGCCAGAATTCGCAACGGGCGTCCCTCGTACTCCAAACACTCATAGATCTCAAAGGGCAGGGTCAATCACGGTCGAGGGATCCAAAAACATGACCTTCCTGAGCTGAGACATGTAACACAACAGGGTTCCATCCAAAGCTGGGGGAAAGCAAGATAATCGCCAGTGCAACACGCACCAAACCACAACCTGTGTCAACTCAACCAAGGCAATCCGAAACACATCCCCGCAATCATCCAAGAAAGAAGGAAGCCCTCACAAACAAGGGTCCTCACTCGGTCACTCCCGAATCCTGACCATCCGAGTGAACTACTCAGCCACGGTCTACCATAAAAGGAACCCTCAGGGACACAACCACACGCCATGTCTGCCTCAACAGTCCACACAGCGCCAGCTGTGGAATCATCAAGCTCAACCCCAGCCAGCTCTCCTGGCACTGCCCAGTCCAAGAAGCTCCTTACCTTGACAATAATTGTCGATCTCGGCCAATTCCCAATTAGCATCCAAATTGGCCGGATTTCCACCGCCACTCCTATGGCTCGAACAAAGTGACCCAAGAAGGTATGCTTCTGAAGCTACAACTTGTACCTCAATAACTTGGCATATAGCTTCATCCACACAGGCATGGTAGCACATCCACAAGTGCTCCACGTACTCCAAGTCGCTCTGGGAGTAAATCACAATATCCTTGGGGAAACACCACTCCCAATCCGTCCAAGTACAACTGGGACGCACAATTTCTCAAATCTTGAAGTCACAGGGCATTAGTCATTCTATTTGGCCTCACAATGAGCTCATAATGCCCTTACCGGATCCTGAATGCCATCAAGGCAAAATCCTCAGCTGTCTGATCCCAAGTAGGTACTCGCACCATACTATAATTGCCAGAGTCGAACTCCAACAAAAGGTCCTTGATAATACCTGAACCTGCCTGTGCTCAAGTCATAACGGACCCTCATCATCGTCTATCCAAGACGTGGTACTAGGTCAAACAGACCCCTTGATCCATCAGATCCTGCGAATGTGCCATCAGCTCTCTCAGCTCCACAGGCGATATCCAATGAGGTGCTGTCGAGGGTGACGCGGTCCCTCGAACCACGTCAAACGCAATCTCTATCTCCCTAACCGGCGGCATCGACAACAGCTCAGGTGGAATCACACCCGGGATCTCGTGGGCAACCAAGATATCCTTGAGTCTCGGTGCCGCCGTAAGCACCTCTCATACTGTCGCTATAACCTGCGTGCTCTAATAATCTCAACCAGCAAGCCTCATCTTGTCCGCTTTGCCGAAGGTCCAAGTCCTCTCTCGCCGCAGTCAAACATTCTGTGGCATTGTGCCAATCAATCTCAAGCACATGGTCCAAATACCGAGCTGCCACAATTACCAATAAATCTGTCGGTAACTCGCAGCCTCAGCTGCACTGGACATGATCCAAAAGCCTCTTCCACATGTACAACAACAACAGAAACCTGTACCTCCGGTGCACATGGTAACAAATCTGCCTCTAGTCCATGCAGGAAAACAACATGCTCAAACTCTGACTGCTGTGATGAAATCACACCTGCGACAACTTAATCCACCCCCGTGGCGCCCTCCAATCGGGCGACACAGATTCATCCCCTCGATGCAAGTGGTGGTCGCTCAATCTGCCTGAAAATCAGGACTATCCACAAGGGAGTACGACCTCTGTCTCTGCTCACATTGAGGCGACGAATAGGGTCCTCCGCAGACAGCAAATCCCCCCTACCGCTGCGCTACTCTGATACAGACGCTGGTACCGCCATCGGGGTCCACCCGATCCCTGATATCTTAGAAATCCAATACCTTGGAAAAAGAAATCAGAAATGCCTCTGCCGGCCGATCTGTCCTCCATCACCCGGCGCCAAGCACCAATACCCAGAACTCGCCTCTGGCGGCAGATCCCTATCCAAAGGAACTGCAGCGCCATGCTCCATACACAATGCCTACTCAAACGAGGCGTCAAAACCTATAACGGAGGGACTGAATGAACTGAAAGGTATCCTGGCGCAATCCACTCCCAGCCACATATCCGATGCGTCTCGTCCCTCGAACTTGGAGCACGCAGTTCAACAACTGCATAAACTCTCTAGCACATGGAGGCTCTCATTTAATCACACCACCACCACCAACCACGACTCTGCCTCCAAAGGCTCCAAACTCAATCTCACAAGTCGGGGTGGTTTATCTGCCGAATCTGGCTCAACAGATCGATCATGCCTCACAGCTCCTCTGCTGTCAACTATCCACCCTGCCTCGGTGCCTCGGCACTAAACATTGGCACAGAGGGGGTTACTCAGTGCTCCGACAACTGTGTCACCAAGACCAGCTGCTCACTCTGTCGCTGATAAGCCTCTGACAATCCTGTCATCTAGGTCCGGAGTTCTCTGACCTCAATCCGGGTATCCGGTCCAAAACCAACTGCTCAAGCTCAACTGCTATGACAGGATGCACACGGGTCAAAACCCAGCGTCGGGGAGACACCGCTCGCCACGACGAAACCACAAAACAACAAAAAATAGCGCTCGACCCAATCCAGCGAAAGTCTAAAGCATGTCACCCGTTCCACAGCATTATGTTGTCTGTAGCCAACATAATCACTTAGGAGAATAAACATGCCAATCACTCCCCCCGTCCCTTGGGAGAGGTATAAAACTCAATCAGGACTCTCGCTAAAAAAAATCACGACTCTCACGAAGTCAACCAAGGGTCAAACCATAAGCCTAGGGTTTCTAAGTCCACCTTGACCTACAACCTAAGCTCTGATACCACTCTAATCTGTCACGCCCAGGGGTCGAAACTGCGACCCGGGCTCGCCAACAGATCCGCCACCTATGCCAACCTGCATAGGCGGAGCGTCCTTCCTGCAAGAAAAGTACTACAGCTAAACAAAATATCAGAGCTATAAATAAAAGATCTGCTGTATAACTAAAATCAATCACTGTACAACTGGAAATAATACAATAAGTCTGTCTCCCAAAAATAATAATACAATATCCACATATACAAGCTCTAAACCAAACCGGGAGGTATCTCCAATATATACATCAGTGTATACAGTCTCCCGATACATATCATCCTCACTACAACAGTCTCTCAAAAGAGGAAATAAAATAACTAATCTACTGAAGCTCTCCACTGAAGGGGTACCGCTACTCTCCAAACATGGGTAGGGATCTAGCTCGCGACTCCCTCGCCTCGATCAACAACCGCAGAATCAGCAACACCCGCTAAGACTCTGCAAAACAAAGGAGAGGAAGGAAAAAGAAGGGGGAAAACCCCCAAAGGGTGTGAGAACTACACCAAAGGAGGGAGTTCTCAGTGGGTACCACCGCCAGAACCGACGGTCTGCCCACCAAGTCCTCAAGAGACAAAAACTAACCAAAGCCGTAAAGACTGAAAAAAAAGAAGCTGGAGCCTCTCAACAGCTATCATGCCTCTATGCCTGCCATGCCTGCCTATGCCTGCCATGCCTGCTATGCCTGCTATGCCTGCCATGTTACGGAATTTGAGTTGGCGTATTTCGTGAATTCGGTTAAGTCTTGAAGATTGAAGATAAAGAAGGTTGGATCATGTAACTCAATCTCAAGAAAGAAGAATTCAAAAGGATCAGGTATATTTAACTAATTATCTTTGGTGATCCGAATACTTCTTATAGTGTAGAAACACTTGGATGAATTTCTAATTGCATAAAAATCAAAAACTGGACATGGGACATGTTCAGGATCCGGATCAGACACTTCGATCCGGATCCCGAAGGGTGTTAGTTCATACGCAAATTCAATCCGGATCGTAGCCTCCTTTGATTCGGATGCCGAACACTGGTTTTTACCGTAATTTATGAACGATCCGGATCAGGCAGTTCAATTCGGATCCCGAACATTGGTGTTTGGTAATTTGTATGAACGATCCGGATCAGGCACTTCGATCCGGATCCCGAACCTTTGTTTTTCTGGAAACTGTCTGTCTCGTTACTGCAATCCGGATCGGCTAAATCCGATCCGGATCGCCGTCCTGTAAAATTCCAGAAAAGGTTAGTTTTTGATTCTTATCCTCTTCCAATGGTTTCTAACCTATAAATAGACCCTTTAATTCATCTTTTAGGGTAACGACGAAAAAAGGAAAAAATATGACCGAAATAGAAAAATCCACAGATAGAGAAGAAAGGAAATACTAGATTTAATTCTATGTTTCTTCATCTATTTTATTAATTTGATTCTAGGTTTTCCAAACTCAGATTTTGAGTAGAATCAAATTAATGAATACTTAGATGGTATTTCCGATCTATTTCTAATCTAAGTATTCGGCAGATCATCACCACCCAAAAACAACGATTTCCCCAAAATCGGCGCGTGGACTCGCGTGGCCTTGTGGATTCAAGGTGCTACCGCTCTCATGGATTCGGAGTGAGGTACGTTCGTGGATTCGAAGCGTGCTACTGGGTGAAGACCGTGGATTCGGTCGGACGTCGTGGAGTCGACGTTGGACGCCGTGGATTCGGCGTTGGACGCAGATCATGGATTCGAGAAGCGTTGCGGAGCGAGCGGAGAAGATCAACTAGGAGCGTATGGAAAAAGGTTGAGTCATCTGTGAGTACGGTATATCACCTTTGTACGTGTTATAATTCTAGTGGATTTCACAGTGTTATCGGTCCTGTGGTTTTTTACTCCGGTTTGGAGTTTTCCACGTAAAAATCTCTGCGTGTTATTTATTTTTCCGCATTGGGTTTTATATCGCAAAGATTTTTGAGTGTTTATTGTTTACACCTATTCACCGCCCTCTAGGTGTTTTTTTCCCTATTTAGATCCAATTATACATGACCCAACAAGTGGTATCAGAGAGGGAATAGGGTTGTAAACAATGGTTGAAGGTGGAAACATCAACAGACCCCCGTTCTTCGATTGAACAAATTATGCCTACTGGAAAGTACGGATGAAAGCCTTTTTAATTTCCATCGACGAACGGGTGTGGCAATCAATTGAATTAGGATGGTCTAATCCAACTGAAATTCTTGCTGATGTTCGCACCATCAAACCTAGGTCGAAATGGACCAAGGAAGAGATAGATTCTTCTTCTTACAATGGAAAAGGGATTAATGTTCTATTTAATGCTTTGTCTCAAACTGAGTTCTCTCGCGTCTCGGCATGTGAGACTGCGAAAGAAATCTGGGATGTTCTTCAAGTTACACATGAGGGAACTAACCTTGTGAAGATTCAGAAACTGCAAATGCTTACGAGCAAGTTTGACTCTATTTTCATGGTAGAAAATGAATCGTTCACAGACTATTACGCACGATTGCAAGACATCGTAAACTCATGTGCTAACTTGGGAGAGAAGATTCCAGAATTTAAAGTTTTAAGAAAAATATTAAGAACTCTTCCTGAAAGATTTCGATCCAAGGTTACGGCCATTGAAACTATTAAACACCCGGACGAAATCCGTGTAGAAGAATTAGTTGGTTCTTTACAAACATATGAAATGACATTTCCTACTAACTATTCTTCTGGAAAAGCATCCTCTTCTAAGTCTTTAGGTTTAGCATTGAAAACAACAAAAGAAGAAGACGCGGATTCATCCTCCTCAGACGATGACGTAAACCTATCTATGGAGGACTTTGAGAAGCAGCTTGCTCTCTTGACGAGAAGATTTCGCCGAAACTTTCGAAGGGGTAACTCAAGCAAAACTCCATCCTTTGTAAAGTCGAAGAAAGGCAAAGGTTCTTCAAGTTACAAACCAAGAAAGCAAGAGGGTTTTTCTAAGGATAAGAAAAGCTCTGAAGGACAAGTCCAATGTTTCAAGTGCTGAGGGTACGGCCATATCTCAACGGAGTGTCCCAATAAGAATCCGTCAAAGAAGAAAGCGATGCAAGCTGTCACTTGGGATGACACCTCATCGTCAAATGAGTCATCGTCAAGTGATGAAGAAGATAACGCAACGGCGTTCCACGCGTCCACATCTTCACCCTTCATGTGCTTAATGGCTAATACATTCGAGTCATTGTCCAACTCCACTGTTGAAAAAATTGCAATGGACGATGAATCGGATAACTCAGAAGGTGAAGACTTTGCTCTTGCCTATCATAAGCTTTTGAGGGATTCAAGGAAACTGGCAAAGCAAAACAAGAGTTTGAGAGGGAGATTGCAGGATCTCGAAGAATAAGCAAATAGGGCAACTTCTCTCTCAAACGCTCTTGAAGCGGAAAGGGATAACCTGATTAAAGCAAATGTTTCCCTTCAGGAGTCCAATGAGCAATTCGAGAAGAATTATGTAGATATGGTGAACAAAGCGAATTACTTCTTGAAGCTCAATGGCGAGGCTCGACAGGAAAAATTGGAAATCACAGAGACCATTCTCCAACTCAAGGATGACTTACAGCGATTTTCATCAGGAAGGAGTAAGTTGGATAAGCTTTTTGGTCTTGGTCAATCAAACAAATTCGGCCTCGGATACAATCGAACTGAAGACAATTTTAGTTCGGATGGGACAGTCTTTGTGCCCCAGTCGGTATCTCCTCCTCCGACACTGGAATTGACGACAAACAACGACAACAAACCTACTTCCCCCTCTACGGAATTGTCAAGCACCAAGGTATGTTTTCGTTGTGGTATTGCAGGGCACATAAGGAGAAATTGCAAGATGGGAGCAAAACGCTCAACTCAAGCACTACTTGCAACGACTACCAAAAGGGCGATTCCTCGGAAATCAAATGCAAATTATTCGAAGGAAAAGAGCCCCGGTAGTTCATCAAACAAGACGACGACGTCAAGGAAAAGCAATGGATCAAACAAGACGCTTTCACCAAAGGTATCAACATCACAATCATTTCCGACGAACACCAAAACTCGAAAGGTTTGGGTACGCAAAGGTGAAATCTTCCCTTGTCTTGTTACAAATATTTCCTTGCATGCATATGATAATTCGTCTTGGTATCTGGATAGCGGTTGTTCCCGTCACGTGACCGGTGACAAAAACTGTTTTCAAAATTTTGAGAAAATCTCCGGAGGACTTGTAGTTTTCGGAGACGGTCAGTCTTCCAAAATTATTGGAAAAGGAACAGTAGCTATTCCAGATGGCCCGATTCTGAATAATGTGTTATTTGTTGATGGCCTTAAGACTAACCTCATAAGTATCAGTCAACTTTGTGACAATGGTTTTTCAGTTAATTTTTCATCTGTTGAATGCATTGTAACTGATAAGGACCATGTTTTCTTTTTAAAGGGGGTTAGATTTGAAAACAATTGTTATGTTGTTCCCAATAAAATTTTTGAAAATTGTAACTTAGCCTCTTTTAATAATGAAACTCTTTGGCATGAAAGGCTAGGTCACATAAACTTTAAGGAACTTGCTAGAATTTCAAACAAAGACGTGGTCAAGGGGGTTCCAAAACTTTCACTTAAACAAACCATTGTGTGTGGTGGTTGTCAAAAGGGAAAACAATCCAGGACTGCACACAAGAACTTGAACCACGTTGGTACTAATCGGCCCTTAGAATTATTGCATATGGATCTTATGGGGCCGACACGTCAACCATCCTTGGGAGGTAAATGGTATATTTTTTTATTGGTTGATGATTTCTCTAGATACTCATGGGTAGCATTTTTAAAAGAGAAAGCTGATACTTTTGATTCTTTTCACGAGATTTGCCTTCGTATTATGATTGAAAAGAATGAAAAGATCATTCGTGTTAGAAGTGATAGAGGTGGAGAATTCATAAATTCTAAATTCATTGATTTTTGCACTTCTAATGGCATTAAACATGAATTCTCAGCACCCTACACACCTCAACAGAATGGTGTAGTCGAGCGCAAAAATAGGGTTGTACAAGAGATGGCACGTGTCATGCTTCATAGCCGGAATTTACCGTTATATTTTTGGGCTGAAGCTGTGAACACTGCAATCTATGTTATTAATCGAGTTTATTTGCGCCCGGAAACGTTAAATACACCATATGAACTATGGTTTTGTAGAAAGCCAAACATCAAATATTTTCGTATCTTTGGGAGTCGGTGTTACATTTTACGTGACCGCGAAAATCTTGGAAAATTTGACTCTCGAAGTGACGAAGGGATTTTCTTGGGTTATTCTACAAATAGTAGAGCATATCGGGTATTTAACTTGGAATCTAAAACGATTGTAGAATCCATAAATGTTAAAGTAGATGAAGCTTTCCACTTTGCATCTGATAAATCTACCCCTGATATCTCTCTTGATGATGATACTCCTGTAAATGCATCTTCTCATGATAATACTTCCAATATTAATGATGCATCTAATGGTTCTTCAAGTTTATCTGATGTGCAGGAATCATCTCATGTACCTCCGAGTACTCCTTTACCTCAAACGTTACGCATCTCCAAGGATCATCCTGAATCAAACATTATTGGAGACCCACAAGAAGGAGTCAAAACTCAGAGACAGTTGGTTTGTGGATTCGCTTGTTACGTTTCCATGATCGAACCAAAGAACGTCGATGAAGCTCTTCAGGATGACTACTGGATTGAAGCAATGCAGGAAGAGCTCCATCAGTTTGAACGCAACAAAGTCTGGGAATTAACGACGCCTCCGAAGCAACACAATGTGATCGGTACTAAATGGATTTTCAAAAACAAGAAAAATGAGGATGGTACCATCATCAGGAACAAAGCACGTTTAGTTGCTCAAGGCTACTCTCAAATAGAAGGTATAGACTTTGATGAAACGTTCGCCCCTGTAGCTAGACTCGAGTCCATTCGTATCTTATTCGCTATTGCTTGTCACTTTAAAATAAAACTCTTTCAAATGGACGTTAAGAGCGCATTTTTAAATGGGTTTTTAAATGAGGAAGTTTATGTGGCTCAACCAAAAGGTTTTGTAGACTGTAAACTACCTAACCATAATTTTCGTTTGAAAAAGGCTCTTTACGGTTTAAAACAAGCACCGCGAGCGTGGTACGAAAGGTTGACAAAGCACCTTTTGGAGAAGGGCTATACTCGAGGGGGAGCAGACAGGACTCTCTTTGTGAAGCATTATCAAAATAACTTCATTATTGCGCAAATCTATGTCGATGACATTGTATTTGGAGCAACAAAGGATAATGATGCTTCTAAATTCGCAGAAACCATGGAAAGTGAATTTGAGATGTCTATGATGGGCGAACTGACATACTTTCTTGGATTGCAAGTGAAACAAAATGGTGAAGGCATCCATCTGTGTCAATCCAAGTATGCAAAGGAGTTGGTAAAGAAATTCGGATTAGAAGATTCTAAAGATTTTCCTACTCCTATGGGAACTAGCAATAAGGGATTAGGAAGTGAATCTCTTAGTGATAGTGTAGACGAGAAACTCTATCGAAGTATGATTGGAAGTCTACTCTACCTCACCGCTAGTCGCCCGGACATATCCTTTAGTGTTGGGATTATCGCGAGATATCAGTCAGCACCAAAGGAGGATCACCTGAAAGCGGTGAAACGGATCATCCGGTACGTCAAAGGAACTGTAAACTTCGGAATTTGGTATCCTATGGGAACAAGTCTTGACATTATAAAATATTCAGATGCCGATTGGGCAGGATCAGTGGATGATCGGAAAAGTGCGAGTGGTGCATGTTTTTATCTTGGCCATTGTCTTGTTGCATGCAATAGTAAAAAGCAAAACTGCATTGCACTCTCAACTGCCGAAGCGGAATATATCTCAGCGGGTAGTTGTTCAACTCAACTCATTTGGATGAAAAGCGTGTTGAGCGACTTCCGGATTTCAGCAACTTCGGTAACTGTTTTATGTGACAACACTAGTGCTATAAACATTTCAAAAAAACCCTGTGTTGCACTCAAGAACAAAACACATTGAACTTAGATATCATTTTCTTAGAGAGCTAGTTGAATCAAATATTCTTCAAATTTCCTACATTTCAACTGAAGATCAATTAGCTAACATTTTAACAAAACCTTTGGATCAAAAAAGTTTTATTCATTTGCGTAAAGCAATTGGAATGCTTTCCTTGAAATAACCTCTTTTTGAAACTCTTGTTTAGGTTAGGTTTTGTTTTTGTGTTCTTGTTCATTATCTATGCTTAGACATAGAACATTAATTGAGCA
The DNA here is from genome assembly GCA_029204045.2 of Tillandsia leiboldiana. Classification (NCBI taxonomy): domain Eukaryota; kingdom Viridiplantae; phylum Streptophyta; class Magnoliopsida; order Poales; family Bromeliaceae; genus Tillandsia; species Tillandsia leiboldiana. The sequence continues at coordinate 26,460,705 of CM055070.1, forward strand.
TTAGTTTTATTGACTTTAACTGCATCCTTTCATATGTCTAGAAATTTATTATGCTTTGGATATCATAATAATTCATTTGATGCAATGATCATTTATGTGAATTAAATCATCTTTGTTTTGATCAAAGTCAATTTCTCTCTCAATGATCTCTTGGTATAGTTTTTATCTTATTTGACTATTTAGTCAAGTATGAAATCGAGATCAATATTTGGTTGAATACTTTATATCTTAAATAATTGATAGCCAATTGAGGGGGAGTCAAAGAAGTATTATGCTCAAAAGATGTGGAAAGAGTTACATCCCAATGAGGAGTGTGAAAACTACCACCACATGGAGGAAAGAGCTACCACCTCGGTCGTCTGAGTACTGTGTGCAGCTACCACATGTATACCAAGCAAGGTTTTTCAAGTTTGATTAAATAAAATGCATGTTGAAATACTTGACTCTGTCAAAATTTCAAGGTTGGTATAAGGTGGGATTTTTTATGAAAGATGCTCAAAGAGCCACTCTCCTCAATAAATTGACTAGATATATTATCTAACTTATCTGGCATTTCAGACATCTATTGATCTTGGTATTTCATTTTCTTTACCAAATTGATGATTTGATAAAGGCATTACTCATAAGATCATGTTAGATGTGATTGAAGTTGTTCAACTTTAAGGGATTTAATTTTATAAATTTTCGTTTCATTTGTTGGATGTTATTGATAGATTTGGCATAATCCATTTCTTGTTGTATGAAATGATGCTTTTTATTTAAAGTTGATACACAAAGTGCTTACAATCTTTTTCTGGATTTTCTAGAATTTTTTGAATTTTTTTGAAGAAAAAGTTGGAGGCCGATCCGGATTGGACAAGCCGATCCGGATCCCGAACACAAGTATTCTCTGCGGGTAGCCGATCCGGATCGGATTCACGAACTGATCCGGATCGCGGCTAGGGTTTTATATAGAACAAAAGGGTTTTTGATTTCTTTTTACTTCAATCTTTTGTTCAAAAGTCTCCAGAGCTTTTCTCTCTAGAATTCATCCGTCTTGGAAGCTTACAAACTCAAGTTCTTCGATTCTAAGTAAGTTTTATTGATCAAAATCTCGGTTTTTCACAGTTTTCATATTCTTCCTCAAAACGTGATGAAATTTCTGTATCATTTTCGTTTGTGGATGGTTTTTGATCAAATTTCTTTTGAAATAAGAACTCTGGGTAGATTAGTTTTGATTATATGCTAGGTATTCTCATGATAAACGGATTTTTGGCCTTCGATTTCAAAAATTTCGGTTTTAGGGCATATAATGGGAATTTTCGAAAATCATGCGATTGATCTATTTTTAAAATTCTTTTTGCAAAACTAATTTGATTCTTAGTCTCTCTACACGATAATGATTGTTTGGGTACGATTTTTCAAATTTTTGAAAATTAACAATTTTTTCGTGTTCTTGAGTTGTTGCCCACAGGACCTTATTTCTCACAAGGAACTTGTAGCAATGGTGATCACCTGGATCATCTTTCTTCTGGCTGCTATGGTTCATACAAGAGATACTATCAAGCCCAAGAAAGCTAAAAGGGCGAAGAAAACAAAGGATGATTCCGATACGGACTCTGAGACGGAATCCATTGATTGGGATGAGCTTCAAGTTGAAGCAATTACTCCCACTGCTTCGAAAGGGAAAGCTCCTGCAGAGACATCAAAGGCAAAGGCTCCACCCACTGCTGCTGAAAAAGGAAAAGCTCCAATGGAAGAAACTCCTGTGAAAACAAAAAGAAAAAGACTTGCTCGACGGCTTGGACGAGCTCGGGGTATTGAAATAAATGAACCATGTCAAGAGGAAACAAAGAATATCCCTCAAACTGAAACTGAATCTGAAGACAAAGAAGATTGGGACACATTTCTTAATGAAGTACAACAAGGTATTGATGAAGAAAATAAGTTTTACCTAAAGAACAAGAAGCTGATGAAGTCTTCCTCAACGATTAAGCAGTACACAAGGAAAAAGAATTCGCCAAGCAATGGAATTCAAATCAATGAACCTCTTGACAATTCACATTCTCTGCCAAGAAGATCTCCTCGGAATGAAGGTCAGACTGCTCCGTCAGCTGTCACACAACGTTCTTCAACTTCCAGAAGAATCGACCAAAAGGCAAACTTAGTGTCTTCCATCAATCAAGAACAAAATAAACTGGCTCTGGAACTCAGAAAGATGTCCACGGACATACATAAGATGAAACAAGAATGTTCTACGATTTCGGGAATGCTTAAAGGAATTTTGAACAAACTGAGATGTAGTGCATCTGAAGACTCTGACTCAGATGATTGATTTGTGCTCAAACTTTTCTTTTTCTTGTGCAGATTTTTTAATCTTTTCTTGTGCAGGTTTTAAGTTTTAGTTTTTAGTTTTAGTTCTCACATTTTTGGTTCTTGAACTTGTTAACTTTTCTCTCCATTTTGGTAATTTTGGCTAAAGTTTGTGACAAAAAGGGGGAGAGAGTATTAGAAAACAGTTGAACAATGAAACTTCGATTGTCCAGTTGTGAACCATGAAGGTAAGTATAACTTCAACTTTTGGTTTTTCTTTTGTGATTGCATGCATGCCTCGACTAACTATTTGCTACCTATTTGGGCATGTAATATAACTAACAAGTTGATGTTGACTAACAATGTTGTAACATTTGGTTTTTGAATGCATAGAAGATATGTTTTTAACTATGATCCAATTACATATCTGAATGTATAAATGTCATGGTAAGTATAAATGAGTATAAACTTCATCTCTATGTGTGGTTTTTGAATGACATAAAATTCTTGAGGTATCGAACGATTTCTTTTGTCAAGAATGATTTCTTTTGCAGAGAGTACAGATGTCTAAGTCTAGAGTCTGTTTTAGGAGTTTAACTCATGTATCTATCTTTATTTGGATCTCATTGTAAATTTTTGTTGTATGGTGATATCAACAAAAATATCTTTTTGAATTTTCTTGAGTGGATTTGTGTTTTGTCACGAAACCGCCAAAGGGGGAGATTGTTACGGAATTTGAGTTGGCGTATTTCGTGAATTCGGTTAAGTCTTGAAGATTGAAGATAAAGAAGGTTGGATCATGTAACTTAATCTCAAGAAAGAAGAATTCAAAAGGATCAGGTATGTTTAACTAATTATCTTTGGTGATCCGAATACTTCTTATAGTGTAGAAATACTTGGATGAATTTCTAATTGCATAAAAATCAAAAACTGGACATGGGACATGTTCAGGATCCGGATCAGACACTTCGATCCGGATCCCGAAGGGTGTTAGTTCATACGCAAATTCAATCCGGATCGTAGCCTCCTTTGATCCGGATCCCGAACACTGGTTTTTACCGTAATTTATGAACGATCCGGATCAGGCAGTTCAATCCGGATCCCGAACATTGGTGTTTGGTAATTTGTATGAACGATCCGGATCAGGCACTTCGATCCGGATCCCGAACCTTTGTTTTTCTGGAAACTGTCTGTCTCGTTACTGCAATCCGGATCGCCTAAATCCGATCCAGATCGCCATCCTGTAAAATTCCAGAAAATGTTAGTTTTTGATTCTTATCCTCTTCCAATGGTTTCTAACCTATAAATAGACCATTTAATTCATCTTTTAGGGTAACGACGAAAAATGGAAAAAATATGACCGAAATAGAAAAATCCACAGATAGAGAAGAAAGGAAATACTAGATTTAATTCTATGTTTCTTCATCTATTTTATTAATTTGATTCTAGGTTTTCCAAACTCAGATTTTGAGTAGAATCATATTAATGAATATTTAGATGGTATTTCCGATCTATTTCTAATCTAAGTATTCGGCGGATCATCACCACCCAAAAACAACGATTTCCCCAAAATCGGCGCGTGGACTCGCGTGGCCTTGTGGATTCAAGGTGCTACCGCTCTTGTGGATTTGGAGCGAGGTACGTTCGTGGATTCGAAGCGTGCTACTGGGTGAAGACCGTGGATTCGGTCGGACGTCGTGGAGTCGACGTTGGACGCCGTGGATTCGGCGTCGGACGCAGATCGTGGATTCGAGAAGCGTTGCGGAGCGAGCGGAGAAGATCAACTAGGAGCGTATGGAAAAAGGTTGAGTCGTCTGTGAGTATGGTATATCACCTTTGTACGTGTTATAATTCTAGTGGATTTCACCGTGTTATCGGTCCCGTGGTTTTTTACTCCGGTTTGGAGTTTTCCACGTAAAAATCTCTGCGTGTTATTTATTTTTCCGCATTGGGTTTTATATCGCAAAAATTTTTGAGTGTTTATTATTTACACCTATTCACCCCCCTCTAGGTGTTTTTTCCTCTATTTAGATCCAATTATACATAACCCAACATGCCATGCCTGCCTATGCCTGCCTATGCCTGCCATGCCTGCTCTGCCTGCCTATGCCTGCCATGCCTGCTCTGCCTGCCTATGCCTGCCATGCCTGCTCTGCCTGCCTATGCCTGCCATGCCTGCTCTGCCTGCCTATGCCTGCCATGCCTTCTTGCCTACCATGCCTGCCTATGCCTACTATGCCTGCCATGCCTGCTTTGCCTGCCTATGCCTGCCATGCCTGCTCTGCCTGCCTATGCCTGCCTATGCCTGCCATGCCTGCTCTGCCTGCCTATTCCTGCCATGCCTGCTCTGCCTGCCTATGCCTGCCATGCCTTCTTGCCTGCCATGCCTGCCTATGCCTACTATGCCTGCCATGCCTGCTTGCCTGCCTATGCCTGCCCTGCCTGCCTATGCCTACCCTGCCTGCCTATGCCTGGTCTACAACGGTCAACAACTCACAATGACCTTGGGACCATCGTATCCCCAAACGGTTCCCAACAACACTAGAACTGGTCCAAACACCGTCACTAGACTCCACTCGGTCCCCCTGACACGAGTGCAACTATAAAGCAAATGTCCGTAGTAAGCCCAATCTAATGCCACCAGTAGAACTGGTACTGCCTGCTGTGCCTGCCAAATCGGGTATGCCAGCCTACACATAACACTGATAGGGGATGGGAGTCTCAAGGACTCGAGGTCTGAAAATCGCACACTCCGGAGTGGCACTCGAGGGGAGCGACCCACACGAGTAAAGTGCCTCAGTAACAAGTATCGTAAATCAGCAGGACTGGATCAGATCAAAGTGGGAAAGCCCAACCACTAAAGAAAGCCTCGGTCCTCAATCAGATGCAAAAATACTCAAATAGTGGGAAACTCTGTCCACTAGAGAAATCAGATACCCAATCTGGTACATAAATAAATGTCCGGTCAACCGCCCAATATCCGCGGTTGCCGCAAAGCCCCACAACTAATCCAATCTGTCCCAGACACCAAGTCCCGACTACACTACCCAGAACCCCTGCTCGAACCTGAGCAACACAGACCACCTCTGTCACGCCCCGGGGTCGAATCTGCGACCCGGGCCCGCCAACAGATCCGCCGCCCATACGGAAAACCCCGTATAGACGAAGCGTCTAACCTGCAAAAAGAATGATACTATAGCTATACTGATATCAGAGCTGAAAAGTACACTACTGAAATAAAAAATAATACAACCCAAGTCCTCACAAATGTACAAAGTCTCTCGACTATAAAAGAAAACGTACAAGTGAACCTCACTACAAAGGTCTCTCAAAATGTAACTCTCAAAATAGTAAGGGGGTACATCTACTCTCTGGACGACAACTGGTAGGGATCTATCTCGCGACTCCCTTACCTCGATCAGCCGGATCAGCAACAGGAGTAACAGGAACAAGAGTAGAAGGCCCTGGGGAAAAATACACCGCGACGGGTGTGAGAACTACATCCCACAGTAGTTCTCAGTGGGTGCCGCCAACAAGCCCGACGGTCTGCCCACTAAGTCTACTAGAGGCATAAAGTAACAAATGCAGTACTGAAAGGAAAGAGCTGGAAAAATAAACTCTACAGCTACTATGCCTCTATCTAAATGCTCAAAAAGTGGAATAGATGGAAACATGATGCATCTACTAACACTGAAGTATAGTCGCCCAATCTACACTGACTGCCACAAAGGGTCCAGTCAAACCTGCGCCCACCTACTGCCGCACATCCACAAAAGGACGGGTCTACCGTAGGGTGTCCGTGACTGCCAAAGCTGGCCCAGTCAGAGGGACTGCATCGACAAGTCGCGATAGCAAGTAACAGACCCAACTCCGGAGTGGCACTCGAGGGGCGCGACCCCGCCGAGGAAAGTATCCGCGCATCTCTGTCGAGCTCAAATGGCTCATGCAGGCTATAGTCCAAATCCATGATCAACAAGAACGACAGTAACTGACATCTCATCTCTAACTCACTGACTGGAAATACTCACAGTCGGGACCACCGTCAACCCAACGGCTCCCACATAGAACCCAAACTCATAGATAACACAGAAAGGACCGACACCATAAGGGTTCGAAAACCCCGATAAGTCGGCGCCTAGAACCCCAATCAAACAAGAACAGACTCCAGGCTCCGCCCATCAAGGTTCCCGACCCCCTTACAGTTCGGGAACGCGACAACCTTGGTACAACATGCGGAAGACACCAACCAGGGTCCGAAAGTTCCGGGAGACCAACACCTACAACCCTATCAAACAAGAACAGGTTCCAGGCACAACCCCCGTAGCTTTCGTCCCGAAGAGGAACGGCCCCTAGAACCCAGATCACCCAAACTCTCTCGGGTGAGGAAGTTGTAATAAAAAGATGACAGTTGTTACTGAAAACTATTTTAATCTGAGAAACCCAAATTAATATATTTTAGTTCTTTCAAGAAAATCTGTTTAAATAAGTCTTATTTTCCAAACTCCGAAGGGCTATTACCTTCACCAAAATCAAACAAGAACAGGCTCCGGCGACCCCTCGAAATTTGGAAGAAAACATTAGTTTATAGAAATCATGTGTGTCTAAAATCTGTCTGGGTCCTAGGTCCTACTAACATCGATATGCAACTGCCACTAACACAGTGGCGACAAGTAAAACAAGGAAACAAGACATCTCGGGACGGCCGTTTACCCAAACGGCTCCCACCACAGATAAACGTCCAAGTACAACTACCAGACTCCACTCTGCTCTCAGGCACGAGTGTAACATGAATCCCACACTAAAAAGAATTCCGACCACTCGGCCCACTACCCGGGTGAGTATAACACTATGTCCAGGAATATCTATACTCATATTCTAGCATGCTATCCAATTAAACTCACAATCATGCATAATCCTACTATAATAGAATTAATGTCCAGTCCATCAATCTTGAAGACAAGGTCACCCACCTGTAGTGTAGGGCCCCTAAACTCCTTACAGCTTTTTCCCATGAATCCACTGTGCAAACACCTGTTGATGGTGTATCTGGCCCATGGTGCATCAAAGGGATGCCACAGATGGACCCTGTGAGCTTTGGTTGGATGTTTTGGCCTTCGGCTGCTTTTGCCGAATTTTAGAAAAAGGAATTTGGCCAAACAGAGAGTGGATTTGGATTCAGCGCGGAAAAACGCTTGAGAATGGCTTTTTGTTTGCTTAATTCTGAGTCCGGATGCCCAAAAGAGGGCTCCCGGAAGTTTTGGCAGTTTTTGGTGTTTGCGGGAGCCTCCGGCAAATTTTGGAGGTGGATTTTGGCAAAATGGACGCCGTTTTTGGAATCAGCGCGCGAAAACGGTCAAGATGGGCTTTTTACTTGATGTTTTTGGGCTGCGGTTACTGTTCACGCCGGAATAGTGTCTCCGGCGATCGCCGGCGGCGGCGGGCAGCGTCGGCGGGCGGCGGCGCAGCCTCGGGCAGGCGTTTAGCGGCCGCGGGCAGGTGGCTGATGGCGCGGGCAGGCGGCTGAGGGCGCGGGCAGGAGCGCGGTCCACCGTGGAGGTCGTGCGCCGGGGGCGGGCCACGTGGCGCTTTCCGGTTGGCCGGCGCTGCAGACGTGGTCCACGGAATTTGGTCCGGGTGCACGGTAGACCGGGTGGAGACGTGGCGTGAGGTGATTGGTCCGGTGTTGTGCTCCCGGTCCACGCGATTGGTGGAGTCGGTGACTGGGGCAGGTGGCCGTACGGCAGGGCAGGTGGCCGTACGGCCCGGGTCAGCCGCGACGTGCGCGGTGCACGGGGCGACGTGCGCGGTGCACGGGTTGCCGGGGCCACGTGGCGCGACGCCACTGGCTGGCGCAGGTGCGCCGGGTGCAGCGGGGCCCAGGGTCTCGGTGCGGTGGGCTACGTGGCCGGCCCACGGCGTTTCGGGCTTGAACAGTAATGGGCCGGGCCCATTACTGTAGCCGCCCGAAAAATTTCGGCGCCCGAAACCTGGACTCATTCGGTATTTTTGCAATTGTTTCTCCAGCTCTATTTATACCAACCCGAGCCCCCTTCTTTGCTTTCTTTCTCTCAACCCTTTCACTTTCTGCCCGAGCCCCCTCAAGCAAAGTTGTTCACCTCTTCACCCTTGATCTTCCTGCCAAGTTTCAAGATTTTAGGAGGCTCGAATCCCGAGGTTCCCCATTTTACGGCGCGGCGCGACGTTGCATTCCTGGGTTCTTCTTCGGCGCAGCGACAGTGTTTTAGCTCCCCTGGGCTACCCCTAGATCATTTTGCTGTGATTCTTGCGCCGGCAGACTCCTAAGAGGTAGTACTTCATCTTTCGTTTTGGTCGCGCTTTCCCGTTTCGAGGTGTTGGCACGGATCCCGAGGCAAACAGTGACCCCTTTTTCTGTATGGATTTCCTTGACAGCAGCGGGGTATTTTGGCCGTATCTTCGCGCACGAGCATCAGACGGAAACGAGCTTTTACAACTTTTTCATCTACAAATTGCAAGGAACGCGCTCATATTTTTCTTGGATTTTCTAGAGGATTATTTCGAGGTGAAAATCACTGTTTTCTCAGTGAACAGTGCACAGTTTTCAGCACAGATTTTTGTATGTGTGTGCCTCTTGCCGAATTTATATCTTGACTTACCGAACTCAGATTTGGGCGTGCAAGGTACCGTTGCGAAGCTATCGACGCGAGGATCGCTGTGATATTTTTCTTGGAATTTCCTGGGCACTTTCTGCAGGTGATAATTTAACAGTTTTGAATCCGATGTTGTATGTGGTTATAAGAGCAATAATTGGGAGCCTAAGTGTAATTAGTGAGCTTTGTATTCTACCAGGAATATTTCGGGTGTGCTAAAATTGTGGGAGCAAGGATTTGGAGTTTTGGTATTTTCTTGCTGTACGGATCCGGACAGTTAGCACTTCAGGTGGGTGGTTGTTGTACTCCTCTCCTTTGGTATGCCCACTAGGAACATCAGAGTGTTCCCTCATTTTTGAGGCCCAAAGTATTATTAGTAACCTTGCATGCTCTAGGGAATTAATTATTGGTTGATTGATCTTTGATAAATTGTTATTTGATCCATGTGGAAATTGTTGGACTGCATGTTTAGGGTTAAAATAATAGTTGAGGATTATAAAATTGCTAAATATTCTTATGAGACTGTCACTTTAGCTTATGTCACTCTGAACTGATTACTCTTGGAAAATGGACAACATATTGAGACAATGCATGATTAAACGGGTCACTTAAATATTGACATCTTTTACTGCTACACTATCTTTTGGGACTTGACTTAGGAGAAACCATGCATTTATTCTTTTCTTCTCCTATTATCGATAGACTTGCGGCATAGTCGCTCAGGTTCGAGCGTGTGTTGGACAGTGTAGCCAGGTATTGGGGATTTGGGACAGGTTGGGCTTTTGACTGGGTGTTGCGGCGACCACGGATCTTGGGTGGTTGACCGGGTTGTTACTGTTGCATCAGATTGGGGGTTTTGGGGATCGGGCTTTCTTTAGTGGATGGAGTTTTCCACTTTGATCATAGTCATGATCCAGTCCTGCTATTATGAGATAGTGGTTACAGAGATGCTTGTTACAGTGATTTCCTTACTCGTGTGGGTCGCTCCCCTCGAGTGCCACTCCGGAGTGTGCGACCGGACGGATCGAGGCCGGTCTGTTATTACTTTAGAGCTTGATCGGACGGGCCGAGGCCGATCTGTTACTTACGTTGGGGACATGACCGTATCAGGCAGTAGTCGGTCAGTATCCCCACAGATGAGATTAGCAGGCAGTGCCAGTGTCCACTGGCGTTAGATTGGGTCGTTTTGACAGGCTTCTTGATACTGATGCATACTTTTCCATACTTATTGGTTTATCATGTAGAGGCATATTAGGGGTAGCACTTCATCAGTTGTCATTCATAGCTTCACCCCCCCTTTCTCTTCTTCCCCTTTTGCCTCTGATTATCCGGTGGGCATATTTGAGCTGAGGCTTTACCCACTAGGGGAGGCTACTATTTATAGTAGTACTTACCCCCATTGTCTTTTCTTGTTTCTTTCTTCCCCTTTGTTTTGTAGAGTCCTCTGCGGGAGTTGCTGGGCCGTCAGCAACTGATCGAGGTAAGCGGATTGCAGACTAGATAGAGAGCCACCCGAGGGTTGTAGCACGTAGCTGGAGCTTGTGGGTACCTGGTCTTCTCAGACAGCTTTTGTTTATTTCTTTTTGGGTCTGGCTTTTGCCAGCTGTTTGTATTTAGTGGTGAGCTGGGAGAGACATCTGTATTTTATTCCACTGTTGTACTCTTTTACTTCCAGCTTCTGTCTGAGATACAGTAGTTTTAGTTTAGCTCTGATTATTATGCTCTTTTATTATTATTTCTTATCTGAGCAGGTTACCGACGCTTCGTGTATGTGGGAAATACCGCATGCACGGCGGATCTGTAGACGGGCCCGGGTTCTGGTTTACACCCGGGGCGTGACATGTAGCGCGCGTTAAACCAAGATCCAAATAAGCTGAAACTGCACGGGGATAAATCCTCAGATTCCCACGATTCCAACGGGCCTAAAAACACCCAAAAACTCCTCCTGGGTACAAAGATATAGCCCAAACATCACAAACAATACAAAATTCCATGTGTACAGTTTTGCTGAAATTTCTGTCCAAAAGAAGCATTATTATCACCTTTGAGGTAAATTCCAAAAATTCCAATAAAAATACGACGGCGATCCTCGCCAAGCGTAGATGTCAATAGAGTCCTCAAACGTTGAATTCCGATACGCGAGTGCAGAGATAAAAATCCGAGAAGGCTCTGCAGTCCAGAAAAACTACCAGCAAAACAGGGGCTTAGAGATGCCTCGTAAATCGTGCCAAAAGTGTGAAACGAGGTGAAGCGATCAACACCGGAAAATGAAGCCTTACCTCTTAGGAACATGCTGTTGCAGAAATCATCCAAAAATTCCTCCTGGTTTGCTCACAGGGAATTTCCGACTGAACTGCGACAGAAAATGGGCCGAAACTGAAAATCGTCGCAGTACGCCGCGTTGCAGATAACTCGCTGTCAGCAACTCCAAAAATTCTGAAATTGCTAGGGTAGATAGAGGACAGAGAAAGGAAAAACTTCATTAAGGGCTCACTCTCATTTTCTCTCTCCTAAAACTCGGAAATGGCAGAGAGAGAGAGAAGGTATTTATAATGGGCCAAAATCCTATTCGGGCTCCACACCAGATCCCAGGCCGAACAGGAAACACCAAATCCGGCCAATCGATTGCGCCACGCCTCACAGAACACGAAACAACCGTACAAGCCAATGAAAACGCGCCACGTGTCCTCCGCCGCCTACGTTTCTCACGCGCCCGGCACACGTGGCGGCGGTGCGCCCGCCAATGAACAGCCGCCACGTGTCCCACGTGGTCCACGGGGCGCACGAGCCCGGTCCACGCGCCGGGTCTTCCGGATCGTGTCGGCCAATCACAGCGCGCCACGTTCAGGGACAAGCCGCCACCCTTGACGCCGCCGACCAATCAGAGGCTGCCACGTGGCCTTCTGAGTCTTCGGTGCACCCGGTGCACGCCTATTCTGTGGACCCCGCGCCTGCGCGCTGCCCACCCTGCCCGCGCTGCCCGCGTCCCTCCTCCGCCCCTGCGCCGCCTTGCTCCGCCGTGCGCCGCCGTCTGCCTCCTGCCGCCGGTTGCCAGAACAGTGTTTCCGGCGGCCGGAATTACTGTTCCGGCATGAACAGTAATTTGGTGCCGAAAATTAAGTGAATATTCCATGTTTGATCTTTTCGCGCGATGGTCCAAATCCGCCGTCCATTTCGCCACATTCTCATCGAACTTTTTGCTTGAAGCCCCGGAAAAGCCAATTTGCTTCCGTTTTCGTGCCG